>OX383304.1:0-600000 GCA_947523025.1 Dryobota labecula
CAGCTATCGAGAGCTGCCAAGGTCAGTTGGGGTCTCCACCCGGAAATAGTCCGAATTATATACAACGCTACGGTAGAGCCCATAATCACCTACGCAGCTGGAGCCTGGGCCTCAGCATCTAAAAAGTTAGGAGTCCAACGTCAATTAAATGCAGTCCAGAGGGGCTTTGCCCAAAAATTGTGCGGGGCGTACCGCACGACCTCTCTTCACTCAGCGCTGGTACTGGCTGGAATACTGCCACTCGACCTCCGCATACAAGAGGCAGCCGCCCTGTATGAGGCAAGGAGAGGGGTATCCCGGCCAGAGCTAGTAGACAGAGAGGTCGAACGTAGAACGGAATTCTCCAGTACACCTCACCCGAGTAAGCACACCTCGATAGAGTTCATGAGCCTGGTAGACCAGGAACAATTGGATAGCTACAACAACCAGGCTATCCGCATATTTACCGATGGCAGCCGGATCGAGGGCAAGGTTGGAGCAGCGCTAACTCTATGGGATAGCGTAGCGGAGGTAAGAAGCCTTAAAATAAAACTGGCACCATACTGTACGGTATACCAAGCGGAACTTCTCGCGGTGTGTAGAGCCACTGAGGTAATCCAGCGGAGAAACGAGAAGAGCTATGGCATATATAGTGACTCCAGATCAGCCCTAGAAACCATAGCAAACCTCAGCACAACTCATCCCCTGGCAGTAGACACCCGAAAAAACCTAAAGGCCATTGAAAACCAGAATAAAACTGTGTCTTTGTTCTGGATCAAGGCACACGTAGGCCTAGCGGGAAACGAAAGGGCGGATGAACTGGCGAAGGATGCAGCCCTTAACATGAAAACCAAGCCTGATTACGACCTATGCCCGGTTTCATTCATCAAACGACAGATCCGAAAGGGGTCGATTGATGAATGGAACCAAAGATACAAATCAAGTGCCAGGGCCAAAGTAACAAAATTTTTCTTTCCCGACATCAGTACCTCATATAAGATAGTTCGACAAATGGTCCCAACAAATGTAACCACCCAAGTACTGACGGGGCACGGCGGGTTCTCTGAGTACCTGAATCGATTCAAGTGCAAGGAGAGCTCATCGTGCATCTGTCAACCTGGAACTCCCGAAACGGTCGAGCATATTCTGACCGACTGCCCGGTTCACGCCCTAAAGAGACTCGAGACTGAAAATAAGCTAGAATGCAAAATTGTAGTCGATAATTTCCCACAGCTCATATCAAGTAGAAAACATAGGGAAATTTTCATATATTATTTCATTGAAATTGCAAATACGGTTATTAATAGGAACAGATAGGGCAATAAATCTATGCTACATATATATATTATTATGAAATATATTGACTAGCATATAAGAATAAAGTATAAAATAAGATGTTAGAAAACTAAGGCATTTATAGAAGTATATAAAAAGAATGTACAAGGATAAGTTTAAATAAGAAAAATTTAAATCCCACCTGGATATAGAATGTAATGACTAGCATAAGAAATAAGAATAAGTAAGAATTTTGTAATCCCACCTGGAAATGTAAATGATCTAGAATAAGTAATAAGTGTAAGAAACCTGTAATCCCCTAAGGAAAAATGTACTTTGAACAACAAAAGTAAATGTATAAAATATTAGAATAAGCTGTATACATAAGATAAAAACATAAGATTAAGCTGTAGTAATAAATTTGGTAGAACAATAATAAAGAACATCCTGTAGATACATCCCATCCAAAATAGATAATAAAGGACTCTAATTATGTTAGAGGTAGCTCGCGGGCCGGACCTTGCGTCCGGACAAATAAAAAAAAAAAAAAAAAAAAAAAAAAAAAAAAACCTGAGCGAACCTAACCTGAGCGAACCTAACCTGAGCGAACCTAACCTGAGCGAACCTAACCTGAGCGAACCTAACCTGAGCGAACCTAACCTGAGCGAACCTAACCTGAGCGAACCTAACCTGAGCGAACCTAACCTGGGTAGACACCGCGATTGAGGTCCAGCGACGTGCCAATGACACCCTCGAGTATATTCACCAGTGGGGAGTCAGCAATAAGTTGAGATTCGCACCACACAAGACGAATGCAATGGTCGTCACGCGAAAACTCAAACATGACTCCCCAGTGCTGAGCATGGGCGGGATCGGCATTGACATGGCGCAGGAAATCAAGATCCTGGGACTGACCATAGACAGCAAGCTAAAATTTAATGCCCATGCATCAAATGTATGCAAAAAAGCATTAAACTTATATAAGCAGCTGTCTAGGGCAGCCCGGATCAGTTGGGGACTCAATCCGGACGTCATACAAACCATTTATACGGCAGTTGTCGAACCAACCATACTGTATGCGGCAAGTGCCTGGGCACCAGCGGCCAAGAAGCTATGTGTGCGCAAACAGCTCAACGCGGTCCAAAGGGGATTTGCGCAGAAACACTGCAAATCCTACCGCACAGTCTCCTTGAACTCGGCACTGTTGCTGGCTGGGTTACTACCCCTAGACCTCCGAATATTAGAGGCAGCAGCCTTATATAAGGCAAGGAGGGGGGTACCTCAGCCAGCGCTAGGAGATAAGGAGATTGAGCGACGCACCGCGTTCGACAAAACCCCCCATCCGGCTAAACATATAAGCCTGCAGTTCGTATGCCTGGCAGACCAGGAACAACACGATAACCACTGCACACAAGCAGTGCGAATATACACGGACGGCAGCAAAATCGAGGGAAAGGTTGGGGCATCATTGTCTCATTGGAGCAATGATAATGAAACCAAATGCCAGAAATTAAAACTGTCGTCCCACTGTACCGTCTACCAGGCAGAACTGCTGGCTATATGCAAGGCCACAAGGGAAATACTGCGAAATCCAAAAGACAGCTTTGGCGTATACAGCGACTCTAGGGCGTCGCTGGAAACAGTCGCTAACCATCACTCTCTCAATCCTCTAGCAGTTGAAATTAGAGAAAACCTGCGACAATGCAAGGACTGATCCAAAAGAGTTGACCTCTTTTTGATCAAAGCTCACGCAGGACTCGAGGGGAATGAGAGAGCTGACCAACTGGCAAAGGAGGACGCCCTAAAAACAAAAACAAGACCGGACTATGACCAATGTCCGATTTCATTCGTCAAGCGGCAGATCCGTGAGGACACGCTTGACGAATGGAATCGTAGATATAGATCCGAGAAAACAGCAGGCGTGACAAAAATATTTTTCCCGGATGCCACCCAAGCTTTCAAACAGGTAAAACAGCTGAAACCGACCGGTACATTGACACAAATACTGACGGGGCACGGTGGGTTTTCCGAATACCTGAACAGGTTCAGGTGCAAGGAAAGCCCGTCGTGCATATGTGACCCTGACAAAAATGAAACTGTACTACATATACTGACTGATTGCCCTGTTAACGACCGGGAGAGATATGAGATTGAGCAGGAGCTGGGTACGGAGATAAAAACGGAGACAATAAATAGTCTGATAACATCAAAGGGGACAAGAAACAAGTTTATTGGTTACTGTATAAAAATAGCACAAAAAACAATCGCTGGGAACAAATAAATGAATCGATGCTTATTTATGTATAATATAAGACAGTAGCAAAATTACACAGGTCATGGAAAATGTTCTGAAACCCCGATATAAAACTAATAAACATGTTTAAGTACCTAGATAGTAGTGTGAATAAAACCTTAGGGGAAGACGTATGTAAAAAGCAGGATGTTCTAGACTATAAGAATGTTGATAGATAATAATATAAGGATTAAGAAAAATTTGTCTATATAGATTTAAGGATTATAAAACATGTACAGACCTAATTAATAATGACACATATTGTAATAGATATAAGACTTTATTTAAAGGAGGATTTTAATAAATATGTACTAGTCACTAATGTAACAATAAATGTAATAATCAACGTAATAATAACAAATGTAATAATATCAATATAATAATATAATTGTAATAACACTAATGTAAAAACAGAAATGTAATAGAAGATTATAGTACTGTAGAATAATAAATTCGTCAAAAAACAAAGAATGATAATAAAGGTCTCGGATCATGTCCGAGGAAATTAGCAGACTCCGCCTTGCGCGGAGATGTAGGCGCCTAAAAAAAAAAAAAAAACCTGAGCGAACCTAACCTGAGCGAATAAAAAATATTTAACAAAGAAAAATAAACGAAATATTGTAATATGCGGTGACTTTAATATTGATACTTTGAAGCGTAATAATACAACACTAGATCTAGAATGTCTTTTGCTCAACTTCAATTTTAAATTAGTAATTAATCAGCCAACCAGACTATCCAGTAAAACATGCATAGACAATTTTGCGCATAATCTAGGTAAAAAATGTAAATTATATGACGTATTCGATTTTGCTTTATCAGACCACACCTTTCAAATTCTCAAGTGTCCGGTGAAAAGTGTAGGTGTTTTAAAGCATTGGTATATTAAACGCCGTGACTATAATCAAGAAAATATGATTAAGTTCAGGGAATGTTTACAAAATTTTCTATATCAGAAATATATTAACTTGACGATCCGAATACAGCCTATAATCTATTTCTGGAGACATTTACCCTTATGTATAATTTATGTTTTCCATTAAAACGTATCAAATTAAGAAAAGAAAGAAAAAAGAAAGAAAGAATAATGTTTATTTGGTCACAGTTCGTGAAACACAAAATAAGCATACACAAAAGACCACAATGGGTATCGCGGGGAATTAAAACATGCAGTAAAAATAAAAGAACACTTCTCTGGCGTTACCGACTGGAACGCAATGAAAAAAACAAACAAAAATTCAAAAAATATACAGCAATATACAACAAAATTGTTCATTTAACACAACGTGCTCAGAACATCTATAAAATAAAATCATCAACTAACAAGTCGAAAGCCACATGGGAAATCATTAATCGAACAAAGATGATTATGCCTAATAAAAACTCAATTGGAAACATTAAAATTGGAAATAAAAAGTAACACACCCGTACGAGATAGCGAAAGCCTTTAGCAACTTTTTTGTCGACAAGATAAAACCTATCAGTAATAGAGGTGTACAGGTGACATCTAATATCTCAAAGTCGAGTAATTCGATGTTTATGGAACCAAGTAATGAAAATGACATCAAAACCATAATTAAGTCTTTAAAAAATACTGGTAGTGTTGGTAATGATGGAATTTCTACCAATGTAATTAAGTACGTCTCGGACTACATTAGTGGACATTTGAGTTATATTCTCAATCTGTGCATAGCACACGGTACCTATCCAGCTAACCTAAAAACAACTGTGGTTAAACCACTATTTAAGAAAAATAATAAAGAATGCATGGAGTCTTATAGGCCCATTGCGCTTGTTCCAATTATATCCAAGGTATTTGAAAAATACATTTATGCACATATTTATAAATACCTGGATAAACAAAACATTTTGACAGAGGAGCAAAAAGGCTTTCGAAAAAGCAAAACTATCAATATGGCCATCTACGATTTTTTAAATAATGTTTATACGAATGTTGACAATAGAATACCTGTGTGCTCAATATATTGTGCCATGACTCAAGCGTTTGACTATGTGGACCATAATATTTTGCTAAGTAAATTGGACGCCTACGGCATTAGAGGTAATGTCTTGAATTTAATAGAATCTTATTTAAAGAACAGGAAACAGTACGTTGAAAGTATCTGAAATCGATTTTAAAACTAAATGTCAACGAATCTACAAGTCTGATTTTCGAACAATTACGTATGGTGTACCCCAGGGTAGTATTTTAGGGCCTCCTCTATTTATAATCTATATAAATGACATGCCAAGAGTTACGAGTCACCCTATGTCACTATTTGTCGATGACAGCACTGTGACCATTAATAGCACAAACGCTCAAAACTATAACGACGAAATTACTTAGACAATAACCTCCATAGAACAATGGTTAGAAAATAATAATCTAAAGATAAATATTGAAAAGACAAAATTAACGATGTTTGGCCAACGTTAAACACAAATATGGATATATATTATGACAGCCAACGCATAACACAAGTAGACACATCTAAATTCCTAGGTTTGACAATTGACAATAAATTAGATTGGAAAACACACACGGAGGAGCTAACCAAGCGAATTAGTAAGTCTGCCTATGCCTTATATAAACTTACCTCAGTGGTGACGGTAGACGCTTTAGTCACAGCATATCATGGTTTGGTGGGTTCAGTTTTGAGCTAAGGTGTTATTTTTTGGGGAAATTCAACCAATAGAGAAATTATTTTTAAAGCACAGAAAAAGTGTATCAGGACAATGTTTGGTTTGCAGGTCATAGAAACATGTAAACCATTATTTATTAAATTTAAAATCTTAACTCTTCCATCCTTATATATTTTTGAAGTTGCTGTATTTGTTAAGACCAATCCTAATTTGTTTAAAAAAAATGTCGGATATTAATAACCGATGTCGACGGGATAAAAATAGCTTGTGCGTAAGAAGGTCCCACACAGCATTAATGTACAAAAGTGTATTTTGCATGGCACCAGTCATATTTAACCACATACCGCGGTCAATCAAAGAATTAAACGTGAGCTTATTTAAGAAACGGGTAAAATCCTTACTCGTGAACAAAGCATATTACAGTATTTCGGAATTCATAACAGACAAAAATGTAATGACAGAATGTTGACATGCTAATAAAATACATAATTATATTATTTTTTTGTATATTGACTTTAGTATTGTATATTGATATTAGCATTGTTTATTGACATTAGTATTGCATATTGACATTAGCATTATATATTGACATAGTCTCATTATTTTTATTATTATTTGTTTTCAGTCTGTGTTGATATGTACATACCTACTTTATTAACATTTTCAAATTATTTTTTCTATTTTTATTTTACATTGATTTCTGTTGCTATAATTTTTATTAATGAATCCGCATTATGAATTGTGTGATTATATTTGTGTTAATCTGTGTTCTTATTGTGATTATTGATTACAATCATTTGTACGCTCTCTGGCATAACATAGCGCACTCTTTATTATCTTTTATACCATTATTATTATACATACCTATGTTAAACAAATGAATAAATGACTTATGACTTAATGTAAAATAGGATAAGCAGTAGGTTAAGAGTGATGGAAAAAATTATGTTTAGTTGTTATTAAGATAAGTATTTTTAAGTAGCCTGTGTAGTTATAATAAGCATTTTGTTTAAGTACCCTTTGTACATTAGTCATAAGTAAAAAGTTGTTTTGAAGAATTAAAGGAATCCTGGATAATTTATTTTCCCTGAAATAAGTAGAAAGTAAAGAAATAAATAAGAGAGAAGAATAGGATTAGTTAATTAGTGGGAGTCCCACCCATGAAATAAATGAATAAATGAGGAAGGATAGAAGAAGACACAGTATGAGGCATGGAAGTGCGAGAGGCATATACGCGAGAACTGGTATGGATGAGGTTAAGATACAAAATATGCACCAATCAGGTTGGCGGTAGGAATGAGTATTAAAAAAAAAAAAAAAACTTTAGCGAACCTTTGTTCTAACTTTTGTTATAACTTTGCATCCCGGTGACGCTTTTTGAAGCTGTTTTCAGCTTAGTAATTTTCTAATAGGCTCCGTCCTACTTTCTGATAACTGAAAATTGACAATAACACGAAAAATATTTTCCGTACTCAGACTTTGAAAAAATTCTCAATTTTTTTCAAATTTCATATATATAATAAATTCTATTTCAATATTGTTGCTATAAATCGTCATTGTTTTAGTTTCAATAGATACTTACCTGCCTTACCTGTATTCTGGTGCGCGTTCCGCGAGCTCGAGTCCTGTTTGGTAGTCGTGAGTCCAGGTTTTTACGTACTTTTCAGTCGAAAAACTGGTTTTTTGACCATAAACAATATTTTTTATATAGAACATTTATCTGATAACTTCATAGATCGCTAGCTCGCGCGGAGACGCGTCTTTTGACACCTCGCACGTGCGCCTAGCTAATAAAGAAATTCAAAAAATTGCCCGCCCACCCGCCCATTCTTTACTGACTGAAATTATAGCTCTTCTAGCTACACCTTCGCCTTTTAACAGTTGATCGGATCTTAAATTACATACTTTGAAGTCTTTTGGCGACTCTTTGACGGATTCCTCGATTTTATTATCTTTTGATTTTTATGACTTAAAGTGCACATGCACGAGTTTATTTTATTAACCGACTTCAAAAAGGAGGAGGTTATCAATTCGGAAGTTTATATTTTTTTTTTAACCGACTTCAAAAAGGAGGAGGTTATCAATTCGGAAGTTTATATTTTTTTTTTTATGTATGTTCGGGCATAACTCCGTCGTTTATGAACCGATTTGGAAAATTCTCTTTTTGTTTGAAAGGATATACTTCCGGATTGGTCCCATTTTTATCAAAATTCAGTTCTGATGATGGGATCCATGAGGAATTGAGGGAACTCCTCAAAGTTTATAGGCATTTATATAGCGATTTTTATATTTTCATCAACAAATCAAGCATTTGCATTCAAAAAGTATCATTTGGTGAACCGGAACTGATGAAGAAGACCACAGATGGCCACCGGAACTCGTCAATGATACGTATTTCACAGGTAGCGATAAGATATCTCGATTAAGATAGTTAAGCGACTATGATGAAGCAAATTTAAATAAATGCTGATCAAAATGGTACCATCAAACTGATCTGATAATGAAGCCGGAAGGTAGGCAATGGAACTGCGTAATAAAACAATGTATCCTAGCCGTGTTTGGGCTTATTGGATTTGTCATGAGATGCACTCTGGCTATAAATGATGTTTAACCGACTTAAAAAAAAAGAGGAGGTTCTCAATTCGTGTATATGTATAAGGTGTTAAAAAATTTACTCTAATAAAAACTTTAAGAGGTGCTTTAGACCAATCAATCTGCCTAGCCTTTTCCCAACTATGTTATGGTTGGCTTCCAGTCTAACCGGATGCAGCTGAATACCAGTATTTTACATGGAGCGACTCCAGTAACTGGGTAACACGATACCCCTGGGCAATGAGCCCCTGGGTAAGACTGGCTGTCAGACTTTTGGGCTTCTGACGACCCGTAACGACTGTCAAAGATCCACGAATAACAGTCGAGACCAACGGCTTAACGTGCTTTCCGAGGCACGGAGGAGTCTCGGTATGTAAAGATGGTCACCCATCCACGGACCAACCCCGGCAAGCGTAGCTTAACCTGACGGATCGACCCGTGCGGCTGTTATTACTTAGCCACGAGCTCCTCAGAGGTGCTTTACACCATCGAACTGAATAACTTTTACTATGGGACCAGTTTGAAATCGCGAAAAAATAAACAGCTGTACCATACAGTTTAGAACACTAGGTAAACATTACTACGGAACAGCTTTTTTATTAATTAATTTAATTTAGCTGGTATTTAATGCGCTCGGTATATGTTCATGATGTTATAAGATTTCCTGTCACTATTGTGGTATACGAATTGGTGTGGGGTAGGTACCACAACTAAAAAGTGAAAAATAAAAAACTTTTTACAAAAAAAAAACAACCGACTTCAAAAAAAACACAAAAAAATTGAAAAATAACTTAAATTTTGGAAGTCGGTGGCAAAAAACGAAAAACCGGAACCAAAGACACCGACTTCCAAAATTTAAGTTATTTTTCAATTTTTTTGTGTTTTTTTTGAAGTCGGTTGTTTTTTTTTTTGTAAAAAGTTTTTTTTTTATTCTTAAGTTTCTCTCTGTGTTTATCCCCCATTTACAGGGACACAGACGTGTCACCAGTGACCTCTGATTGTTTAGACTTCATGAACTTAACCTTCACTAATACCACCACCATGTTCCGCACACCGGCAAAAAAGACGCAATCCCTCAGGGATCCAGAGGCTCACCGCGATCACTGGAGAAGGCTGGGCCCTCGCTTTCCAGCGTGAGGCGTAGTATCGGGGAATGGGAGGCCGGGAATTCTGAGCCTCAGGCCAAGTCCCCGGCCAACCTAAAGCGAACCATCATACCACCTGCTCCCAGCACTCTCGAGACGCGCCGAGGAACCGTTGAAACAGTTAGACCTCCAATAATGCCTGAGTCGAGGTACGCCAGTCGCACAGCGGAGGCGAGATCTTGCTTAGGTAAAGCAAAGCTTCGTTTGGGCAACTCACGCAACCTTAAGCCCGAAATAAAGACAGCGGTGCTAAATGCCATTAACAGACTCTATGAGCTTGTTAAGGAGTCACAGGAGAAGAACAAACCATCTGTCACAGCAACTGTAACTGCGGTTGCTGCGCCTTTTTCCGTCGACAGCTGCAAGTTCATTCGCAGCGAGAGTAGTACTTGTCAGATCGAGCTTACAAAAATGATGCAAGAGCACAGCTCTCTGATTAAGCAAAATACCGAGCGGATGGAGAAACTTCGGGAAGCTCTTCAGAGTCGGGAAAATGTTGAGGAGAGCACCTACGCTAGTGTAGCGGCAGCGCGTAAGAGCCAGACCGGGGAACACGCCCTGGAACGAGCGACGCTGCACTCTGTGGTAGTTACCTCAACGAAAGAGTTAGACACAGGAGAAGAAGTATTGGAGAGAATTAGAAAAGCAGTGGATGCAAAAGAAGGCTGAGTGCAGGTTGAAAGAGTTAGAAAAGCGAAGGACAGGAAAGTTATCATGGGGTGTGTTACGCATAGAAAACATTTATAATTGTTTGATTTTCATACTTTGTGCTTTGTATAATAAATAAACATTGAGGCCCTGCCGACGCGCCCGTACGTTACGTTTACATCTTTAAATACGGAACCCATCCAAATGTAGGGTTCACATTTGCTTGGCAAAACCATATAGCCCGCTCGCTCGGTCCGTGTACAGCCAGCAGTTCGTCTTCATACATCGTACGATGCGCAGTTTCTTTTGCGCACTCCCGTGATCTACGAATGTTCGCCGACGCAGGGTCTCAGTCACTTAAACTATTAAACTGTCTTTCGCTTTTCTACCCGACTAATCACGTACCTGCGTGCTGTACGCAACATTAAGTGGTCCTATCGAGCCGGATCTAGGATCTCGGCCACGTGTTTAGTCGAACTAAAACCTGTGTGCAGGGATGTCGCTGCTTCACACACCCCCAAAGGGTGTTATAACGCCTAGCAACATCACAGGATTTACCGGTGTTCGACGGCGACCCTATGCAGTGGCTGCAGTTCAAGGAGTCATATAAAGAGTCGTCACACTTATGCAGTTATAGCGATGCAGAAAACATTTGGCGGTTACGAAAGTGTCTACATGGTGATGCAAAAGAAGCCGTGTCATCGCTCCTCATCGGTAACACAACACCGCAAGCTATAATTGACACCTTAGAATTACGATTCGGCAGACCAGAGTGTATAATTAATAAAATATCCACTCAACTCAAGAAAATTCACCCACTTCCGACTGCATACCACACGGAGATCGTGAATTTCTCGATAAAAGTTAAAAACTACGTCACAGCTGTTAAAGCTATTAAGTTGCAGGAATACCTAAAAAGTCCGGAAACGACGTCAATAATACTTTCGAAGTTACCGCCCGCCCTTATCAATAAGTGGGCCGAATATACCTTCGAGAGACAGGATAGTACTATACCTAAACTAGAAATACTATCGGAGTTTTTATATAGAGAAGCCACCATCATCGCAACCTCAGGTGTAAGTTACATACACAGTCAGAACGACGTAAGAAAGAAATACGACCATCACTATCACTATCACTATCACTACATATTATAAAACAAAGTCCTCCGCCGCGTCTGTCTGTCTGTCTGTCTGTCTGTCTGTCTGTTCGCGATAAACTCAAAAACTACTGCACCGATTCTCATGCTGTTTTCACCAATGGATAGCTTGGTTCTTGAGGAAGGTTTTAGTATATAATTTGTTAAGTTTTTGTATGCATTTTTGTATGAATTAACGATATTTGTTGGAGGCGTCGGAAAAAAATAAGCCGTCTGGGAGCTTTCAACGAAAACGCTGTCTAAACCCTTTGAGATATAACAAAATAATGTATGGTGGAATTATGTATCTTATAAAGGTCTTTAAAAAAGTCCGCGATGGCATATGTCTATCTCTTAAGGATAATATATATATATATATATATATATATATACTTTATAAAACAAAGTCCTCCGCCGCGTCTGTCTGTCTGTCTGTCTGTCTGTCTGTCTGTTCGCGATAAACTCAAAAACTACTGCACCGATTCTCATGCTGTTTTCACCAATGGATAGCTTGGTTCTTGAGGAAGGTTTTAGTATATAATTTGTTAAGTTTTTGTATGCATTTTTGTATGAATTAACGATATTTGTTGGAGGCGTCGGAAAAAAATAAGCCGTCTGGGAGCTTTCAACGAAAACGCTGTCTAAACCCTTTGAGATATAACAAAATAATGTATGGTGGAATTATGTATCTTATAAAGGTCTTTAAAAAAGTCCGCGATGGCATATGTCTATCTCTTAAGGATAATATACTATATCCATTTTATTGTCTTTTTGTAGGTATTTGTTTGCCGAATTTTACTCTTGGAAATACGATTACGATAACAATACGCTATAATATCAGTAACTATTAGCCAAATTATGTTCGTAGATAAATAATCTAGCTACTTATGAGTATTTCAAACAGTATACAAGAATATTTATCATAAAAACATTACTAAACACGGCGGCCTTATGATCAAAATTTGTGCATTCCAAAACTTTCGTTACTTTTTCACTGACATATTTATCACTTTTCGATAAACTAACACTCAATACGAAATCTACACTTATTTGTCAGTAATTCTGTATAAGATTCTTCTAAGATTAAACCGTTTTCTCATTGAATCCATTACTTTACGCACGTATAACCTTGATGAATGTTTACATTAAGCACCGCGCCACACCGCCACACGACCACAGAGTATAGACGTATTTTGTTTTCTTTTTTTTTTCGTTCGTTTAGTGGTGTTCCCGCTAAAATGTCAACCGGTCAAGTATTAGTCGATTAATCGAATTCTACAGCCAGATCGTGTTGCAAGTACAAAATAAATGTCAAATATTTCATCCAATTGCGAACGTGACCCTGAGAAAAGTATGTACCAATGGTGTTTATCAGATATTTCGAGCGTTTTATCAGCACAAACGGTGTATCATGCGACATTTCGGAGGATTTCGTTTTGTTTTCACATAGGTACTTACGTGAATTATTTTAAAATTATTATTTGTGTCGCACTTTTATTTCGTGTCGTAATTTGTCACAATTAATTGCTTTAAGAATTTGAGTGAAATTTCGTATTCTGATTTTGTGTTTGTTATCTTCTAAGTAAAGACTCATTCACGTTCCGAACATAAGTACTTTTATTATATTAAATCATTTGTTTCGGTTTCTATTCACATAGTGAATCACATTAAAATTAATATTAAGTTAGAATTTTGAGATATAGCCTGGGATATGGAGAAGGACATAGGGTACTTTTTTATGCGATAACCGACATCCACGCGGGCGAAGCCGCGGGCAAAAGCTAGTATTAATATAAAAACTCAATCAGTGTTAGCGTGCACTACTACCTCCGATAATAAATGTATGTTTTGTCGTGCCTCTACGACACACGCCTTAGACAAGTGCGGCAAGTTCAAACGCGCTATGAGACGGGATCGATGGCAATTTGTACGTGCTAAACATCTGTGCTACAAGTGCTTGAGCGCACGGCATAGTGAACCCGCCGCGTGCAGCGCTCCTGACTGCAGCGAGTGTGGACATCCACATCATTATCTCCTTCATTGGACGAAGCCTACCGCGCCTACGACGCCCGCAACCGCGCAACCAGAAACGGCGTGCCCAGCGGTGGACGCAGCCCGCGGCCGATCCGCGCCCGACGAGTCGCGCTGCGAGGATACCATTGCCCACGCCCACAAGTGCGTCCACTAGTGTTAGTGAACCGTCAGTGCCTAAAGTGTTGTTAAAAATAGTGCCGGTAACCGTTCATGGACCTAAAGACAATATCCACACACACGCGTTGCTCGACGACGGTGCCACCGTGACGCTGATATCCGCTGACCTCGCCGATCAGGCGGGACTCCACGGTAAGACGGTCACCATGCGCGCCCGCAGTGCATGGGACTCCGGTGAGCTTGTGTGCCAAACGGAAAACGTAAGTTTTGACATTTCCAATAATGCAGGCAATCGTTTTAATTTGTGTGCTCGTAAAATGAAAGAACTTAATTTGCCTATTCAACGTTTATCGTGTATGGACTTTAGTAATTATTCGGAGTATATTGACTACGACTTGTGCAAATGTGACCCACAACCTAAACTATTAATCGGACAGGATAATTATGATCTTATTGCACCTATCTTATGTTTAAAAGGAAATAATAAAAATGAACCTTATGTTACAAAGACACCGCTAGGGTGGTGTGTACACGGTGTCGTAAACAACATAAATATTATGAACATGTCGGCTGATCGTATTACTAGTGATGATAGCGCGCAACGTTGTCGTGATGCTGAGTTGAACGAGTTTGTAAGACAATCATTTGCGTTAGAGTCAATAGGTATATCAAAACAACCGCGACAGAATGCTGACGAATTGCGTGCTGTCACCATACTAGATAACACATGTGAATTAGTTGATAACCAATGGTTTGTGGAATTGCCTTGGAAAAATGATAACTTTGTAATGCCTGATTCTTATCAAAATGCCTATAATCGTTTAAAATCAGTTGAGAAGAAAATGTCAGCCGACAACGCTTACGCGTCCCGTTACCGGGAACGTATTCAGCATTTATTTTCGAATAATTATGCCAGAAGGCTAAACGAGGGGGACTCTAGCGACCACATTTGGTACCTACCGCATTTCGGGGATGACAATCCCAATAAGAAGAAGTTACGTTTAGTGTTCGACGCAGCTGCGAAAACACAGGGATGTTCCCTTAATGATTTTTTATTGACAGGCCCGGACTTATTGCAGTCTTTATTTGGAATTATGTTTAGGTTTAGAGAAAATCAAATTGGAATTATTGCAGATATTAAAGATATGTTTCTTCGAATCAAAATTAAGGAAAAGGATCAACATACACTTAGGTTTTTATTTACAGATGAAGCCACTGAGGTCGTTAATATATATGCTATGACGTCATTAATATTTGGCGCAAACTGCTCGCCTTTTATCGCGCAACATATTAAAAATAAAAATGCATTACATTTTAAGGATACTTACCCGACGGCTGTCGACGCTATTTGCAAGCAACATTATATGGACGACTATATCGATAGTTTACCCGAAGTCGACCTTACAAAACAAATGATCAAGGAAGTCTCTTTTATTCACCAGCAGGGTGGATTCGAAATACGGAACTGGGCTAGCAACGTACCGGATGTTCTGGAAAGCGTACCGAAGGAAGCATTGAGTGACAGTGTCTGTTGTGCCTTCGATAAAGATCAATCGGAAAGGACACTCGGTTTATTATGGTACCCTGCTAGCGACGAGTTAGGATTCGATTTAACCTTGAAGCGTATACCGGTTGATGTTGTAAACTTAAAAAGAAGACCAACGAAGCGCGAGCACTTATTAGCACTTTATTATGTATTGTTATGTCAATTTTTGACATTCATGGTTATCTGATACCATTTACAATTAAAGGAAAAATAATAATGCGCGAAACTTGGAAAACAAATATCAAATGGGTAAAGGAGGTGCCCCCTGATCTAGTGCTACGCCGAAAATGGAGAGAAGAGGGTCCACAATTAAATATAGGTGATGTGGTAATAATAGCTGATCCAAACTCCCCCGTAACTGCTGGACTAAAGGTATTATACAATCCGTGTACCCCGGTGCTGACGGACGCGTAAGGGTTGTCGACGTTAAGACCAAAAACGGCCTACTTATACGTCCTGCGGCCAGGATAGCGATTTTTTAGGTTCTAGTTATTTTTTTATTGTTATTATTATTTTATTTTTTAAATATTTTAATCATTTAGGTTAAGGTTTTGAGTGTCGTGTCGACACTGAGGGGGAGAATGTTACGCATAGAAAACATTTATAATTGTTTGATTTTCATACTTTTTGCTTTGTATAATAAATAAACATTGAGGCCCTGCCGACGCGCCCGTACGTTACGTTTACATCTTTAAATACGGAACCCATCCAAATGTAGGGTTCACATTTGCTTGGCAAAACCATATAGCCCGCTCGCTCGGTCCGTGTACAGCCAGCAGTTCGTCTTCATACATCGTACGATGCGCAGTTCCTTTTGCGCACTCCCGTGATCTACGAATGGTCGCCGACGCAGGGTCTCAGTCACTTAAACTATTAAACTGTCTTTCGCTTTTCTACCCGACTAATCACGTACCTGCGTGCTGTACGCAACAGGGTGTAAAACAAAAGATGAGAGAAGAAAGATTAAGGAGAGACTGGAAGCGGTCGGGGAGAACCTCGTCGTCGAGGAAGTGACGACCAGAGACCCGCTTCTGATTCTGAGGGATGTGTTGCTGATACATAATGGTTATGCCAGGTAGGTTATGCCAGTTGGCCAGGATTTGCATTCGCACGCGCCCGCATTAAAATAGAGAGGTATTTCTCCCCCCGCTCCGCAGCCTCAGCGGTGAGCGTCACCACTACGGCCGCGGTCTTGGGAGGGACCAACTTCCTCTTCGGCCTAGCGGGGGCCCCATTAGCTGTAGGAACAGCGGCGGGAGCAGCGGCAGTGGGCTTGGGGACCGACTTCTTCCCCTTCCCCTTACGGGCGGTGGTAGGGGCAGCAGGGGCAGCCACCGTCTCCGACCTCTTCACTCGTTTGCCCTTTCTGGCCATCTTCGTCCACCCTTGCTAGTTGGATGGGGTGGTGGACAGCAGATAAGCGTCTTCTCCCTGGAAAGACAGCTCCGGCTTGCGTGGCCTATTGTCCGCCGCGAGCGGCGGTTGGAGGCGCTTCTCAGGAGCCTGTCTTCGATGCCCGCAAGACAGGCTCTTGTGAAGGCCCTCTCCTCCGTGACTACCTTGCGGATTATATCCTCAAGGTTGGAGGAGGGGACCTCAGCCCCCCCCCCCCGGTGGGTTCCCGCATTGTCGAGGCGGGGGGGCTCAGTAGCCGTGGCTTGGAGGGTCACGGTGAAGCAAAGAGGAACCCAAGGAGGGGGCCGCTCGTCAGGGCTTTTGCGGATAAGCCGACGACGTAGCGGCCGTAGGTTGCGGTGCCGCTTCGGCGACATCGCAACTGAGGCGGGCCGTGATGTTGAATGGGCGGCATCGCGGCTGAGGGCGGGAGGCCGCGGCGGGAGAGGAGTGCCGGTATTGAGGTGCGCCGTTCTCCCTACCTTCCGCGGCCTTGACGTGGTCGCCACCGTACGATGGCGGACGCGGTGGGGCCGCAGAGGAAGAGGAGTGTCGGTATTGCGTTGGCCGCTCTCCCTATCTTCTGCGGCCGAAAAGTGGTAGGCGGCGGGGCCAATCATCTGACCCGTCGCGAAGGGACCAGGGGCGCCTGGACGCGAGGTCGTCTGGTGCCCCTGTGCTGGTCTGGTCCCTGGGGTGATGGGGGGTTACTCCCAGGTGGAGGCCAGCAGGCAACGGGTGCGGGGGCACCCTTGCCTGTATTGCACAGGCCTCCACCAGTGTCGGACGGGAATGGCCAGGTGTTCCCGGCCATTCCCGTATCCCCCCCAGCCGGAGGGCATGCGGGGCCCGCCAGCTAGGCGGGCATGCGCCGGGAGGGTTGTGGATGTAAAGGCTGAGCCGGTTTCCCATGACCCTCCCATCAAGGCGATGAGGGAACTCCGCTGAGTTTTAGTGGGTATACTGCCATTTTGGCAGGGAGTCTCACATACCAAGTCTCGTCCCCCGACGAGCGGGCATGAGTAATGCATTTCTCAGCGTCAAAAAAAAATAAAAAAAAATAAGGGGACCTCAGCCGCTGGTCTCGGCTCGGCTTGGTTTGGCCGGGCCGTGGCTTCAGCCAGCTTCAGATGTAGCTGGCTGACCTCTGACTGCAGGCGATCAACTCTCACCTGCAGTTGCCGCGTTTCGTCGGTCACCTTGCGTTGCACCAGCTCCCCGACGATGCCGCGCATGCTCGCTCGCGGCCCTGCATTTAAGGGACTTTTGAAAAGTCCCTTTTAAATTGGTGGACTTGTGGTTAGAGGCAACTTCCACTATCTCCTCTGCGTCCTCCTCAGCCATTTGCTCCAGCTCCACCAGGGAGTGGTCCGCATACAGAACGCGGGACGCGCCGTACTCGGACTTGGCCCGGGCGACGCGCGTCCGTTGCTCCTTGGCCGCAACCCGCTCCTCCAGGTCTTGCTGGAGCTGCGCCCGCCGAGACAGGTCCAACTGGCGTTGGGCCTTTGCCAGAGTGGTGTGCCAACGTGGGTATCCGACACCGGCTTATTGGTTTTGGCCTGTGACGCCCTGACGAACCCCCGGACCCATCTCTTGGAAGGGCCCGCTTCCCCGACTCCCGGCGACCAATCACCGAACCAGAGTCTGAAAATGGACTCGTCGTCGGAGTCTAAATAGACGCTAGCCGCAGACGGCGCGCGGCTAGCCTCTGACGCCAAAGCACCCTCGGATTGGCCCTGATAAGGACCTTTTGGGTGGCCCTGAGAAGGGCCTTTTGGTTGGCCCTGATAAGGGCCTTTCTTAAAACGCCAGGAGGCTTCCCGCAAAGGTTTAGGCATAGCCTCCGCAGTTTCCAGCAATAAAATATAATAAAATAAAATCAATTAAAATATGCTACGACTGCACAGTGCACTTTAGCCGAACACCGGTCTGCCACTCCGTTACGGTGGTCAGAACCGGGTCGTTACCAGGGGACGCGACGTGGACGCAAGCACTGTGGAGTGGTCTCCCACCCCAACCTAACCGAACTGAGCGTCCGTCAAGTTCGGCCCCACATTCCGCAGATGGCTCTTTAGGCGGGCAGCGATTATCCCCTCAAACATTTTGCCGACCTCATCGAGCAGGACGATGGGTCGGTATGCCCAAGGGGGACTCTGCAGGGCGGCCCTCCTTGCGAAGGAGGCACAGCTGCCCCTCCTTTCACGGTTTCGGGAATCTCCCAGACGCAAGACATGCGCTGAAGAGGTCCCGAAACCGCTCCTCCATTTGAGTGGCAGCGTCGGTGGCCAGGTTGCCCCAGGTCACCGACTTGGCATTCAGGTCTCCCATTACGGAGGCCCTGCCGACCACGGTGGCCAGGACTCCGAAATAGTTCTCGAAGTCCTGAAGAGGGCGGTTTGGGGAGAAATAGACGCCCACAAGGGCTATCTCTCCCCACGCGGCAGCCACGTATCCCGGTCCCCTCTCTAATAGCGAGAGGGTAAGGGAGTCTGTGAAAGACCGCGCCGCTAGTGCCACCAAGCCGTCCTCGTCACCCAGCCAGCTGCCGGGGATCGACTAGGGCTCGGAGACCACCGCTACGTTCACCAACCACTCAGCCATGGCCTGGACCAACAGGTCCTGGGCCGCCCTACAGTGGTTGGTGTTCGCTTGGAGGATGCGGTAGTCGGAAACCATTATTCCGACATCGCACCCCCCTCCTTAGCTACCGCCGCTGGAACTGGAGCTATAGCGGCGGTGGTGGCAACAGGGCGAACCTGCGCCGGCACTATGCCCTTCCTCGCGGGCGGGTGGCAGTGCTTGCCCCCTATCCTGTGCCCCGCGGGGTGGCCACTGGCGGCACACGCTGCGCAGCGAGGTGTGGCGACGCTGCACGTGGCACTCCTGTGTCCCTCCTGTCCGCAAGCAGGACCAGGACCAGGACCCGCCCCAGTCGGACTTGGAGGGACACGTAGCTCGGGTGTGGCCCGGCGCGAAGCACTTGAAGTATCGCTTCGGCTGGTCCTCAAGCGGCCGGACCACAGCCGAGCTGAAGCCCACGAGCAGCCGCCTCTTTGTCGCCTTGAGAGCGGCCGCAGCCGCGGCGACTGGGCACTCGACGCGGCTGGTGCCCATGCCGCGGCGGCCCAGCCTGATAGCTCCCCCCTTCACTGCGCCAGCGTCGCAGCCTCCAGCCGCCGCAACGGCCGCCACCACATCCTCTTTGGTGACCGAATCATCGAGATCGGCCACCTCCAAGGCTGCGGTCTTCACTGGTCTGGCGACCGTTGCCGTATCCGCGGTGACCTCCCGCAACTTGGTCGCGAAGAGGTCCGCGATTGCGCCGCGCTGCTCCCCCCCCGAACTCAAAAATTCGGACTCCGGTTTGGGTGCGGCGGCAAGTGATGCCACCGATTCCGAGCCGGGAGGGGTCCACGTTGGCACGAGTCCGTCTTAGCACGGACTCGTAGGGGCCCCGTACAGGGCAATCGATCGTACGATCCCTACTTAAAGCCGCCTACAGGCGACGCTCGGGCCCCCCAGATTGGGAAGCAGCGTTGACAGCGCCCCAGCCGCGCCCATCAACTTGGGCGCCAGCCGCCGGAAGTGGGCAAACAGCTGAACCGATCCATTTCTCTTTCCTACTCCATCATGAGCCCCTAGTCACCATCTTTCTATAATCTATTAATTGAGACCATTCTAAGGAGCCCAAACACGATACCTCTGCTGTATGTTAAGGGAGTTGGATTCCTGGTGATGCTGCAGCAGCAGTTCAAGGTTACAATGTTCTTTTAATATCACTGTAACGAAATACCAAATTTCAACCCAATCTGACCTGTGGAAGATGCTCACATCAATTCAACTAAAAAAGAGCTGATAATCTTCAAACGGCTGAACCGATCCATTTATCGTTCCTACTCCATCATAAGCCCCTGGTCACCATCTATCTATAACCTATTCATTGAGACCATTATAAGGAGCCCAAACTCGATACCTCTGCTGTATGTTAAGGGAGTTGGATATCCTGCAAATTTCAGGTGAAGCTGCAGCAGCAGTTCAAGGTTACTATGTTCTTTTAATACATTGAAGTAAGAAGTAACGAAATACCAAATTTCAACTCAATCCGACCTGTGGAAGATGCTCACGTCAATTCATCAACTAGGAAAGAGCTGATATTCTTCAAACGGCTGAACCGATTTTCTTGAATCATAGCTAAGAACACTCTCGATCAAATAGTCACCTTTCAAACAACAAAAAAAACATCAAAACTGGTTCAGCCGTTTTTGCGCTACGATGACACACACAGACACACAGATACACACGTTAAACTTACATATAACACCCCTCTGTTTCTGTCGGGGGTTAAAAATAAGATAGGATCATCGTGAATGGACTTGTTGGCTTTGTTTTGTTCAGTACAGGTTGTATCAGGCGTGTGTCCAGGGTCTGATGACGGAGCCGCAAGGTGTCTATAGCATATACTTTAGACAACTGTATTTACAATTAGGTAACTTTCCTGATCTTCCCTTTTATTTTTCATGATGCATGCACGACATTTCTTCCAAAGTTTCTTCTTTACCAACTGAATAAGTCAGAATTAGGAAATTGGAGTCCCGGACAGAATGTTAATTCTGATGCCAACATAAGAGCTGTCTAATAAAAATCAAAGGCAAAAGTTATAAAAATGAACAATTTATTTATAAAATACAATACATTTGTGCAGATCTATACAATGTTTGGAGCTGGTGGGTCCGGTATCTAGGAGCGCAGATAGTGGCGCGGCGTGTAGACGCGCGTGAGGTCGCGCTCGCTCATGGTGGGCACGCGCGGCTTCAGCTCCGGAATGATGGCGCTGCCCAGCACCGACAGACCGTTACTCGGCCTGCACACACAACACAAACACTCTTCAACTATTACCTCAATGTAATGTTTTAGGTTTAAACAATAAACGAAAACAATACTTTATGTAGAAAAGCCCCAATAAATAATAATAATAATCATCTGTTATACTTTGGTGTAAACGACTAGCATTAGCATTATCAGCCTTAATGTTCCCACTGCTGGGACACAGGCCTCCTCTCTTCGAGAGGGAGTGGGCTGTAATCTACCGAGCCCGGTGCGGGTTGGTAGATGTCACATGTCTTGGAATTTTTGGTACTAGGACATGCCGGTTTCCTCACGATGTTTCCCAACACCGTTTTTGAGAGCAGTGGTGATGAAATTATTTACACAAAGTAAGCGCCTGTCTGGGTTCGAACCCACAACCTACAACTCGTAAGTCGGGGCCGTTACCACTGGGCCACCACTGCTCCCACGAAATTTTGTCGGCGAACCGTTCATCGGAGAATTCGGAGAAACGAATGTTTGAGAACTGTTTCAGAATCAGCTATTATTCTGAAACAGTTTTCCGATATTTGGCTTTTACCAGTAGGGAATTCTAAGTTGCAGCCTGGAGCCAGACTATGTGTCTTTTTTGCCATACTAACTATAATCTTAATATTATATTAGTAAATAGCTTCTGTCCGCGACTTCGTCCGCGTGAAATTTCGGCCCACCCATCGCGTCGCATCCCGTTGCTCGCCCGCGCTATAACTTTGTTATCGCTTTGCGTTCTTTCTGACTTTTGTTCTTTTCGCTTGGCTCCTAAGGATCGTAACGTGATGTAACATAGCCTATAGCCTTCCTCGATAAATGGGCTATCCAACACTAAAATAATTTTTCAATTCGAACCAGAAGTTCCTGAGATTAGCGCGTTCAACCAAACAAACAAACTCTTCAGCTTTATAATTTATTATAGCTGACCCGCGTAACTTTGTCTGCGTCACCTAGAATATTGATAAAACTCCTTCGCAAATAATGCATTAATTTCGAAAACAATTGAGTACCACAAAAAAAGGTTCTAGTGAGTCAATCTTAAAAGATAGACATAATGGGGTTTATTTATAAATGCTGCTTAAAGTTAAGTAATGATTAGCGACTGTTTAACCATACATTTTTGACGTTTGAACGTCCGCGACAGCAGGCCTTTTTTTAGAACTTTTAAAGAGGAACAATTCCATCATCCTAACTATCCTAACTAATATTGTAAATGCGAAAGTAAGTTTGTCAGTTTGTTACCTTTTCACGCCTAAACCACTAAACCGATCATTCTGAAATTTTGAATATACGTTGTCAGGTGTACAGAAACGGACATAGGGTACCTTTCATCCCGAAAAATGTACTTTTCCTGAGGAAAACATCAATGATAATAGATGGCGCCACGTCTTTCGAATCATGATTGAATTATATTATACTAGCTTTTGCCCGCGGCTTCGCCCGCGTGGATGTCGGTTATCGCATAAAAAAGTACCCTATGTCCTTCTCCATATCCCAGGCTATATCTCAAAATTCTAACTTAATATTAATTTTAATGTGATTCACTATGTGAATAGAAACCGAAACAAATGATTTAATATAATAAAAGTACTCTGAATGTGAATGAGTCTTTACCTTAAGATAACAAACACAAAATCAAAATACGAAATTTCACTAAAATTCTTAGAGCAATCAATTGTATAATTTTAAAATAATTCACGTAAGTACGAACAATGTGAAAACAAAACGAAATCCTCCGAAATGTCACATGATACACCGTTTGTGCTGATAAAAGTTCGAAATATCTAATGAACACCATTGGTGCATAACTTTTCTCAGGGTCACGTTCGCAATTGGACGAATTATTTGACATTTATTTTGTACTCGCAACACGATCTGGCTGTAGAATTCGATTAATTGACTAATACTTGACCGGTTGACATTTTAGCGGGAACACCACTAAACGAACGACTAAAAAAAAGAAAACAAAATACGTCTGTACTCTGTGGTCGTATGGCGGTGTGGCGCGGTGCTTAACGTAAACATTCATCAAGGTTATACGTGCGTAAAGTAATGGATTCAATGAGAAAACGGTTTAATCTTAGAAGAATCTTAGACAGAATTACTGAGAAATAAGTGTAGATTTCGTATTGAGTGTTAGTTTATCGAAAAGTGATAAATATGTCAGTGAAAAAGTAACGAAAGTTTTGGAATGCACAAATTTTGATCATACGGCCGCCGTGTTTAGTAAATTTTTTATGATAAATATTCTTGTATACTGTTTGAAATACTCATAAGTAGCTAGCTTATTTATCTACGAACATAATTTGGCTAATAGCTACTGATATTATAGCGTATTGTTATCGTAATCGTATTTCCAAGAGTAAAATTCCGCAAACAAATACCTACAAAAAGGCAATAAAATGGATATACATAGTATGTTATCCTTAAGAGATAGACATATCCCATCGCGGACTTTTTTGAAGACCTTTATAAGATATACTAGCTTTTGCCCGCGGCTTCGCCCGCGTGGAGGTCGGTTATCGCATAAAAAATTACCCTATGTCCTTCTCTATATCCCAGACTATATCTAAAATTTCTAACTTAATATTAATTTTAATGTGATTCACTATGTGAATAGAAACCGAAACAAATGATTTAATATAATAAAAGTACTTATGTTCTGAACGTCTAATGAGTCTTTACCTAAAGGTAACAAACACAAAATCAAAATACGAAATTTCACTCAAATTCTTAAAGCAATCAATTGTACAATTATGTTCGTAGATAAATAAGCTAGCTACTTATGAGTATTTCAAACAGTATACAAGAATATTTATCATAAAAAATTTACTAAACACGGCGGCCGTATGATCAAAATTTGTGCATTCCAAAACTTTCGTTACTTTTTCACTGACATATTTATCACTTTTCGATAAACTAACACTCAATACGAAATCTACACTTATTTCTCAGTAATTCTGTCTAAGATTCTTCTAAGATTAAACCGTTTTCTCATTGAATCCATTACTTTACGCACGTATAACCTTGATGAATGTTTACGTTAAGCACCGCGCCACACCGCCATACGACCACAGAGTACAGACGTATTTTGTTTTCTTTTTTTTAGTCGTTCGTTTAGTGGTGTTCCCGCTAAAATGTCAACCGGTCAAGTATTAGTCAATTAATCGAATTCTACAGCCAGATCGTGTTGCGAGTACAAAATAAATGTCAAATAATTGGTCCAATTGCGAATGTGACCCTGAGAAAAGTTATGCACCAAAGGTGTTCATTAGATATTTCGAACTTTTATCAGCACAAACGGTGTATCATGTGACATTTCGGAGGATTTCGTTTTGTTTTCACATTGTTCGTACTTACGTGAATTATTTTAAAATTATACAATTGATTGCTCTAAGAATTTTAGTGAAATTTCGTATTTTTAACCGACTTCAAAAAGGAGGAGGTTATCAATTCGGAAGTTTATATATATTTTTTTAATGTATATTCGGGCATAACTCCGTCGTTTATGAACCGATTTGGAAAATTCTTTTTTTGTGTGAAAGGATATACTTCCAGATTGGTTCCATTTTTTTCAAAATCCAGTATTGATGATGGAATCCATGAGGAATTGAGGGAACTCCTCAAATTTTATAGGCATCCATATAGCGATTTTTATATTTTCATCAACAAATCAAGCATTTGCATTCAGAAAATATCATTTGGTGAACCGGAACTGATAAAGAAAACCACAGATGGCCACCGGAACTCGTCAATGATACGTATTTCACAGGTAGCGAAAAGATATCTCGATTAAAATAGTTAAGCGACTATGATGAAGCAAATTTAAATAAATGCTGATCAAAATGGTACCATGAAACTGATCTGATGATGAAGCCGGAAGGTAGGCAATGGAACTCCGTAATAAAACAATGTATCCTAGCCGTGTTTGGGCTATTGGATTTGTCATGAGATGCACTCTGTATAAAAGATGTTTAACCGACTTAAAAAAAAGATCAGGTTCTCAATTCGTGTATATGTATAAGGTGTTAAAAAATTTACTCTACAAACTTTAAGAGGTGCTTTAGACCAATCAATCTGCCTAGCCTTTTCCCAACTATGTTGGGGTCGGCTTCAAGTCTAACCGGATGCAGCTGAATACCAGTATTTTACATAGAGCGACTGCCTATCTGACCTCCACAACCCAGTAACTGGGTAACACGATACCCCTGGGCGATGAGCCCCTGGGTAAGACTGGCTGTCAGACTTTTGGGCTTCTGACGACCCGTAACGACTGTCAAAGATCCACGAATAACAGCCGGGACCAACGGCTCAACGTGCTTTCCGATGCACGGAGGAGTCTCGGTATGTAAAGATGGTCACCCATCCACGGACCAACCCCGGCAAGCGTAGCTTAACCTGACGGATCGACCCGTGCGGCTGTTATTATTTAGCCACGAGCTCCTCAGAGGTGCTTTACACCATCGAACTGAATAACTTTTACTATGGGACCAGTTTGAAATTGCGAAAAAATAAACAGCTGTACCATACAGTTTAGAACACTAGGTAAACATTACCATGGTTGAGCGGACTGATTTGACCTTGAGTCTTGTCTCCCAATGGGGTGACGACAATCTGGTCTCTTTTAATGCCACCAAAACACAGGCGTGTCTCTTTACCGCTAAAAGGAGTCGTTTTGATCAAACTCCTACTTTTCGGGGTACATCTGTTCCTGTAACTGATCGGCTCGAGCTCCTAGGCATGGAGTTGACATCTGGTCTCAACTTCGGCTCCACCATCGAGTGCAAAGCTCAAACTGCGGCCAAGAAACTGGGCGTCCTAAATAGGGTGAAGCGATACTTTACGCCTGGACAGCTTTTAACCCTTTACAAAGCACAAGTCCGTTCCTGCATGGAGTATTGCAGCCACCTTTGGGATGGCTCAGCAAAGTACCAACTTGCTGCGCTTGACTCGGTGGAACGCAGAGCTAAGAGGCTTATTGGCGACGTAAAACTGGTGGATGCCATGCTTCACAGCTTGGCTCATCGCCGCAAGGTTGCCTGCTTGTCGGTCTTCTACAGATTGTACTTCAGAGAGTGTGCCCATGAACTCCACGACCTCATACCACCGGCCCCCTTCTACCATCGGACATCTAGACGCACTGCAAGTTACCACCCCTACCTAGTTGATATTCCACCAACTCGGACTAAGCGTTTTCAAACGTCTTTTATAATGCGCACAGCAACGGAGTGGAACTCTCTGCCTGCGTCTGTGTTTCCGAACGCATACAACCCTAATCTATTCAAAGTGAGAGTGAAAAGGCTTCTTCTGGGTAAGCTCACTCCATCGTAGACTTTGTCTCTGTCATCCAGACCTAGACTAAAGTCAAGAGCAAACTCATAGGAGAATAAAAAAAAAGCTTTTAAGCTATTGCATAGCTTCTATCGCGGGCCTTGAGCGCGGGGACCGAATCCAGAAATTCCGTAACGAAAAAACCTCACGCTCCCCACTCCGACGGTTATTTTACTACACCCTCTAGTGATCTAATAATTTCTGGCAGTTCCTTTTTCTGTGTACTGCGTATTTTATTCTTATAAATATTAGTTTATAAAATTATGATCTTCACAAAAAGTGATTGTTGATAGTGGGGTTTGAACTCACGACCAGTCGATTACGAGTACATTCAGTTCCCCTGTTGCACCGCAAGGCTACAATGACTTAATTAAAGCTTGCCAAATAGTTGATACCATTCCAGTTGAACAATTTTTAAACTTGACTAGACGGTTGGAAATGACTCATGTACATGGAATTTTTTCGCTGTCAAAACAGTTTGTCACTCTTTTTTTATTTAAAATTACTTTAGGTTCAACACTTTCGTCTATTTTAAAGTTGTTATTATGCTTATATTTGAATAGTATTTGACTTTGTTTACGTAGTTATACACTTTTACGACGTTCAGCACTTATTTATTTTGTTTTTAAGCTATTGCATAGCTTCTATCGCGGGCCTTGAGCGCGGGGACCGAATCCAGAAATTCCGTAACGAAAAAACCTCACGCTCCCCACTCCGGAGGGCACGGAGGTGTGGCTTGAAGGCCGTGCATCGTCTAACGTCGTTTCAGTTCGGCAGTCTTCGATACGGCGTTGTGTGCGTGCGATTAGACTAACATTGGCGTGGCTTGTGATTCGTAATCGAGACAAGCGTTGCTCTGTTGGTGGTCTCAGTTGTGTTTTGTTGTCGGTTTTATCCACTAGATGGCAGGCATCGTAATTCAAAAGTTTTTGAAAGGTTGTTGAGGTATGTGAGCAATTTATTTATAAATCAATAATTTTACTCGTGTTTATGATTCTCCTAGCTAGAATTAACATTAAACATTAACGTTCTTCATAGCTTATAAAAACCACTTTTAAACGGTTCTCCAAAGTTCTGGGCCGATTATGGATTGACTTTACTTTCTTATCGGTCACCACGCTCAAAAAGTGTAACTTGAATTAATATCAAAGAAAAAGAAATACTGCATAAATAAAATAAATAAATAATTATAATTGCATAAGTTGATACAAAATGCTATGCAATAGCTTTACCGCGGCAGTCCCCGAGTGCCACACGTCTTTTTTATTTATTAATTAATTTAATTTAGCTGGTATTTAATGCACTCGGTATATGTTCATGATGTTATAAGATTTCCTGTCACTATTGTGGTATACGAATTGGTGTGGGGTAGGTACCACAACTAAAAAGTGAAAAATAAAAGACTTTTTACAAAAAAAAACAACCGACTTCAAAAAAAAACACAAAAAAAATTAAAAAATAACTTTAATTTTGGAAGTCGGTGGCAAAAAACGAAAAACCGGAGCCAAAGACACCGACTTCCAAAATTAAAGTTATTTTTTCAATTTTTTTGTGTTTTTTTTTGAAGTCGGTTGTTTTTTTTTTGTAAAAAGTTTTTATAATATGTAGTGATAATTCCACCATACATTATTTTGTTATATCTCAAAGGGTTTAGACAGCGTTTTCGTTGAAAGCTCCCAGACGGCTTATTTTTTTCCGACACCTCCAACAAATATCGTTAATTCATACAAAAATGCATAGAAAAACTTAACAAATCTATACTAATATTATAAAGCTGAAGAGTTTGTTTGTTTGTTTGTTTGAACGCGCTAATCTCAGGAACTACTGGTTGGAATTGAAAAATTCTTTTTGTGTTGGATAGTCCGTTTATTCAGAAATATTATAGGCTATATAACATTACGCTACAACCAATAGGAGCGGAGCATAAATGTAAAATGTTGCAAAAACGGGAAAAAATATTGCATTTTGAGAGCTTCCGTTGCGTGCGCTGCGTAAACGGTTTAAGTTAAGCAAATATCATGTATGATGGAATTGTTCCTCTTTAAAAGTTCTAAAAAAAAGTCCGCGACATATGTTTATCTTTTAAGATTGACTCACTATAACCTTTTTTATTATGGTAATCAAGTTTGTTCGAAATTAATGCATTATTTGCGAAGGAGTTTTCATAAACATGGTATTAATCCTTATCCAAATAAATACGTTATTCATCACAAGTATTTAATTTTGAACAAAGTTGCCCTTACATCATTTCATTTCAATGAATATCTTAGGAGATATAACTGTTTTATAATAACTCCGCAGCAAAATAATGATCAACTCTGCGAGGTAGTCTATTCCAAAGCTGAAGAGTTAGTTTTTAGGGTTCCGTACCCAAAGGGTAAAATGGGACCCTATTACTAAAACTCCGCTGTCCGTCTGTCTGTCTGTCCGTCTTTCACCAGGCTGTATCTCATGAACCGTGATAGTTAAACAGTTGAAATCACATATGATGTATTTCTGTTGCCGCTGTAACAACAAATACTAAAAAGCAGAAAAAATGTATATTTAAGGGGGGCTCTCATACAACGGACATGATTTTTTTGCGGTTTTTTTGCTCCGCCCGCGTGGATGTCGGTTATCGCGTAAAAAAGTAGCCTATGTCCTTCTCTATATCCCAGGTCGATCGGTTCAGCGGTTTAGGCGTGAAAACGTAACATACAGACAGACAGACAGACAGAGTTACTTTCACATTTATAATATTAGTAAGGATAAGGATTTGTATGGATGGTACGGAACCCTTCGTGCGCAAGTCAGTCCGACTCGCACTTGGCCGGTTTTTTGTTTTATGAACGTGCTAATCTCTGGAACTGCGAGTTGGATTTGAAAAAATCTTTCTGCATTTTACAGCCCAATTCTTGAGGAAGAATTACATTCCTATTAACTAGAACACCATTTTTTTTTAAATTAAAGTTTATGCGAAAACGAAGTAAAAGCACGGGCAGGCAATCTGTTGCGACGGGGTGGGTCGGGGGAACAAATAATTTTACGCGGACGAAGTCGCGGGCAGAAGCTAGTTATATACTAAAACCTTCCTCGAGAACCAAGCTATCCATTGGTGAAAACAGCATGAGAATCGGTGCAGTAAGTAGTATTTGAGTTTATCGCGAACAGACAGACAGACAGACGCGGCGGAGGACTTTGTTTTATAATATGTCGTCGACCGTAGGTTCAATTGAGGTAAGGGACAAAATACGATTTTTCAGGAGAGGCCGACAAAGTTTTTTTTCGGACTAAATCGCCCATAACTTTTTTTGTTATTAACCTTTTTCGGATCTGATTTCGCACATAATCTTTTATTTTAGTGCTCTATCTACCTGTGTAAAATTTATTTAAATAAGTTATCTATTTAAGAAAATAGATGTCCCTTACACCAACGTATTTTGTTAGTAATGTCCCTTACTGATCAAGTATCTTGTAGTCCCGTCCCTTACATTAAATTGACCTCTACGTTGGATCAAAAATTGTGGAAAAATTGTGAAAAGATAGTGTAAATCACTTGTTGAAAAAATTTATGAAAAGAAATACAGTGTAAAGAGATTGTTGACAGAAAATTAAGTACACACTTTTGGCGTACGGATATCTTAAATTTGGAAATCGTTACCTACCTTACCTTATATTACCGTATTTGATTCGATTGGTGGCGGTAAATACAACATTTCAAGTTGCTATATTGCATAGTTTTTCAAATACATTGTTATTATGGGGCTGATTCGAAATTTGGATCCAAAAAATCAGTAGGGTAAGGGACATTTTTCTTAAGCTAGAATTTTTTCATATACACCATTCGAAAGAGCGAAAAATTCTGAACAAAACTGTATACTTAGCTCATTTTGGGTATTTTGTCCCTTACGTCAATTGAACCTACGGTCGACGATGTAGTGATTTAAAAGAATTGAACAAAATTAGAGTTCATCACTTTAAGATGGAGGACTACTACTTTATGGCAACTATTGACATACAAGATGCATATTTCCTGGTATCTATAGATAAAGAATCTTATTTAAATGATAGACAACAGCAAGTTCAAATAAATGGTATCAATTCACTCGCGTTAAAAGTAAAAATGGGTGTTCCACAAGGCTCGATATTGGGTCCTTTCCTTTTTTTAGTGTATATAAATGATCTACTCCATTTATTAAAAAATCAACCACAAATGGTGTTATTTGCTGACGATACTTCCTTAATTTTTAAGGTAGATAGACGTGCTACAAATTTTGACGACGTAAATAACGCTCTATTGCAGGTCCAAAATTGGTTTACTGCTAATAATTTAGTATTAAATGGGAAAAAAACGAAATGCATAAAATTTTCTTTAGCAAATGTCAAAAGTAGTGATTGTGAGATAGTATTGAATCAAGAGAAACTAGAATTCGTCGATGAAACTGTTTTCCTGGGGATCACGCTCGATTCAAGACTACAATGGGGTCCTCATTTAACATCTCTTGCAGGACGGCTAAGTTCAGCAGCATATGCTGTCAGAAAAATCCGTCAATTTACTTATGTACTCGTAGATACGAGGCTAGTCTATTTCAGTTACTTCCATAGTATAATGTCTTACGGTATTTTACTTTGGGGACGGGCTGCAGACATCGAGTCTATTTTTATTCTGCAGAAAAGAGCCATCAGAGCCATATATAATCTCCGCAGGCGCGATTCTCTAAGGGAACTGTTTAAGGATATTAACATCATGACGGTACCTTGTCAATATATCTACGAAAACATCATGTACGTAAGGAAAAATTTACATCTTTTTAGAAAAAGAGGTGAAAGACATAATTATAGTACTAGAAATAGGGACCTATTAGCTCAACCAGGTTTCAGACTGGCTAAAGTAGACTCATCTTTCATGGGGTACTGTTTAAAATGTTACAATAAAACTCCTCCCCACATACTTCAACTGAATGAGACTAAATTTAAATCTTGTATAAAACGCACACTATGCAGGCAGGCATATTATAAGTTGGGGGATTACATCGCTGATAAAAATGCTTGGCTGAATGCTGGTCCTGGTCCACAACCTCAGCTAGTTAATTAACATTTGACAATCATGTTGGAGCTACTGAAGAGTGTAAGACTATCTTTGCATTGTATAAACTCAATATCCTTTGTATTATATAAATGCACTAGCTTTTGCCCGCGGCTTCGCCCGCGTGGATGTCGGTTATCGCATAAAAAAGTACCCTATGTCCTTCTCCATATCCCAGGCTATATCTCAAAATCCTAACTTAATATTAATTTTAATGTGATTCACTATGTGAATAGAAACCGAAACAAATGATTTAATATAATAAAAGTACTTATGTTCTGAACGTGAATGAGTCTTTACCTAAAGATAACAAACACAAAATCAAAATACGAAATTTCACTCAAATTCTTAAAGCAATCAATTGTACCAAATTACAACACGAAATAGAAGTGCGACACAAATAATAATTTTAAAATAATTCACGTAAGTACCAACAATGTGAAAACAAAACGAAATCCTCCGAAATGTCGCATGATACACCGTTTGTGCTGATAATACGCTCGAAATATCTAATGAGCACCATTGGTGCATAACTTTTCTCAGGGTCACGTTCACAATTGGACAAATTATTTGACATTTATTTTGTACTTGCAACACGATCTGGCTGTATAATTCGATTAATCGACTAATACTTGACCGGTTGACATTTTAGCGGGAACACCACTAAACGAACGAAAAAAAAAAAAGAATACAAAATACGTCTGTACTCTGTGGTCGTGTGGCGGTGTGGCGCGGTGCTTAATGTAAACATTCATCAAGGTTGTACGTGCGTAAAGTAATGGATTCTATGTGAAAACGGTTTAATCTTAGAAGAATCTTATACAGAATTACTGAGAAATAAGTGTAGATTTCGTATTGAGTGTTAGTTTATCAAAAAGTGATAAATATGTCAGTGAAAACGTAACGAAAGTTTTGGAATGCACAAATTTTGATCATAAGGCCGCCGTGTTTAGTAATGTTTTTAAGATAAATATTCTTGTATACTGTTTGAAATACACATAAGTAGCTAGCTTATTTATCTACGAACATAATTTGGCTAATAGCTACTGATATTATAGCGTACTGTTATCGTAATCGTATTTCCAAGAGTAAAATTCGACAAACAAATACCTACAAAAAGACAATAAAAAGGATATAGTATGTTATCCTTAAGAGATAGACATATGCCATCGCGGACTTTTTTGAAGACCTTTATAAGATACATAATTCCACCATACATTATTTTGTTATATCTCAAAGGGTTTAGACAGCGTTTTCGTTGAAAGCTCCCAGACGGCTTATTTTTTTCCGATACCTCCAACAAATATCATTAATTCATACAGAAATGCATACAGAAAGTTAACAAATTATATACTAAAACCTTCCTCGAGAACCAAGCTATCCATTGGTGAAAACAGCATGAGAATCGGTGCAGTAGTTTTTGAGTTTATCGCGAACAGACAGACAGACAGACAGACAGACGCGGCGGAGGACTTTGTTTTATAATATGTAGTGATAGTGATGATAGTGATAGTGATAGTGATAGCACAGGTGTGAGTCCTATGTAATATAGAGCTACCATTGACCGGGTAATATGTCTTTCATTGACTTGAATGTGCCCTGGCGGTTGAGAGTATGTCATGCTCACTTAAAGGTCTCGCTGATGGTGGCGTGTGTGTTGGATCATTTAGCTCCCTTCAAAATGGTTGAGCTGAATGGTGCTAATCCATGCGTCATGTTCGTGAACGGGCGCCGTCAGTTGGGACTGGTCATCTCTTAGCTGCCAGGGGTTATTTTATTTTGTTTCTATTTGTTGTACCTACGCTTGACGCTTTTAACGTGTAAGTTTGCCCGTTCTTCTCCATAGGTACCTACGCTTTGGAATGGGAATGTAGCTTAATTTTTCTTACTGACCGACTGCTTGACAATTCAAAAGTGCCTGTAAATGGTTTAATTGAAATAAATGATTTGAGTTTGAGTTTGAGTTTAAAGCTGATCGAAAACGATTGCGTTTTAAATGGCGATCACAATTATTTGAGTACAATGTTCTCCCGATCGGCATCTGTACAGCGCCTTTTGCTTATACGAAATTACTAAAACCAGTTTTGGGATACATACGCTCATCAGATCTATTGTCAGTTATATACCTAGATATATTTTATGTATAGGTGGATCATACGATGAATGCTTAACAAACGTAAATACTACAAAAGAGTTTTTAGAGTCGTTAGGGTTTGTCATCAATAAAAATAAAAGTGTTATGACGCCAAGTAAAATATGCAAATTTTTAGGGTTCGTCTTTTATACCATGAATATGACTATCACCTTACCCGACGAAAAGAAACATCGTATTAAAAATTCGGGCCATAGGTCTCATGCGCAAGAACAAATGTACAATTCGATATCTTGCTGAATTTACTTGACTTTTGACATCCGTATGTTCCGCCGTTAATTACGGGTATACTAAATTCTTCGAATGGGAGAAGTTTTTAACATTGGATTATTCGGAAAATTACAACAAACACGTAAAACTAAATAAATATCTGAGTCAAGATTTATTATGGTGGATCGATAACATAATGACGTAATGTTCCCCGATTCGCAAAAATAATTACTTATTGGTTTATTATAGTGATGCATCACGACATCATACGGTGGTCAAAGTGCTAGTGGTAACTGGACAGCCAGCAAAATGATACTTCATATTAACACGCTGGAACTAATGGCCGCATTTTATGGACTAAAGATATTTACAGCGAACCTTAAAGATTGCAAAATTTTATTGAGAAAAGACAACACCACTGCCATATGTTATATCAACAGAATGGGTGGAGTGCAACATCCCCATTTAAATAATTATGCATGAAAAATTTGTCAGTGGTGTGAGTCTAAAACATCTATGTATTTGCCTCCTACATAAGATCTTGCGATAATGTAGTAGCAGATTGGGAGTCTAAGCAAATTAATATAGAAACTGAATGGGAAATTTCTGGCCATTTATTTTCACAAATTGTTGATATTGTTACGCGCCACACAAGTTTAAGTACCACTAGCGTCATCTAGTATCGAGTAGCAGAACTAGCAGACTCGACACTGGTCAGTAGGGGCCGGTATGTACTCGAACATTCTAGATGTTTCTACAAGGTTCTGGACTATCTAAGGAATATAAAAGGCCGTATGCACCGCGACTCGGGACAGTCGAAGTCGAAGCGAATAAGCGAACAAGTGCGATCAGTAGTGCTTTATAATTAGTGTGTTCGAGTTGTTATCAGTGTTGATTAATTAAAGTGTAATTTTTGGTTTGTAAATCGGCAGTTTTTGTTATCACGAACCGCAAGCTCGTAACAATTGGTGTCGGAAGTCAGGCATAAAATCATGCCGATTTTACCTAAAGACGACATGGAGGGTATCCGTACCCGGAGTCAACGCCAACAGAAGACGGACCTGAGACGATTTGGTGGAGCTACGCCACAGAGTGCGGAAGGCCAGCTACCAACCACGGAGGCCGGCCCGTCCACAGCAGCACCAGACTTTGCTGCCCTAATGATGATGCTACAGGAGCAGGCCCGCCGTCAGGAGGAGCAGACCCGCCGACAGGTGGAACAGGCCCGCCGTCAGGAGGAACAGGCTTGTCGGTTGGAAGAACAGCTCCAGCGGGACAAGGAGGAACAGGCCCGCCGTCAGGAGGAGCAGGCCCGCCGACAGGAGGAACAGATGCTCCTTATGAAGGACCTTCACGCCTCAACGCAATCGGGTTGACAACGTGATGGCTGACGTGAAGAAAACGCTGGATTACCTTAATCTTGGGGATGGAATTGCAGCTCCCGTAGCTACAACACCGCCGCTACGTGGATTCAAAGTGCCACCGTTTGACGGTTTGACGGGAACTTCTTCCTGGTCGGCCTACAAAATCCAGTTTGAGGCTCTCATGAAGGCGAACGGGTGGAATCAAAGTCAGGCCATGACTGCCCTCACCCTTGGCCTGCGTGACCAGGCCTTAACTGTACTGGAAGCTCTCGGTAAGGAAGTGACTTACGAGCAGCTCCTTGAGGCATTGTAAGCTCGGTATGGCGACGCTCACCTGGAACACGTGTTTCGTGCGCAGCTCAAGGATAGTGTGCAACGCAATAACGAAAACCTGCAGCAGTGGGCCCTTGAAGTGGAGAAGCTGGTTCGCAAAGCTTACCAGTCCGTACCTGCGCTTATTGATGGCAACCTGGTGCTGGCATTCATAGACGGCATCCGCGATCTTGAAGTTAGGGCTGCTGTGAGGCTCGGTCACCACGGGACGCTTAAGGACGCCTTGGCCCATGCACTGGAGGTGGAAGCTGTGCGGCAGGATCATCGCACCCATCGCGTCAGGGAGGTTGCAGCGGCTGCAGTTCGCGACCGCGATAAAGGATACAGCCCTAGGTGCTACGGCTGTGGAGAAAGGGGCCACCTTCGATCCAGTTGCCCTAAGCGAGCTGCAGAAAGAGAAGACGGCCGATCTCCAGAGGGCGGTGCGACTAACGGCACCGCCCAGCACCAGCAACAGGGAAACGAGTAATAGCCAGGAGTGCGGGGCGGGTGCTGGCTGATGTTCAAAGAGCCCCAAGGATTTCGATCACACAAACCCGTGACGGGAACAGTCTAATCATCAAGGGCGAGATCAACGGATCGCCTTGTAAGCTGACCATAGATACTGGAGCCTCTCGTACGGTCGTCAGTTCCCAACTTTTAAGTCGGTTCCTTAGGGACTCCGCATACAACCCAAAACGGATTAATTTGGTAACAGCCACCGGTCAGCGCATACCCGTCCATGGAGAGACGAATATAGAGTTGAAGCTAGGCAACAAAATCTACCTGCATAATGTCATCGTGGCTGATATAATGGACGATTGCATCCTGGGCCTTGACTTTATGAGGAAGAATTGTTGCAAGATTATTGACAAGAAGATTGTTGTTGTATAAATAAATAAAATAAATAAATAAGATTGACATCAAGCAAGGGGTTTTGAAATGTGGACAAGAGGAACTTTTCGTGGAAGGGGCGTTACCAGGAAATGTGTACAGCCGAAGATTGTTCTTCCTCCGAGATCGGAAACGATTGTGCCGGTTAGTCTTCCTCGGAATCCTGGGCAAACTCATCGTTGTGTACTCGTGGAAAGGGTAGACAGTGACTTTCCATGGAAAGCGGCACGAACTTTAGTCAGAGCAACCGACATCTCAGGGGTACGTGTGCTGAACCTTTGTGATCAGGAACAGATTATTAACAAAGGCACACTGATTGGTACTTGCGAGGAAGTGGATTGGTTGCGTCAATGCTAATATGTATCGACTGGCACCCTCAGCAAGGATGCACCAACGAGAGTGACCACACTTTTAGAAGACTGTCGCAGCGCTCTGTCTCAAAATGAAATGGCCAAGGCGAAGAAGATGTTACTCAAGTACGCCGATGTTTTCTCTTCGAACGATGCTGACATTGGGAAGACTGGCCTTTTTTTTTGTTCCGGGGTGGAAAATCCTCATGGATGTCCTCCGCCCTGGGGCGGGCGGAGGGGTCTGTCAGACTCTTACTGACTAAAAACCACCCCGGTGTTCCGTCTCACACCTACGCCGGGGGTCACGGGAACGAACAAACTTCCGCGACCCCCGACTGGTGCCGGCCCGCCACTGCAGGCCTCTCCTCCGGTCGAGAGGGGAGTGAGGTGTTTGACTCCCCCCGCGGGGGCGACGGACGTCCTCTAGTCCGTCGTCCCTGGACCCATTTAGGGGGGCTGGAAGATGGCGTTGTCCGCCCTGCGCCGACGCCCGGTGCGCCTGCTGCGTGCCGGGTGAGAGGACGAGATTTCCCTCTCCCTTTCCGCAGCCTCCTTCTGCGAAATGACTGTCTCGCAGAAGGAAACCACCGCGTCCCAGGACTCCTCGCTGCCGACCATTGAACGAGCGACGGCCGGCAGCGAGAGGTCACTGCCTACTCCAGAGATGAGGGCACGGCGTGGCTCCTCCCAAGCGGAACACTCTGCCAGCGTATGCCACGCCGTGTCCTCCCGACAGTCGACGCAGTGGTGACACCGGGCGTCCGGCTCCCTGTTTATGCGACACAGGTACTTCCCGAAGCAACCATGCCCCGAGAGCACCTGCGTTACCCGAAACGACAGGGAGCCGTGCCTCCTCCCGAGCCAAAGGTCGAGCACCGGGCGGACCGCCTCGATCGTGCCGAGGCCGGCGGTAGGGCGTGAAAGCCTGTCCCGCCATTCCGCCACCAGGACCTCGCGAAGCTGTGACCGACGCAGCTCCACATGTCGCTGCATCAGCCACTCGCCCCGCGCCCTCGCTTCCTCGCGCCACCGATACAATGACGCGAGTACTTTCGCCTCCACGTCCCAGGGCGGGGATCCGGCCAGTGCACAAGCCGCCTCGTAGGAGATCGTGCGATACCCCCTGATGACTCTGACGGCCATTGCTCTCTGCGGTCTCCGCAGAACAGCGATGCTGCCGGCCGTGGGAAGACTGGCCTAGTTCAACACAAAATAAACACAGGAGAAGAATTGCCTATTCGTCAGCGGCCAAGGAGATTGCCGGTAGCACGTGAAAAGGAAGTGGAAACCATGATTAAGGGAATGGTGAAAGATGGTGTTATTGAACCTTCATCTAGTCCTGGTGTTCACCTGTGGTGCTGGTAAAGAAGAAGGACGGCAGCATGCGATTTTGTGTTGACTATCGTCGTCTGAATGACGTTACGAAGAAGGACAGCTACCCTTTGCCAAGAATTGATGACACACTGGACATGCTTACTGGAGTAAAGTGGTTTAGCACGCTGCACCTGAAAAGTGGCTACTGGCAAGTTGAAATTGACCCTAAAGACAGTTGAAATTGACCCTAAAGACAAGGAGAAAACAGCATTCTCTACAGGAAAGGGGCTGTGGCAATTTAAAGTCATGCCGTTTGGATTGTGCAACGCTCCGGCAACGTTTGAAAAGTTTATGGAACTTGTACTAACCGGGTTAATTGGCGATGCCTGTCTGGTTTATTTGGATGATATCATCATCGTAGGCCGTACGTTTGAAGAACATCTTCAAAACCTGGAACGCGTGCTCATGAAGATCCAAAGTGCCAACCTCAAGTTGGGTATGTAGTGTTGGAAGAAGATATCCGCACGGATCCAGAGAAAATCGCCGCTGTCAAGGATTGGCCAGTTCCAAAAGACAAGACGCAGGTCAGAGCATTTTTGGGTTTATGCTCTTATTATCGGCGATTTGTTAAGAACTTTGCAGATATAGCCAAACCCCTGCACAAGCTAACCGAGGAAAAGCGACATTTCTGCTGGGATGAAAGTTGCGACATCGCATTCCAGGAGTTAAAGGACCGACTGTGCAAAACACCTATTTTGGGGTACCCCGATGCAGGCAAGGAATTTATAGTTGACACAGACGCATGTGACATAGGACTTGGCGGTGTATTACCTCAACGGGATGGTGATCAAGAGGTTGTGATAGCGTACTTCAGCAAGTCATTGTCAAAGCCGGAAAGGAACTATTGTGTCACGAGACGGGAATTGCTAGCTGTGGTAAAGTCATTGCAGCATTTTAGCAAATATCTTCTGGGGCGGAAATTCCACTTACGAACTGACCATGCTGCACTAAAATGGCTATTGCAGTTCAAAAATCCAGAAGGACAAGTTGCGAGATGGATTGAGCTACTGCAGGAATATGACTTTGTGGTCAAACATCGCAGCGGGAAATCTCATGGCAACGCAGATGCATTGTCAAGAAGACCTTGTCCTGAAGACTGCAAGCATTGTCCCAGGCATGAGGGTAAGGAAGTGGTACCTGTGAGGATGCTCAGGACAGACCTCAGCAGCGAGTGGAAGGAAAGCCTACAACGTGCACAGCAGGAAGTTTCGGACATCAAGCCGATTCTGGAGTGGATGAAGGCCAGAACTCCTAAGCCCAGGTGGAGCGACGTCTCAGCAATGAGTTCGATCACAAAAAGCTATTGGGCTCAATGGGACAGCTTGGCGATTCAGGATGGAGTCCTGTGCCGGAAATGTGAAAATGCTCGGGGAGACAGCTGTCATTTGCGAATGATTGTCTCCAAAGCTCAAGTCCCGGATGTTCTACAGCTGTACCATAATGGTTGTTCAGGAGGTCATCTGGGAGTAAAATGGACTCTACTGAAGATACGAGAACGGTTTTACTGGATCCACTGTCGGGACGATGTCGAGGACTGGTGTCGTAAATGTAGAAGTTGTGCAGCTGTAAAGGGACCTCAGACACGTAGTAGAGGTGCATTAAAATTGTACAATGTTGGTGCACCATGGGAGAGGATAGCCCTTGACGTTGCGGGACCGTTTCCGGAAAGTGAAAGTGGTAACAAGTACTTCATGGTTGTAATGGATTACTTCACTAAGTGGCCGGAAGTCTTCGCCATTCCAAACTAAGAAGCTTCAACAGTTGCAACGGTAGCAGTAGCACTCCTTAAATTTTAAGGACTTCAGGGGGGATTTCTGGACGTTGGTTTTTTCAGATTCCAGTTTTCCCCCCTAAGGGAGATTTTCAGGTGGGAATTCTAGACTTTTCTTTTTTTATTTACCAGTTTTCCCCCTCAAAGAACATTTTCAGGGGGGATTTGTGGAATAAGTATTTTTTCGATTCCAGTTTTCCTCCCTAAGGGGGATTTTCAGGGGGGAATTCTAGACTTTTCTTTTTTCAGAGTCCAGTTTTGCCCCTCAAGGAACATTTTCAGGGGGGATTTGTGGAATAAGTGTTTTTTCGATTCCAAATTTCCCCCCTAGGGAGGATTATCAGGGGGGAATTCTAGACTTTTTTTATACATTCCATGTTTCCCCCTCAGGGGGGATTTTCAGGGGGGATTTCGGGAATAAGCAACAAGCATGGTATCCCTTGTGATCCAGTCTTGTCATATCGGCAAAAATGTTTTTTTGGTCCTGACATCTGCTTCATGCGAGCCTTATCCTGGTGGCAGCCGAATTATCAGGGATTCGATGATAAAACGTGGCCTACCACAAGGATCCTTAGATATAGTGATGGCCTCTTTAGCCAAAAATACATTAAATCAGTATAATACTTCAATCAAATCCTGGTGGCTTTTTTGTAAAACAAAAAACCTTTGATGTTTATGAGGCTAATGTCGCGGACGTATTAACTTTTTTGACAGCAAAATTTGAAGAAGGCGCAAACTACAGTAGTTTGAACACACACAGGTCCGCCTTATCGCTAATTGTTGGTACGAATGTTACTTCAGATGATTGTGTAAATCGATTTTTTAAGGGCGCCTACAGACTTAAACCCCCAAACAAATCCAAAATATAGATACACGTGGGATACAAATGTAATGCTAAATCATCTCTCAAATATATATCCATACGATAATGTCTCGTTAGTTGATTTATCATATAAGACTTGTACTCTTTTCGCCATTGCTTCTGCGCAAAGATGCAGACGATTAGTTTGATAAAATTAGAGAATATTACGATAATTAATGATATGGTTGTAATTAAGATTTCTGATTTAATTAGGACTTCGAGGCCTGGGGCTTGCCAACCACTCATCAGATTACCCTATATCCGCAAAAATCCTGGTATCTGTCCTGCACTCGCAATCCAAACTTAAGTCAGTAGAACAAAAGAGTGACGACGTCATCAGACTAAAGGACATCTCTTTATTGGAACTAGAAGACCATATAAAAAAGTTGGCTCTCAGACTTTAGCTCACTGGGTAAAAAAGGTTTTGCGAGAAAGTGGCATTGACATAAGTTTTTTCGGCGCTCATAGTACTCGGGCAGCATCAACATCTACCGTGCACCGTGCCGGGGTTAATCTGGAGACGGTTCGCAAGGCCACAGGCTGGAGTGATCGCTTCAAAGTATTTCTTGTAGAGACATCCTGGAATCAAACGACAATGATTTTACGGATGCCATATTTGACATTCGATATATAGGATTAACTGCACTTATTCCATTAACATTAAAAGGTTAAGAATCTGTTAAATGGAAAATTGATCCTTTAATTAGTAAATTAGTATACGTATCCAATTTCGTAGCTAATTAGCATTATAGTGATTGGCATCACGGTTTTTTATTTTTTATGCTATTAACTTACTCTGAACATCTGCAAGTAAATATTGTAATCGTCTTCGGTTGGTACAGTCAGCTGCAGAGAAATCTCACCCCCTAGCAATGAATAAATACATTGCTAGGGGGTGAGATTTCTCTGCAGCTGACCGTACACGAAATATAATTAAGAATCAAACGAACTTACCTTAGTGATGTTTGATTCCAATTATGTGAGTGTCCCAACAGAAGACGATTACATCGTCCCATCCCATCCCAACCCAAAAGGTTGAAATAAAAAATAAAAAGTTAGTCTGGCTATAACACAAAATAAGTATCTACTACCACTCTGATATATAATGAGGTCAGGAAAGCGCCGCAGGCGCGGGTAGGCCGGTTACGGTGGGAGGGAGACTGAAGTATGGTTTTGTTTTTTAAGATATCATAGCTCTAAATGTGTGACCAGGATAGCACCATCTTATGTACTGCTGCAAGTAAATATTGTAATCGTCTTCGGTTGGGACACTCACATAATTGGAATCAAACATCACTAAGGTAAGTTCGTTTGATTCTTAATTATTACTAGCTTTTGCTCGCGGCTCCGCCCGCGTGAATGTAGGTTATCGCGTAAAAAAGTAGCCTATGTCCATCTCTATATCCCAGGCTATATCTCTGCCAAATTTCATGGCGATCGGTTCAGCGGTTTAGGCGTGAAAACGTAACATACAGACAGACAGACAGACAGACTGACAGACAGATAGACAGACAGACACAGTTACTTTCACATTTATAATATTAGTATGGATAGAAACTTTAGTAATGTGTTAAGAGTTTTTTTTTTTATTAAGTGCGAGCGACGCCGTGGACAAAAGCTAGTACATGATATTTGCGTAACTTGAACCGTTTACGCAGCGCACGCAACGGAAGCTCTCAAAAAGGAATAATTTTTCACGTTTTTGAAACATTTTTCATTTATGCTCCGCTCCTATTGGTTGTAGCGTGATGTTATAATTATAACCTTTCTCAATAAATGGACTATCCAACACAAAAACAATTTTTCAATTCCAACCAGTAGGTAGTTCCTGAGATTAGCGCGTTCAAACAAACAAACTCTTCAGCTTTATAATATTAGTATAGATATGTAAGTAAATAACATAACCCCAATTTTTTTTAACCAGGCAATTTGCCCTCTCGAACTAACATAGAAACACCAGAGTTGAGGGTAGGAGTTAGGTTAGGTATGAGCGATGTCCCCCCGGTGGGTTCCCGCATTGTCGAGGCGGGGGGGTTCAGTAGCCGTGGCTTGGATGGCCACGGTGAAGCTAAGAGGAACCCGAGGAGGGGGCCGCTCGTCAGGGCATTTGCGGCTAAGCCGACGACGTAGCGGCCGTAGGTTGCGGTGCCGCTTCGGCGACATCGCAACTGAGGCGGGCCGCGATGTCGAATGGGCGACATCGCGGCTGAGTGTGGGAGGCCGCGGCGGGAGAGGAGTGCCGGTATTGCGGTGAGCCGTTCTCCCTACCTTCCGCAGCCACTCAGCTCACTTCAGGGCCACTGACCGGACCCGTCGCGGGGGGAACAGGGGCGCCTGGACGCAGGGTCGTCTGGCGCGGGGTCCCAGGTGGAGGCCAGCAAGCAACGGGTGCGGGGGCACCCTTGCCTGTATTGCACAGGCCTCCACCAGTGTCGGACGGGAATTGCCAGGTGTTCCCGGCCATTCCCATATCCCCCCCGGGCGGGGGGGCATCCGGGGCCCGCCAGGCAGGCGGGCATGCGCCGGGAGGGTTGTGGACGTAAAGGCTGTGCCGGTTTCTCATGACCCTCCCATCAAGGCGATGAGGGAACTCCGCTGAGTTTTAGTGGGTATACTGCCATTTTGGCAGGGAGTCTCACATACCCGTCTCGTCCCCCGTCGAGCGGGCATGCGTAATGCATTTCCAAACGTCAAAAAAAAAAAAGTATGAGCGATGTACCTGATGGGCGCGGCTTCGGCGTCCGGCAGCCAGCAGTGCAGGGAGTACCCCCGACGCGTCTGAAACAACCGCCTTCTAGGTGTAAATGCTTGCCAACGACAAACACTAACCACTACGCGACTGTCTGCGAGCGAGTGCACGACAGTCAATAAGTGGCTGTCTGTGGGGGACTGTCTTATGTAATTTTGATGTTCGGAAAGTGCTGATTCTTAGCCTTGTGTGAATAAATGACTTTTGATTTCGAATGACCCGCGAGTCGCGACCGCGAGGCAAGCAGTCTGCATTAGGAGTGTTATACCTTGACGGAGCTCTTGAGCTTGCTCCGCGAGGCGTGGTACGTCTCCACGTCGGGGAGCGGCTCGCCCGACTTCTTCGAACTCTTGGAGGCAAGAATAGAAGAGTCTGCAATTAGAAAACAATTAATTTGGTCATATAGATAGATATTTAAGTTAGCTCCACTCAAAAATCTCAACTATAGTATTTAGTGGCTTATATTAGTGATAAAATGGGAAATAAATACCAAGCGCCTCCTTCTTCATGGTGAGAGTCAGTTTGCTGGAGTCGGTGCGTGCGAGTCGCGCTAGTGAAGCAGGCGCGGCGGGCGGGAGGGGCGGCGCGCTCCGTCTCACGCCCCGCGCGCCCGCTCCCGCCCCGTGCGCCGCTCGCGCTGAGCACGCGCACGTGGCGCAGTGGCGACACGTGCATTCCTGACAAATATTGCAATAATAATAAAAAACTTTTTACAAAAAAAAACAACCGACTTAAAAAAAAAACACAAAAAAACACAAAAAAATTGAAAAAATTACTTTAATTTTGGAAGTCGGTGGCAAAAAACGAAAAACCGGAACCAAAGACACCGACTTCCAAAATTAAAGTTATTTTTTCAATTTTTTTGTGTTTTTTTTTTTGAAGTCGGTTGTTTTTTGACGTAAAACTGGTGGATGCCATGCTTCACAGCTTGCCCATGTGCCCATGAACTCCACGACCTCATACCACCGGCCCCCTTCTACCATCGGACATCTAGACGCACTGCAAGTTACCACCCCTACCTAGTTGATATTCCACCAACTCGGACTAAGCGTTTTCAAACGTCTTTCATAATGCGCACAGCAAAGGAGTGGAACTCTCTGCCTGCGTCTGTGTTTCCGAACGCATACAACCCTAATCTATTCAAAGTGAGAGTGAAAAGGCTTCTTCTGGGTAAGCTCACTCCATCGTAGACTTTGTCTCTGTCATCCAGACCTAGACTAAAGTCAAGAGCAAACTCATAGGAGAATAAAAAAAAGCTTTTTATTTATTAATTAATTTAATTTAGCTGGTATTTAATGCACTCGGTATATGTTCATGATGTTATAAGATTTCCTGTCACTATTGTGGTATACGAATTGGTGTGGGGTAGGTACCACAACTAAAAAGATTGAGAAGATCTCCAAATTTTACATATTGAAACTTTTTTTATTGTGATTGCTTTATACACATTGACATGAATATTTACTTGTGAAGTATAATATTATTATTTTAATTATTGTGAATGTGAAGACTATGTGGGTCTTTATTTTTATTTTTTTCTTCTCAGTATTTTTTTTTTTCTGATTTTGGTATGGCAGTTTGAGTAATTTATGCGGCCTGCCCAAATGTCCTTTCTTTGGTATTGTTCGTCGAATCGTTGAGCTCCTTATGTTCTGAGTTGAGCTGCACGATTACTGACAAATGCGTGCACTGAATGGATAGATCCACTCAATCTGTGTGGTTCTTTCTTCAAAAGACCATTTCAGACACCAATCTACATGGTCTTCACATGATTTGACCAAGATTATGTCTGGACTTTAAAAGAGGCTGTGATCTCTGAGTTTGTTTCGGTCTTTCTTCTCAGAGTCAGATACGAAACGCCGACCTCATCTAGTTTTAAAATATGATTGACGTGTAAAAGTGTTTGTAAAAACCTACTTACAGAAATAAAATCATTTATCATTTATCATTTATCAATGATACGTATTTCACAGGTAGCGAAAAGATATCTCGATTAAAATAGATAAGCGACTATGATGAAGCAAATTTAAATAAATGCTGATCAAAATGGTACCATGAAACTGATCTGATGATGAAGCCGGAAGGTAGGCAATGGAACTCCGTAATAAAACAATGTATCCTAGCCGTGTTTGGGCTATTGGATTTGTCATGAGATGCACTCTGTATAAAAGATGTTTAACCGACTTAAAAAAAAGATCAGGTTCTCAATTCGTGTATATGTATAAGGTGTTAAAAAATTTACTCTACAAACTTTAAGAGGTGCTTTAGACCAATCAATCTGCCTAGCCTTTTCCCAACTATGTTGGGGTCGGCTTCAAGTCTAACCGGATGCAGCTGAATACCAGTATTTTACATAGAGCGACTGCCTATCTGACCTCCACAACCCAGTAACTGGGTAACACGATACCCCTGGGCGATGAGCCCCTGGGTAAGACTGGCTGTCAGACTTTTGGGCTTCTGACGACCCGTAACGACTGTCAAAGATCCACGAATAACAGCCGGGACCAACGGCTCAACGTGCTTTCCGATGCACGGAGGAGTCTCGGTATGTAAAGATGGTCACCCATCCACGGACCAACCCCGGCAAGCGTAGCTTAACCTGACGGATCGACCCGTGCGGCTGTTATTACTTAGCCACGAGCTCCTCAGAGGTGCTTTACACCATCGAACTGAATAACTTTTACTATGGGACCAGTTTGAAATTGCGAAAAAATAAACAGCTGTACCATACAGTTTAGAACACTAGGTAAACATTACCATGGTTGAGCGGACTGATTTGACCTTGAGTCTTGTCTCCCAATGGGGTGACGACAATCTGGTCTCTTTTAATGCCACCAAAACACAGGCGTGTCTCTTTACCGCTAAAAGGAGTCGTTTTGATCAAACTCCTACTTTTCGGGGTACGAGCTCCTAGGCATGGAGTTGACATCTGGTCTCAACTTCGGCTCCACCATCGAGTGCAAAGCTCAAACTGCGGCCAAGAAACTGGGCGTCCTAAATAGGGTGAAGCGATACTTTACGCCTGGACAGCTTTTAACCCTTTACAAAGCACAAGTCCGTTCCTGCATGGAGTATTGCAGCCACCTTTGGGATGGCTCAGCAAAGTACCAACTTGCTGCGCTTGACTCGGTGGAACGCAGAGCTAAGAGGCTTATTGGCGACGTAAAACTGGTGGATGCCATGCTTCACAGCTTGCCCATGTGCCCATGAACTCCACGACCTCATACCACCGGCCCCCTTCTACCATCGGACATCTAGACGCACTGCAAGTTACCACCCCTACCTAGTTGATATTCCACCAACTCGGACTAAGCGTTTTCAAACGTCTTTCATAATGCGCACAGCAAAGGAGTGGAACTCTCTGCCTGCGTCTGTGTTTCCGAACGCATACAACCCTAATCTATTCAAAGTGAGAGTGAAAAGGCTTCTTCTGGGTAAGCTCACTCCATCGTAGACTTTGTCTCTGTCATCCAGACCTAGACTAAAGTCAAGAGCAAACTCATAGGAGAATAAAAAAAAGCTTTTTATTTATTAATTAATTTAATTTAGCTGGTATTTAATGCACTCGGTATATGTTCATGATGTTATAAGATTTCCTGTCACTATTGTGGTATACGAATTGGTGTGGGGTAGGTACCACAACTAAAAAGTGAAAAATAAAAAACTTTTTACAAAAAAAAACAACCGACTTCAAAAAAAAAAACACAAAAAAATTGAAAAAATTACTTTAATTTTGGAAGTCGGTGGCAAAAAACGAAAAACCGGAACCAAAGACACCGACTTCCAAAATTAAAGTTATTTTTTCAATTTTTTTGTGTTTTTTTTTTTGAAGTCGGTTGTTTTTTTTTGTAAAAAGTTTTTTATTTTTCACTTTTTAGTTGTGGTACCTACCCCACACCAATTCGTATACCACAATAGTGACAGGAAATCTTATAACATCATGAACATATACCGAGTGCATTAAATACCAGCTAAATTAAATTAATTAATAAATAAAAAGCTTTTTTTTATTCTCCTATGAGTTTGCTCTTGACTTTAGTCTAGGTCTGGATGACAGAGACAAAGTCTACGATGGAGTGAGCTTACCCAGAAGAAGCCTTTTCACTCTCACTTTGAATAGATTAGGGTTGTATGCGTTCGGAAACACAGACGCAGGCAGAGAGTTCCACTCCTTTGCTGTGCGCATTATGAAAGACGTTTGAAAACGCTTAGTCCGAGTTGGTGGAATATCAACTAGGTAGGGGTGGTAACTTGCAGTGCGTCTAGATGTCCGATGGTAGAAGGGGGCCGGTGGTATGAGGTCGTGGAGTTCATGGGCACATGGGCAAGCTGTGAAGCATGGCATCCACCAGTTTTACGTCGCCAATAAGCCTCTTAGCTCTGCGTTCCACCGAGTCAAGCGCAGCAAGTTGGTACTTTGCTGAGCCATCCCAAAGGTGGCTGCAATACTCCATGCAGGAACGGACTTGTGCTTTGTAAAGGGTTAAAAGCTGTCCAGGCGTAAAGTATCGCTTCACCCTATTTAGGACGCCCAGTTTCTTGGCCGCAGTTTGAGCTTTGCACTCGATGGTGGAGCCGAAGTTGAGACCAGATGTCAACTCCATGCCTAGGAGCTCGTACCCCGAAAAGTAGGAGTTTGATCAAAACGACTCCTTTTAGCGGTAAAGAGACACGCCTGTGTTTTGGTGGCATTAAAAGAGACCAGATTGTCGTCACCCCATTGGGAGACAAGACTCAAGGTCAAATCAGTCCGCTCAACCATGGTAATGTTTACCTAGTGTTCTAAACTGTATGGTACAGCTGTTTATTTTTTCGCAATTTCAAACTGGTCCCATAGTAAAAGTTATTCAGTTCGATGGTGTAAAGCACCTCTGAGGAGCTCGTGGCTAAGTAATAACAGCCGCACGGGTCGATCCGTCAGGTTAAGCTACGCTTGCCGGGGTTGGTCCGTGGATGGGTGACCATCTTTACATACCGAGACTCCTCCGTGCATCGGAAAGCACGTTGAGCCGTTGGTCCCGGCTGTTATTCGTGGATCTTTGACAGTCGTTACGGGTCGTCAGAAGCCCAAAAGTCTGACAGCCAGTCTTACCCAGGGGCTCATCGCCCAGGGGTATCGTGTTACCCAGTTACTGGGTTGTGGAGGTCAGATAGGCAGTCGCTCTATGTAAAATACTGGTATTCAGCTGCATCCGGTTAGACTTGAAGCCGACCCCAACATAGTTGGGAAAAGGCTAGGCAGATTGATTGGTCTAAAGCACCTCTTAAAGTTTGTAGAGTAAATTTTTTAACACCTTATACATATACACGAATTGAGAACCTGATCTTTTTTTTAAGTCGGTTAAACATCTTTTATACAGAGTGCATCTCATGACAAATCCAATAGCCCAAACACGGCTAGGATACATTGTTTTATTACGGAGTTCCATTGCCTACCTTCCGGCTTCATCATCAGATCAGTTTCATGGTACCATTTTGATCAGCATTTATTTAAATTTGCTTCATCATAGTCGCTTATCTATTTTAATCGAGATATCTTTTCGCTACCTGTGAAATACGTATCATTGATAAATGATAAATGATAAATGATTTTATTTCTGTAAGTAGGTTTTTACAAACACTTTTACACGTCAATCATATTTTAAAACTAGATGAGGTCGGCGTTTCGTATCTGACTCTGAGAAGAAAGACCGAAACAAACTCAGAGATCACAGCCTCTTTTAAAGTCCAGACATAATCTTGGTCAAATCATGTGAAGACCATGTAGATTGGTGTCTGAAATGGTCTTTTGAAGAAAGAACCACACAGATTGAGTGGATCTATCCATTCAGTGCACGCATTTGTCAGTAATCGTGCAGCTCAACTCAGAACATAAGGAGCTCAACGATTCGACGAACAATACCAAAGAAAGGACATTTGGGCAGGCCGCATAAATTACTCAAACTGCCATACCAAAATCAGAAAAAAAAAAATACTGAGAAGAAAAAAATAAAAATAAAGACCCACATAGTCTTCACATTCACAATAATTAAAATAATAATATTATACTTCACAAGTAAATATTCATGTCAATGTGTATAAAGCAATCACAATAAAAAAAGTTTCAATATGTAAAATTTGGAGCAGCTCAATCCCAAGCCTTTTTGTCCTCAATATAATCTTTAATGGTAGAAAAGGCTTTCTGGCACAACTTACGTTTAATGAATGATTTGAATTTATTAATGCTTAGATCTTGAACGTGGCTTCGAAGTTTATTATAAAAGCGTATACATTGACATCTGAACGAACCACCATTGACGAGTTCCGGTGGCCATCTGTGGTTTTCTTCATCAGTTCCGGTTCACCAAATGATACTTTCTGAATGCAAATGCTTGATTTGTTGATGAAAATATAAATATCGCTATATGGATGCCTATAAAATTTGAGGAGTTCCCTCAATTCCTCATGGATTCCATCATCAAAACTGGATTTTGAAAAAAATGGGACCAATCTGGAAGTATATCCTTTCACACAAAAAAAGAATTTTCCAAATCGGTTCATAAACGACGGAGTTATGCCCGAAAATACATTTTTTTAAAAAATATTAACTTCCGAATTGATAACCTCCTCCTTTTTGAAGTCGGTTAAAAAAGACCGAGTCGGACTCGCCCACCGAGGGTTTCGTATTTTCAAAGCTAAATATTTTTGTTCGTTTGAATCTGTTCAAACAATAATCTGTCACATCCAAACAGACAAACAGACAAAAATTCCAAAAATTTATGAAATGGCATCTGTTGGTTATCCTTTAACACCCCAAATATATTTTTTTGCAAATATTTTCATTGTACAGAAAAGCAGCGTAGTCTACAGATTTATTATATGTATAGCCTAGCTTTTGCCCGCGGCTCCGCCCGCGTGGATGTCGGTTATCGCGTAAAAAAGTAGCCTATGTCCTTCCATATCCCATATTATATCTCTGCCAAAAGAGAATGCCACGGGGTCGTACCAACTTGCCGGGGAGTGTGTCACAACCAAATCCAGTTCATAAAATTACTTCTATTTTTAACCGACTTCAAAAAGGAGGAGGTTATCAATTCGGAAGTTTATATTTTTTTTTTTAACCGACTTCAAAAAGGAGGAGGTTATCAATTCGGAAGTTTATATTTTTTTTTTTATGTATGTTCGGGCATAACTCCGTCGTTTATGAACCGATTTGGAAAATTCTCTTTTTGTTTGAAAGGATATACTTCCGGATTGGTCCCATTTTTATCAAAATTCAGTTCTGATGATGGGATCCATGAGGAATTGAGGGAACTCCTCAAAGTTTATAGGCATTTATATAGCGATTTTTATATTTTCATCAACAAATCAAGCATTTGCATTCAAAAAGTATCATTTGGTGAACCGGAACTGATGAAGAAGACCACAGATGGCCACCGGAACTCGTCAATGATACGTATTTCACAGGTAGCGATAAGATATCTCGATTAAGATAGTTAAGCGACTATGATGAAGCAAATTTAAATAAATGCTGATCAAAATGGTACCATCAAACTGATCTGATAATGAAGCCGGAAGGTAGGCAATGGAACTGCGTAATAAAACAATGTATCCTAGCCGTGTTTGGGCTTATTGGATTTGTCATGAGATGCACTCTGGCTATAAATGATGTTTAACCGACTTAAAAAAAAAGAGGAGGTTCTCAATTCGTGTATATGTATAAGGTGTTAAAAAATTTACTCTAATAAAAACTTTAAGAGGTGCTTTAGACCAATCAATCTGCCTAGCCTTTTCCCAACTATGTTATGGTTGGCTTCCAGTCTAACCGGATGCAGCTGAATACCAGTATTTTACATGGAGCGACTCCAGTAACTGGGTAACACGATACCCCTGGGCAATGAGCCCCTGGGTAAGACTGGCTGTCAGACTTTTGGGCTTCTGACGACCCGTAACGACTGTCAAAGATCCACGAATAACAGTCGAGACCAACGGCTTAACGTGCTTTCCGAGGCACGGAGGAGTCTCGGTATGTAAAGATGGTCACCCATCCACGGACCAACCCCGGCAAGCGTAGCTTAACCTGACGGATCGACCCGTGCGGCTGTTATTACTTAGCCACGAGCTCCTCAGAGGTGCTTTACACCATCGAACTGAATAACTTTTACTATGGGACCAGTTTGAAATCGCGAAAAAATAAACAGCTGTACCATACAGTTTAGAACACTAGGTAAACTTTACTACGGAACAGCTTTTTTATTAATTAATTTAATTTAGCTGGTATTTAATGCGCTCGGTATATGTTCATGATGTTATAAGATTTCCTGTCACTATTGTGGTATACGAATTGGTGTGGGGTAGGTACCACAACTAAAAAGTGAAAAATAAAAAACTTTTTACAAAAAAAAAACAACCGACTTCAAAAAAAACACAAAAAAATTGAAAAATAACTTTAATTTTGGAAGTCGGTGGCAAAAAACGAAAAACCGGAACCAAAGACACCGACTTCCAAAATTTAAGTTATTTTTCAATTTTTTTGTGTGTTTTTTGAAGTAGGTTGTTTTTTTTTTGTAAAAAGTTTTTTATATCATTTAAATAGTGTAAACAATAAATTGTTGGTTGGCCTTTAAAGAAAAATAAAATAAAATAAGTCTGTTTATTCTTGGGATAGAATTCGTCCCAACTACGGAACCCTTCATTGTGCATGGTCCGACACGCACTTGGCCGGTTTTTGTATATAATTCAATAAAATCTCATTTCCAAGGTCGTGTCGAAACTTCACCCCAAATTATGACCTTTACGAGCACATCGCACCTCCGATAAAATAGGGTTACAACTCGAAAAACCTGAATTTTCAGGAAAGCGAAAATAAACTCACAGATTTTTTAATCAGCCTTTATTCTTGTAATATTCATAAAATGTGATACAAATTATATATTCTGGAAAAGCTTTAATAAAGTACGTTTCGATGACATAGATTTCAATTTTTCTGAAAAACATCCTGAAAATTTCCAAAGAAGTTCAAATAGTTATCTAAATAAAATACTGTTAAACAGTATTTTAGATTTGAACTTCTACTAACAAAAATACAATATGATAAATGTAAGAAGTCTTATTATAGTAAAAATCAGGCCGTTCTTTATAGGTTTTTCAACTCAATAATTATTTATATAGGTGTAGTCTTGGGAAAAACAAAAATGATCACAAATGATGCAAAAAAAAAAAAAAATTACAATTCTAGTCATCACAACTTCATCGAATCACTTATACAGTACAAGTTTAGGTACTTTTTAATTAAGCCACGCTTAAATAATATTTGGTTTAAGTTCTTCTTAATGAAATAATGTTTTAAGATTACGTAGGAACCATAATCATCACTATAAAAATCAAAATCACAGATAAAAACTAAGTTTCAGTCGTCTCTTAATTAAGCTGTACAATCATCAAAAAAATTACTGGTATCACTATCACTATCACTACATATTATAAAACAAAGTCCTCCGCCGCGTCTGTCTGTCTGTCTGTCTGTCTGTCTGTCTGTCTGTTCGCGATAAACTCAAATACTACTGCACCGATTCTCATGCTGTTTTCACCAATAGATAGCTTGGTTCTCGAGGAAGGTTTTAGTATATAATTTGTTATGTTTTTGTATGCATTTTTGTATGAATTAACGATATTTGTTGGAGGTGTCGGAAAAAAATAAGCCGTCTGGGAGCTTTCAACGAAAACGCTGTCTAAACCCTTTGAGATATAACAAAATAATGTATGGTGGAATTGTGTATCATAAAAAGGTCTTCAAAAAAGTCCGCGATGGCATATGTCTATCTCTTAAGGATAACATATTATATCCATTTTATTGACTTTTTGTAGGTATTTGTTTGCCGAATTTTACTCTTGGAAATACGATTACGATAACAATACGCTATAATATCAGTAGCTATTAGCCAAATTATGTTCGTAGATAAATAAGCTAGCTACTTACGTGTATTTCAAACAGTATACAAGAATATTTATCATAAAAACATTACTAAACACGGCGGCCTTATGATCAAAATTTGTGCATTCCAAAACTTTCGTTACTTTTTCACTGACATATTTATCACTTTTCGATAAACTAACACTCAATACGAAATCTACACTTATTTCTCAGTAATTCTGTATAAGATTCTTCTAAGATTAAACCGTTTTCTCATTGAATCCATTACTTTACGCACGTATAACCTTGATGAATGTTTACATTAAGCATCGCGTCACACCGCCACACGACCACAGAGTATAGACGTATTTTGTTTTCTTTTTTCGTTCGTTTAGTGGTGTTCCCGCTAAAATGTCAACCGGTCAAGTATTAGTCGATTAATCGAATTCTACATCCAGATCATGTTGCAAGTACAAAATAAATGTCAAATATTTCGTCCAATTGTGAACGTGACCCTGTAGCTCTACCATGAGTTTGCACAGCCAATACTCGCTAGCGTCTCCGTAAATAATATGTATGAAATACTGTACAGCGCCCCTAGCGGTCACTGAAAGAATTAAAATGCGTACCATGAGCACTATAGATTTCGATAGGTAAGAAACCTAACGTAATCTATTCGATAGTCACTAACGTTTTTCAGCTGTCGCTATACAAAACGGCACCATGAGTCACTAATTTCACAGACGCTATCGAAAAATACGCTTACGATAGTAGTTACGTAACTCACTAGCTTTTTGAGGTGTGAAACGTAGGTTTACATTAAAATTATATACGTTTTTAGTCCATTAGAGACTAAATAATGTCTGGAAGAGCTTATTTAGCATGGAATATGGGTTGAGGGGCAACTATTTGGTAATTTCGTAACTTTAAGTTTTAAAAGAAATTAACATAAAGTAAAAACACACCTTTCCATGAACTCCACCAACAATTGAAATTGTCCTCATTACAGTAATATTCAATTTTTTCTAGGTTATATAACTTTAAAAAATAAAAAACGCCGCATACCGAGTAATTCAACAACTCGACCCTACACATCGCCAGCAAAACTACAAATTGAATAGACGATAATGACATATAAGGAATATAAATTCAATAACAAACTAAATAACTTAGTAGTCTACGAACCGCCAACCTTTCTGTTTAGTCGGATTATTTCGTGGTATTGACTGTCATTACATTTTTAGCCGTTCTCGCTTCTTATTACTGAGAAAGAAAGAAACAAAAACATAGGAGTGAAGTTAGCTAGACGACACGATCTATCGAGCTTACGTTAGCGCCCGCGTAAGACTCCGTAAAACTCATGGTGCAAGCATTATCGAAATCTATTCGATCCACGTTAATACGCTAGCGAGTTTAACGATAGCGAGTAAGTTTTCGATAACAACTCATGGTAGGGGTACAGAACATAAGTACTTTTACTATATTAAATCATTTGTTTCGGTTTCTATTGACATAGTGTTCATGAAGAAACCATAAAACCATAGTTATTATTGTGAAATGTTAAAAGTTTGATGTCAAGCTCGATAGATGGCGTTGACGTCGAAATAGATCTCGCTATGGTTTCGTTACCGCGATTTGGTTGGGGTCTCGCAATTTTAATTAAATATACCAGATTAGATTAGATTAGATTAGATTAGATTAGATTAGATTAGATTAGATTAGATTAGATTAGATTAGATTAGATTAGATTAGATTAGATTAGATTAGATTAGATTAGATTAGATTAGATTAGATTAGATTAGATTAGATTAGATTAGATTAGATTAGATTAGTACACAATTGTGGTTTTATTTTCAACCCTATTAGTGTGCACATAGTTCGATAGTTCAACTCATTACCAGGGCCTTAAGTCTGCTATTACAATAGTGTCAGAATGGTCTCTTCATTGTGAGTTTTTGACAGATTTGCCATACAAAAACTGTCAAATACTCACAATCGCGAGACCATTCTGACACTATTGTAATAGCAGACTTGAGGCCCAGCTCGGTAATAAACACATAGTGAGTCACATTAAAATTAATATTAAGTTAGAATTTTGAGATATAGCCTGGGATATGGAGAGGGTAGTACATAGGGTACTTTTTTATGCGATAACCGACATCCACGCGGGCGAAGCCGCGGGCAAAAGCTAGTAATGATCTAATTTAAGTAAATTTATGTAAATAACTGAATTTTATCATGCATATAATTATTTTTTTCAGAATCAAGAGCAAAATATTTTGATATTACTGACAATATCTATCAAGAACCGGGAAAATTTACGTCAAAATACCCCAATATATCCTCGCAATACCTAATCAAGATATTACAGCAGTTCGCGAAGTGACAAAAGTTTTATTTATTTTACTAGCTTCTGCCCGCGACTTCGTTCGCATGGAAGTCGTAACACGACACAATATACTAAAATATCAGCCACATTTTAATAAAACTTCCTTGAATACTACGTTTGTAGTTTTGGCTACAGCAGTCAAAATACACAGAGAGTCAGGACTGGTAACGCGAGAGCAAGCAACGTACAGTTCCATGTTCTATGGTAAAGGGTTTGGTTTCCGCACTTAGTCCTTCAGGTCGATCATTGTACATGGGCGATGGCGGCCATCAGTGGTTATTCCAATCAGCCCACCTCCCTCTAGAAGATAATTACGTCTCCCGGTCTGTTTAGAACATCTGTGAAAGATCTGGGTGCCCCGAGGGTTTCTGTTCTAATCTGGGTGACGCCTGTGCATTCTAAGAGCACATGCACGATGGTTTCCTCAGCCTCCATGAGCACAGAGGATTGTCCGATATTGTGTGGAAGTGTTGGTTTAGCGAACAGTGTCCCGTGATGGTCCCCGTCACCAGGCGCAGGCCTGTCCTGTCCAGGAGTAATAACCGCCTGATTAGCCTACCATCTAAGAAAAAAAATCTTTCTTATTTGCAAAATAGTTGAGCAAACGTCATCTCTAACTATTCCAAATTTCAATTTGATAGCTTTAGTAGTTCTGGTGATATTCAGCTGTGACAGACAGACGGACAGACAGACTGAGATGCACCATAAGGGTTCTTTTTTACCATTTTGGTACGGAACCCTTAAAAAAAGCACAAAAATATCAATTCTTTGAAATCAAAATCAGATTTGCATTGCTTTTTTGAAAGTTGATTGAAATAGCGTAATAATGTCATAATTGACTATCAACCCAGCGAAGTAGTAATGGAATAATTCGACTGTTGTCATCTCAGTATCATTCTTAAGAACTGTATGGGAAAAGTTTTTTTCGATTTCTGACTTTTCTAGTACTCAAACCTCAGTTGGTCCTATAAAGTTTTTGATCCTCGTAAGAAACAGGATCGATTGGCATCAAAAAACTTTTTTGTGAAAATTGCCCATTTTCTTGCTGACTGTACATTTTTTTCAAAATCTGTGAATGCAGATCAATTTTTTTCAGTTAAGTTAAAGATAGTCTTTTAAGACCATTTTCTAGCGACCACGGTTAAGGTACCTGCCCTTATGGACCCATCTCAAAACATAATGCAATACTGCTCATCCGCCATAGCAAATAGCGTGATAATTTATACGTAGTAATTTGACGAGACCTATAGGGAATATCTATGCAAAATTTGAACAAAATCGGTCCGATAGTTTTTGCGTTTACCTGGAACATACATTCAGACAAACAGACAAAATTCTAAAAACTATAGGTATTTTCGGCATCAGAATCGTTCCCAGACCTCGCGGCAATTACTTTTTTTCAAAAATATTCAATGTACAGTTTTGACTTCTCTACGATTTTATTATATGTATGTATAGATTGTGCAATCGGGGCAATGCTGGCTGAATTTTGATGTCTGAAATAATGCGCTAATTTAATATTGTGTTTTATAGAAAAAATAGAACAAGAATTAATTCTAGCGAGAACGTGTCGTTAAATTCATGAAAGAAACACCTTGTGTTCTCTATTACAAGAACTCTTATAAAGAAGAAGAATTTTCGGAAGCTAACATTTGGCGAACACACCCTGAGGTTCTGCCTGGACTAAAGCTTCTTACATCAGACAGCTCTCATTAAGCGCGAGGAAGAAAGCGGATTTGATGAGTTTGGTTAATAATTATCATATACCGCGATTCTATGCGCCTTTTTACAACCAATTATAGTTAAACTAGCTTTTGCCCGCGGCTTCGCCCGCGTGGATGTCGGTTATCGCATAAAAAAGTACCCTATGTACTACCCTCTCCATATCCCAGGCTATATCTCAAAATTCTAACTTAATATTAATTTTAATGTGACTCACTATGTGTTTATTACCGAGCTGGGCCTCAAGTCTGCTATTACAATAGTGTCAGAATGGTCTCGCGATTGTGAGTATTTGACAGTTTTTGTATGGCAAATCTGTCAAAAACTCACAATGAAGAGACCATTCTGACACTATTGTAATAGCAGACTTAAGGCCCTGGTAATGAGTTGAACTATCGAACTATGTGCACACTAATAGGGTTGAAAATAAAACCACAATTGTGTACTAATCTAATCTAATCTAATCTAATCTAATCTAATCTAATCTAATCTAATCTAATCTAATCTAATCTAATCTAATCTAATCTAATCTAATCTAATCTAATCTAATCTAATCTAATCTAATCTAATCTAATCTAATCTAATCTAATCTAATCTGGTATATTTAATTAAAATTGCGAGACCCCAACCAAATCGCGGTAACGAAACCATAGCGAGATCTATTTCGACGTCAACGCCATCTATCGAGCTTGACATCAAACTTTTAACATTTCACAATAATAACTATGGTTTTATGGTTTCTTCATGAACACTATGTCAATAGAAACCGAAACAAATGATTTAATATAGTAAAAGTACTTATGTTCTGTACCCCTACCATGAGTTGTTATCGAAAACTTACTCGCTATCGTTAAACTCGCTAGCGTATTAACGTGGATCGAATAGATTTCGATAATGCTTGCACCATGAGTTTTACGGAGTCTTACGCGGGCGCTAACGTAAGCTCGATAGATCGTGTCGTCTAGCTAACTTCACTCCTATGTTTTTGTTTCTTTCTTTCTCAGTAATAAGAAGCGAGAACGGCTAAAAATGTAATGACAGTCAATACCACGAAATAATCCGACTAAACAGAAAGGTTGGCGGTTCGTAGACTACTAAGTTATTTAGTTTGTTATTGAATTTATATTCCTTATATGTCATTATCGTCTATTCAATTTGTAGTTTTGCTGGCGATGTGTAGGGTCGAGTTGTTGAATTACTCGGTATGCGGCGTTTTTTATTTTTTAAAGTTATATAACCTAGAAAAAATTGAATATTACTGTAATGAGGACAATTTCAATTGTTGGTGGAGTTCATGGAAAGGTGTGTTTTTACTTTATGTTAATTTCTTTTAAAACTTAAAGTTACGAAATTACCAAATAGTTGCCCCTCAACCCATATTCCATGCTAAATAAGCTCTTCCAGACATTATTTAGTCTCTAATGGACTAAAAACGTATATAATTTTAATGTAAACCTACGTTTCACACCTCAAAAAGCTAGTGAGTTACGTAACTACTATCGTAAGCGTATTTTTCGATAGCGTCTGTGAAATTAGTGACTCATGGTGCCGTTTTGTATAGCGACAGCTGAAAAACGTTAGTGACTATCGAATAGATTACGTTAGGTTTCTTACCTATCGAAATCTATAGTGCTCATGGTACGCATTTTAATTCTTTCAGTGACCGCTAGGGGCGCTGTACAGTATTTCATACATATTATTTACGGAGACGCTAGCGAGTATTGGCTGTGCAAACTCATGGTAGAGCTACAGGGTCACGTTCACAATTGGACGAAATATTTGACATTTATTTTGTACTTGCAACATGATCTGGATGTAGAATTCGATTAATCGACTAATACTTGACCGGTTGACATTTTAGCGGGAACACCACTAAACGAACGAAAAAAGAAAACAAAATACGTCTATACTCTGTGGTCGTGTGGCGGTGTGACGCGATGCTTAATGTAAACATTCATCAAGGTTATACGTGCGTAAAGTAATGGATTCAATGAGAAAACGGTTTAATCTTAGAAGAATCTTATACAGAATTACTGAGAAATAAGTGTAGATTTCGTATTGAGTGTTAGTTTATCGAAAAGTGATAAATATGTCAGTGAAAAAGTAACGAAAGTTTTGGAATGCACAAATTTTGATCATAAGGCCGCCGTGTTTAGTAATGTTTTTATGATAAATATTCTTGTATACTGTTTGAAATACACGTAAGTAGCTAGCTTATTTATCTACGAACATAATTTGGCTAATAGCTACTGATATTATAGCGTATTGTTATCGTAATCGTATTTCCAAGAGTAAAATTCGGCAAACAAATACCTACAAAAAGTCAATAAAATGGATATAATATGTTATCCTTAAGAGATAGACATATGCCATCGCGGACTTTTTTGAAGACCTTTTTATGATACACAATTCCACCATACATTATTTTGTTATATCTCAAAGGGTTTAGACAGCGTTTTCGTTGAAAGCTCCCAGACGGCTTATTTTTTTCCGACACCTCCAACAAATATCGTTAATTCATACAAAAATGCATACAAAAACATAACAAATTATATACTAAAACCTTCCTCGAGAACCAAGCTATCTATTGGTGAAAACAGCATGAGAATCGGTGCAGTAGTATTTGAGTTTATCGCGAACAGACAGACAGACAGACAGACAGACAGACAGACAGACGCGGCGGAGGACTTTGTTTTATAATATGTAGTGATAGTGATAGTGATAGAAAATAACTTAGGCTTCTAAAAAAAAAACTTTGTTATAAAACAAGGTAAAAAGTTGAAATATTAAGTCAAAACATACACATTTTTCGTCAAATACTGTCACAACGTGAAGAATAACACAAAATTACAGTAAATCGCATCTAAAATACTGATACAACACAAAATATATCACTTTATTAAAGAAATATTGAACTAGTTTGATTCAATCTTTTAGCAATAAACTGTAATATTTTGACTTGTAACTGTCTATCAAATTGATGTAAGCAAAAAGATTACCTGTCTAAAACACTGTTGTATTTTGATTTGTAACACTAATGGAGATCACTCTGGAGACAAAATACCTTAGTCATGTAGCGTTACAACTCTATCTAGCGGCGAGTTTTAGAGTTACAAATGTAACGATTTTTGAGCAGATAGCTATGAAAATTTAAAGTGTTTCTGTATATTTAACTCAAAATTCGACTTTTTCGAGTTCTAACCCTATTTTATCGGAGGTGCGACATGTTCGTAAAGGTCAATGACGTTACGTAGTGGCTCAAGTAGGTGTAAAAGTAAAGTGGCATGAGTAGCACCTGACAGGGCCCGTCGGCAGCGGCGTGGGTGTCGTGCGGGAAGCGCAGGCGCATCTCGACGTCGGCGGGCAGCGTGGCGCGGCACGAGCCCGCTACCGTCACCGACCACCCGCCTGTCACACACACAAAGTACCGTCAGCAACACATGGCGCACACCGCGCGGCACGCACCGCGTAGCGTGCACCGCACGGCACAGCTCATCCCTTTCAAAAATATTACGCACGCAAGCGAGTCGGAACTCGAAAGGCTAACACAACAAACATGTGGCCTGCTCGGCGCTGAACTCAACATTTTAATTTGATGAATTGTCGTTCAGTAATGCTCCCGTATTTTGCCTGGAGATACTATGTATAGGGAAGGCGGGCTGTGCATGTTCTTTACCTGGTGGCTGCTGGTCAGGCATGGCGGGGTCGGGCGCGGGAGGGGCGGCGGGCGCGGGGTGCTCCTGATCGCGGCGGCGCGCGGCTCTGCGGGCTCGCCCTTGCGAAAGCCACTTCGGTGCGAGCGAGCACAGCAGGCTGCCACCCGAATCGCTGCTGTCGCTGGAGGTCGCACCACCGCTGTCACCGCCGCCCTTGAATTCAGGCTGGTTTATGGAGGGCGGGTGAATTCTGTCATCGTCACTTCTTTCAAGAGAGAAACTCCGTGATTTCCTGTTATCGCCGATGATAAGTGCGATGTCTTCCGGGGAGCGGTCAGAGGGCTCGTCGGTGAGCGGGGCAGGCGCGCGCTCGGTGGAAGGGGAGCGGGCACGCAGCGGACGGCGCGGCGCGGGCCTGGGCAGTCTCTCCGCATGCTTGTTGCGCTCGGGGAGGCGTGGTCGTGCATCCTGTGTGCGATCGTGCTGGGTGATCACTGACCTGCGCGGCCGCACTTTACCAGACTCTGCCCTCTCTTTGTAACCTTCGTGTGAATAAAACAACGTTTAAAAATTTAAATTTTTAATATCCATACTCTGGTTTACATAAGTGCATTCCTAACGCATATCCAATAAATATTATTTATTACAACGACGGGTGCTACTCGCGAGTGCTGGCAAGATCTTCTACAACGCATGCGCGAATGACGTGCTCGCTGACGTGGGAGGAGTGCTCTCTTCTCTCAGCAGTGATACGCGTCTACGTAACAATAACTACTTAATAAAAATATATTTGATTCATTTTGGTGCTGGAGTATTCAGGTGACAAGAATGAAACTACGAGACGGTGGTCGTCTAGCGGAGGTGTTGAGCTAATATAAGCGTCGCGGGTGCTCCGCGAGTGTGGCACGCGTGTGGCGCTACTCGACCGGCACGGAGGAAGCGGTGCGGTGTGGCCGCAGCGGCGGTGCGCACGAGACCGACAGTGAGATACCTTCGTCGTGCGGCGCGCGCGCTTCGGGCCGCGCGAAGCCCAGCCAGGCGCGCCCCCGCGCCGCCTTCCTCCGACCGCCCGCCAGCCCCACCTCCCCCCTCACCCCGCTCTCTGACGCTGAGGCTCGCATGGGGCTGGTCGCCGCCGATTTGCTGCCCGGGGATGTCATCGTTGTTTGGTTCTTGGACCTGAGCGCCCGCTTGTCTCCATCACTTTCCGTTATGGGAGAGGTGCCTGCACTTTTCACATCTTTACACCGTCTCGGTGAATCCGGTTGAGGCTTAAGTTTGTGCGGTAGGCTGCAACTGGCTAGGGGCATGGGTGCGGGGGCCGCGGAGGGCGCGTCGTTGCACTCTGCATCGGTGGACTCGCGGTACTGGACGGCAATGTCGGGCGCGGAGGCGCGGCGGTTGTGGTTGAGGTCCTCGTTGCCGGAGTCCAGGCTGAGGCTACTGCGTTCCTCGGGGATGATGTCGAACGTCTGCTTAAAGCGCAGCGAGTTGGAGCGCGAGCGCGGCTCGGCGTGCGGGATGGAGGCGCGGCGTGGGGCGGAGGGCGCAGGGGGCGGGCTGATGGGCTCAGCCAGCGCGCCCAGCAGCATGTCTGCGATCAAACGGTTGGTGTTGCCATTATGCTCGGCTCGCATTGAGTTACGTCTGCTGTTGTTCTTATTTATATCGTTGTTGGAGGACCTCTGAATTTTTTCGTAAATGGGGATAGGAATACGCGACTTTTTGTTTTTCACACTATTATTTAGATTTTCGTCGGAAGTCGTAGTTTCCGGTGAGCTCTGTGATCCGTTAACGTATTCTAATATTTCTAATATTTCGATACATTTGTTACCGTCGTGTATTTCAGACTTTTGATATATCCTTTTCGCAGCTCGGTCGTCAGAAGCAACCGGGGGTCGCGTAACAAACGACAATTTGCCGTGTATTTGGTGCCGCTCGCCCTTATGTTTCCTCGAATTATACGATTCGTGAGAAGTGTTGTTCTTCAAAGATTCGAATGGATTTCTGTCATCGATCGGCAATAGTTCTTTCTTCCAAGTTCGCTTGGCTACATTGTCGTCAGACTTGGAAGTGATCATCTTGCTCGGCCGGTGCTTGATCCGCATGCACTTGTACTCCTCCTGCGCGATCTTGTTGATGACGTCATCGATGAGCGCGTTGACGATGGCGACGCAGTCCCTTTCCACGTCGCGGCGCGAGCGGCAGTGCTCATCGTGGCGCCGCTCCGCGTCTCTGTCTCTCAGCCGCTGCTTGCCGCGCGTGCGTCGCGCGCATTCCATACGCATTTCTCTCTTGCGATGTCGCCGGTAAAGCCTCTGTTTTATTTTCTCGGGCATTCGGTCGGCGACGTTGACATTTTCTTTATCGCAGTCACATTCGTTATCTTTTATTTTAATAAAAAAGGACTCGCCCTTGTCCTTGGGCGTGATCACTTCCTCGTTGCGAGCGTTCTCCGGCAGCAAGTCAAGGACGTCTATAGCGGATCGCACAAGCTCGCTCCGCCGCCCGGTGCACGCTCTGCGCAATAACACGGAGCGCGGCGAGTTGGGGTCATCGAGACTGTCCACGAGGCTGGTGCAGTCGGAGCCCATCAGGTCCGCGTCGTCGGAGGACGAGGTGTTCACTTCCATGGAGTCTGTGTGCGGGAAGGCGGAGAAGCGTGGCACCACATGTTGGTCGTCCACGTCGGGGTAGTAGCTGCCGGTGCCGACGCCGCTGATGAGCTCGTACTCGCGCACTGGTCCGCTTTCGGCTCCCATCGGACCTGGCTCGTTTTCGTTGTCTATGAACACATCCGTCACATTCGATATTTCGATATGGGATATTTCAGGCATCTTCTTGTCGGAATAGTCCATATCGGGGTCAAGGTTGTGCAGTTCGTCCTGGAACAGCTTCTGTATTTGCTGCAGCACGGCTTGGTTGACGTTGTCGTGCTGTAGGTCGAAGGAGTCGCACGGACATGGGCCCGGAGAGCCCGCCGATGTCAAGTTGTTGTTGGACTCGACACTGTGCGCCTCATCCCGGATGGCGAGTGTGTCGTGTGCATCGCGCGCGTCGTGCGGGTTGTTGCAGGAATCCTTGCGCTCCTCGTTGATGCACAGCTCCTCGTTACCGAATATGATCTGGTTGTTGGAAGTGGGGCTTAAGTGTACTATAGTGTTCACTCCTGTATTTTGTAACTTTACTTTTATTTCTTTTTCTACGATACTAATTTTTCTATCGTTTCCCATGGACGCGTTCATGCACTCCAATTGATCCGTCAATGAATTCAGGCTCTCCACTAAAATATTGGATACGTATTCGTCGATATTAATATTTGGAGCGCACTTTTGGTTCACAGTGGAAGCTCTCAAATTGTGCGTAGTTTTGTCAGGCGGGAGTGTGCGCGCGCTTACAGCCGGCATAGAGCTGACGTTAAGTGTCTCCGACACAACGATCTCCAGAAGTTCATAAGAAGGCGTGTGGATGGAGAGAGGCTTGTCGTAGGGCACCGCGTCGTTGTCGTCTCGCAAGCTGGCGGAGCGCTCGCACACGCGTCCCGCGAAGTGCGCGCTGTGCGTGAGCTGCGCACTCGCCTTCGTGGTGGGGTACGACGCCGAGTACGTATCGGACGAGTCGGATAGCGACCGCTCGTCGCTGAGGGCGAACGGTGCGGAGTGTTCACTCATCACGTTCACGTCGTCCACCGTTGTTGATTTAACTTCTAGCGTAGTCGTGTCCGACGATTGCCGCTCTGAGTATTGGGTGAATGCGTTTCCCTCGCCTGTGACGTCAAACTTAGAACCATCGCTGTCAGTGAACGCGTCCGTTGCCGTCTCTAGATAAGACGACGAGGGCTCGTGGACATGAGAACGATACGTAGAGTCTGAAAAGTCAGCTCTCGTGACGCGGTCGTTGCGGGACTCTTCAGCGCGGTCGTAGCTGTTCTTCATGGCGGCGCGGAGCATCTCATCGCTGCCGCGGAAGTCTCGCGAGGAGTCGAGCCGCTGGCGCTTGGGCGTGGCCCAGCCGGCAGCGACGTGCGAGTAGCGCGAGGAAGCCAGGCCACTGGACAGCTGGCGCAGCTCGGAGCGGCTGCCATCCAGCGAGCGCGTTTCGCGGCCGCCACATGGCACCGGGTCGCAAGGCTCGGCGCCGCAGCAGCAGCAGGCGCGGCCCGCCTCACACGGGCGGCCCCACATGCGACGCATGAGCGCCGACTTGCGCATGAGCTCTCGGTCGCGGCGTGCGAACCTCTGTGGCGTGTCGCTGGGCGAACCGCTTGCGTCACGGGGTGGCGACAGCGACGCTATCGAAAGGTTGGTTGGCGGCGCACTCTCGTCCGAGTCTGATCTCAGCTGCGCGAGACGATACCTGCAACGTAACAGGCCATAAGTGAAAACTGGTACATATCACGACGTGATGAACACGAGAGTACAAGGGAGCAGAGCTGAAAAACTCACTTCCTCATGATAGTCTCGGGGACGGAGTAGCGGCGGCGTAGCAGGCCGGGGGAGGCGCCCGGCCGCGGCGGTAGCTCAGCGGCAGCGCGCTCCATCAGGGCGGGTGGGGGGTGCGGCGTGGGGGCGCAGGCAGTGGCGGTGGCTGGCAATCGCTCGCACACCACACACGAGCGGTGCACCGTACGACTGGAAGTGATAGGAGTAAAGCGCATCATTCTACATGCTCTGGAACGGATACAGACTACATTAGGTGTGTTAGTTATTTGTCCTTTTAGAAACAAAATAAGGTGGAACGCGGTTATGTAGCGGTGCTGGCGCGGGCTGTGAGAGAGGTCCTAGTTCACGTATGTCAATATTTCGGTTGTTGTTAGACGAGTTTAGGACGGACCAATATAGACCGGTATGACTTACAATGATATAAAAAAAAAGAAGAAGATGTTGAAAATAAAGTGGGCGATACAACCTGAGCTCGATTTGATCATGTGAATAATAAGTGCATTCCGATGAGCCTACCTATAGACAATATAGTTCCCGAGTGCGCGTAGAACACGATCGCGCTGAGCACATAGCATTACCGTAAAAAGCACAACATGCGGCTCATTAATATACAATACCGCCATCGAGCGCAGCAAACGGAGCGCATCATAGAAAATATGGTAAAGAGCTTGTCAGGCGGACTCTGAGGGACTCGTGCCACCGGCGGGGCTACGACACAGGGTGGTACCCTTTGTTCTAGTCGAACTCGCGCACATTGCCAGTTTTTTTATTGAATAAAATTAAATTACTATTTAGCAATAAGTACTGTCCTTTGGGAGGCGGGCGCATACGGCATATCTGCACAAGGAGTCATTGTAGCAACATGTATATGTGCTGATCGCTCACACACTCACTGTCCCACTCCGTTTACTCTCGTACAGTAAAGTAACTGTCGTTTGTTTTCTAACTTGTCTGTGATTTCATTTTATTTTGAGTGCAACAATTAGAAGATGGGATGTTGGCAATGTATAGTTCAGTTTAGTAGTTTATATTATTATATTGTTTATTTTATTAGTAGTTTATATTAGTAGTTTACCATTTTTGTCCATTTTATATATATATATATATATATATATATGTAAACTGACTGACTGAGTGATATATCAACACACAGCCAAACCGCTGGTCCTAGAGACATGAAACTTGGAGGGTGTTCTTTGTGAAGAGTAAGTATCCACTAAGAAAGGATTTTTGGGAATTCCACCCCTAAAGGGGTAAAATAGGGGATGGAAGTTTATATGATAGTCCGTCAGTTATGAAGTTAGGACCTTAAAATTTTGTGTTTAGGCTGAAGATTGAAAATTAACTTATACGTGTCTCAACGTTTTTGATAATTCCACCCCCGAAGGGTTAAAAAGGGGGATGAAGTTGAAAAGTCCTTAATTCTCGAAGAACAATCACTATATTATCTAGGCTTATGGTTGGAAGCTAACGCAACGGTGTTGTTAAAATTTCAATCCTTAAGGGGGTGAAAAGGGGGATGAAATTTTGTTTTTAATTCAAGTTCTTTATTTTTTAAGTTAAAATCACTAATATTTCGGCTTATGGTTGGAAACTAACACAACGTAAATTGTTGTTTATTTGTAATTTTTATGGTGTACATAATAAAGAGTATTCTATTCTATTCTAAGGGTCAGAAAAGGGGATGAAGTTTTGTATTGAAGTTGTTCATTCGCAAAATTTTGTGTTCAAGAAAAATTATATAAGTTATACACGTGTACTGTTTCTTACTTTACAGTATTTTATAAGGAGCGACTGCCTATCTGACCTCTACAACGCAGTTACTTGGTAATACGATACCCCTTGGTAAAAATGGTTGTCAGAGTTTCGGGCTTCTGACTTCCCCTATCCACTGTCAAAGATCCAAAAATTACAGCCGGGACCAACAGCTTAACGTGCTTTCAAAAATAACGCTCTGCCTAAACCGCTTACCCTAGAAGCGTGAAATTTTGCACAAGAGTTTCTTATGCAAAAGTAAGCATCAAGGAAGGATTTTTGAAAATTCATCCCCTAAATGGGTTAAAAGGGGGATTAAAACTTGTATGGAATTCTTAAATTTTTTCCGATAGATGGGTAATCCCTTCGGGCGCGTGACAAGTTGTAGTTTCGGCTTGTTAAACGTTTCATTCTTGTGGGTAGTGAAAGCTTGTTAAAGGTTTTTTTGGAATCGTCTCTCGTTAATAAATAGCTGTTTGATATGGTGTCATGAAGTCGGGCAGCTCCCTGACCGCCATGCGCGCACTGTTCCTGTGCACTGTGCACGTACAGCGAAGTAGTTGTGGGTGCTCGCACATCACGGTCCGCTGCCGCCCGACCGCAACACTATCACAAAAACGCGGGACTCAGTCATACGGACTCAGTGCCACATAGTTTGAGTCAAATCGTGGGTGGTGGCAATTTTATTGCATTTTAACGACCTACATATTATCAATATTATTTTCCTTGCTGACAGGGTAATATTTTACCACAGCAAAGCATGAAGTACTTATTCTTATGTCCAAGATAAAGTAGGTACGGTAGTTAGTGACTATAACGGGTGGAATCAAATAAAGCAACAGCTTTTGGGTAGTGCTTAGACGCTCAACTGAGTGTTGAGCACACTCAATTAAGCTTTGAGGACACTAAAGTGATTTTTTAACAAACTAAGGCACTGACCAAAACTCTCACCTGTCCGTGGAACGACGTCGACGCGACGACGAGGCGATCTCACCCTACACACATCACGTGCTTCATCGAATAATATTCATTACTATTTGTACATCGATACCAAGATTCGTTTCGTTTTCTTAATTCGTTGAACTCATTTATCAAAATATATTAGAATCGTAGCGCACATGTATCCGCAAGCCGCGTCTGCGGTCGACTGCCAGAGTGCCAGCTATAGAGGGCTATGCGTGGCGGACAGCGGCGGCGGTGCGGACACAAATATATATTCCATAATTATTTCAGGCGAAGTGTATCATGAAAACACGCGGCGCGCGGGCGTTCCATTGCGTGCGGCGGGCGGCACGGCGCGGCCGGGCGCGCTCCCGAGCGGCAAGCTAGCGGCTGTGCACATACTTGACATATTTGCGGCGCTGCAGCCGTCAATGAGCCGTGCGACGCGCGGTGCATTGTGCAGCGTGCGAGGCGGCACTCACAACCTGTGCTCATGCTATCCATACTTACAACTAACTCAACTTCAGATACGAGTATTAAACGCCATTTTCAAAGGCTTCATTTAAGCCCTGATCTAAATACCTGGTCTAAAGACCATAGGGTAGGCGAAACAAAAACATCCCCACTTTACATGTACAGGAGGTACCCTAAATAACTATTTTTTTCATGATTTTATTTTACCGGTTTTTTTACATCTTTTTTTTTTTTATTATGTCAAGATTATTTTACCACTTTGTCGGCGTGATTAATATGTATATCCATGCCAGCTAAATGTTTGATTTCGGATATGTGAAAAAATTCACGGCAGTAGTATATAACTTTTTTTTTTTTTTTTTGTTTTGGCTTCGCACGGTTTGTGCATTAGCCAATGTCATGTTTTTTAGTTTGAAGAGACAAAGTTAGGGAAACAAAAATATTATTAATTAGATCGGAATTTAGGAAAGGACGGATATAGGATCAGTAAAAAAAAAGGAAAAAGGAGGAATCAAAGGAGTGAATAATGAGCAAATTACAATGACGAATATTTACAACTTAATATTATTTAGGGTAATGAATGAGACTATACATTTATATACAGGAAAGCTATTTGTACAAAGTAAGGAAAGTATTGAGGTAGGAAAATGAATACGAAGGGACAAGAGGTTACTAAGAAAAGAAGAACGGTCGTATAAGGGACAGGAGAAAAAAATATGATTTAAGTCGCCTACGTCTGTGCCACACGAGCAAATGGGGTCGTCGATGATATGAAGTTTGGCAAGATGGGCTGGGGAGCAAACATGACCCAGTCTCATCCGTATAAGAACGGAGGTCTCCATCTTGCCAAACTTTGCCCTGCCAAACCACGGTTTTTCCGGAATGTTGGGTTGAATAGTTGAAAAATAACGGCCCTTTGATTTGCTTCCGATATCCCAGGCTACCTTCCAGGTGTCCCGTAGAAAAGTCTTTGGTAATATCACAAGGTCTATACTAAAATTCTGATATGGAACTAAGTCCCCACACTGCACCGCATCACCAGCGATTGTATCTGCCACTTCATTGCCGTGGATTCCAGCATGGGCCGGGATCCACGCAAATTGTAGTGTATTACCTTCAGAAATGGTTCTGAACGCAAATTCCCTTATTAGATAGATTATAGGACACTGCGATTTGTGTTCGAAAGGGGATTTATTGATGGCCAGAAGAGCACTTTTAGAATCAGTGAAAATTATAGTTTTCTTGAGCTTTAGAACCCGAATATATTCAATAGCTTTTAAAATGCCAAAACATTCCCCCGTAAAAACAGAAGTCTCCGGAGGCAATTTTATTTTTTGTACGATGTTGTATTGAGAATGGTAAGTTCCTATTCCAACACAACCCGTCGGAGAACGCTTGGCAGCATCCGTAAATATGTGATGGTACTCTATGTGTTCAGCCAAAAAAATATTAAAACTTAAATTGCAATCGGGACCTGATTTACTTACACAGTATTTAATGGTGGGGCTGAATTGTAAACTCTCGTAACTACTGCTAAATAGGGGAAGTTTATTGGAACGGTGAATAGGAGAAGAAAGAGAAAGGAATTTTTTATAGCTTACAACTAAACAAGGAGCACGTTTATGGGACCAGTAATCTGAAGATTCAATCTGCAACACTAAAGAGTCCAGTTTAGGAATGAGAGGATGAGTTGAGAACTGAAGAATCCGGAACAAATATTTGTCAGATAGGAATTGTCTTCTAAGGTATAAAGGAGCTTCACCGCATTCAACTTGGAGTGCATTAATGGGACTAGACTTCATGGCTCCAGAAATAATGCGTAATGCTTTAGACTGGATGCGATCCAACTTTTTAAAAGCCATAACACTACCAGGTTCTAGAACGAACAATCCATAATCCAGGGTGCTTCTGATGATTGCATTGTAAATAAGTTTCAAAGAAAATGGATGTGCACCCCACCACACACCAGAGAGGCATCTAAGCATATTTAGGTGATTTTCACATTTGTTTACAATATAATCACAATGAGGAACACTACTTAATTTACAATCTAGTATTATACCTAGATATCTGAAATTATCTTTAACTGGAATAGGTATTTCCTTATAAAAGATGTTTATTAAGGGAATATTTCTCTTCCGGGTGAACAAAACAGCTGCGCTTTTAGACGTGGATAAATCCAAACCATTCAGATGTAACCATGACTCCAAAGTAGATAAAGCAGAATTGATAGCATAGCTAGCTTGTTCAACAGATTGGCTTGAAGAATATAATACTAAATCATCGGCATATTGAAGAACCTTAACATGATTAGCTAAGGATGAGTCTAAATCAAAAGTGTAAATATTGTATAGGAGGGGACTGAGCACAGAACCCTGCGGGAGACCTCTCCATACAAGATGAGATACCTCATGATCTCCTATTATCATGATAACAGAGCGTTCAGTCAGGATTTTAATAATGAAATTCGACAAATTCAATGGGACTTGTAAGGCTTTTAATTTATTATGTAAAACTGATAATACAACATTATCATAAGCTGCATTAATATCAAGAAAAACTGCAACGGTGGAATGGTTATTAGAGAAGGATAACCGAATATCGGATGTTAAAATACTTAAACAGTCAGTAGTACTTTTACCTTTTCTAAAGCCATATTGTGAATCTGCCAAAAGACTCTTACTTTCAACATACCATTCAAGACGATTTTTTATTAGGTGTTCCGCTAATTTCATCAGAATTGAAGACAAAACTATGGGACGGTATGAAGAAGCATCAGACGGAGTTTTATTTGGTTTTAGGAATGGCAACACCATTTGACGTTTCCATTCATCAGGGATGTTTCCTGTGTACATAATAGAATTAATAAGCTCTAAATAGTAACTGAGGACGGCATCATTTAAATTAGCGAAAAAGGAATACGGGATGCCATCAAAGCCTGGTGCAGAATCCTTAGTTTTATGGATAACACCTTTTAATTCAGTGAGAGTGAATGGGAGATCTAACGTCGTATGAGTATCTTGGATACTGGATACAAGAGACAGGTTAAGGTTAATAGCCTCAGGAACCCAAGGTGGAGCTAATTTATCTAAAAATTCGTTGGCTAAAGAACCCGGAATAGGAGAAGGGTTTTTATAAATGGACCTAAATCTACGAGTATTACGCCAGACAATCGTAGGGTGAGTATTCGGTGAAATTGATGTGCAAAAGTTACGCCAAGATTCAAATTTTTTCTTCTTAAAAAGTTTATAATTTTGTTAATTATGTTAGTAACGATTTCAAAATTACTATCAGACATATCGAGGTTATAATTGTATTCAGCCTCTTTACGGTTGTGAACCATTTCTGTGCATTCAGAGTCCCACCAAGGAGGCGAGGGAATTGTATTAATATTGTTATTTTTTACAGGAAAAACTTCTACTGCTGCTGAAATTAAAATTAACGCTAAAGCTTCCGCACAACTATTTTCATTGCCATCAGAAATAACAGGCAAGGAGCAAAGCTTGCTGTCAACAATGTTTCTAAATTTGACCCAGTCATTATTATTTCTATTAGGTAGCTTATGTTTTAATGTTGATCTCCTTAATGGTGCGTTTGGTTTGGAAAGAGGATAAGAAATAACTATTGGAAAATGATCACTACCATAAGTAGAGGATAGAGTTTGCCAAGTTAATGAAGAGGCTAAGTTTGGAGAACAGATAGAAAGGTCAATTGCACTTTGGTTCTGATTGGGATCTGAACGACGTGTGACAGCTCCTGTGGTCAAGATGCATAAGTTATGTAAGTCCAATATATCTAATAATTCATCGCCATAACAATTAGAAGTTGAACAACCCCATGATTGATGATGGCAATTAAAGTCCCCTAATATTAAGAATGGCTTTGGAAGAGATGAAAAGAGACTATTAATCTCTTGAAGAACAGGAGAAGAAGGGTGAGGAATGTAAATAGAAACAAGACAAGTATTAAGCACTTTAATAGCTACAATTGAAATTTCCTCACTATGAGGAGGTAATGTAATGACAGAGAAAGGTATAGTATTCTTGATAAGTATAGCTACTCCACCATACCCATCAGATCTATCCTCTCTAATGGTTAAATAACCATTAATTTTAAAAATATGGTTAGATTTGAGCCAAGTCTCTGCTAAGGCAAAGGCAAATGGCTCATATTTGTTTAAAAGATGTATAACATCACTCTTTTTGTTTACTAGACTCCGGCAGTTCCACTGGATTATTTTGGATGTGTTGTCCATTATGAATGGATTGAGATACATTGAAAGAAGGGGCAGCGTTGGACGGTGAAATGTTAAATTGAGAAAGAAGATTGTGTAATGCAGAAAGAAAATCATTTATAGAAAACATTGTGTCATTTTTTTCATTATTATGATTATTAGAAAAAGCACAACCATTTGATGGTTGGGGAATGTTGAAATCTTTTATAATGGCATTGTGAGCCTCTTTATTATATCCTTGTACAGATTTGGGAGGGGAACGTGGTTTGAGAAAGACCGTCTTTTTATAGCTACTTGAAGCAGGTATTTTATTAGGAGAAGAGATGGATGGAGTATCTGCAAAGTTTTTGGAAGGAGAAGATGAAAGTGCATCAGCATACGATTTAGTAACAAGGGGATAAACTTTTGCTGCTTCCGCATAGGATACTGAGCTTTGTGCCATGTATGTTTTTATTAATATTTGTCTAGAAAACTCTGGGCAAGACTTATTAGTAGCATAGTGATATCCAGAGCAAAGGCAGCAAGATGCACTTTCTTCTTCTCTTTCACAACTGTCCCCAGTGTGGCCTAGGCCACATTTATAACAACGAGGTTTAGACCTGCACTGAATTTTTGTGTGACCGAAACGACAGCAATTGAAACATTGTACAGTAGGGAAAATATATAATTCTACAGGTAATGCATTATAGCACATAAAAACTCTTTTTGGTAGAACCTGACCATCAAATGTGACAACTATGGTTTGGGATGGTTTCCAAATGGTAGAACCATCAACAATGGTTTTAAAATTAAGGCGTCTGATTTTTAAAATTGGACCGCAACCAATTGGTACTGTTATGTTATCAATAACATCCTCCGGAGACCAATCTGCAGGAACGCCACGTACTAAACCCATTCTGGTAACATTAAAAGTAGGTATAAAAGCTTTATAATTATAGGATTCTAGACTATTATGGGTAATAAAAGAATTTGCGTCCAGGAAAGTCGACAAGGAAAGGGAAATTTTATTACGCCCAATTTTTTTGACGCTACCATTAACTATGTTTTGGAAGGCATTGTGTTTAAGGAACTTGCCAAATGTGATTGGGTGCAGTGTCGTTCCATCATCTGGTGAAATTTTTTTGTACATGAATGACAAAAGGCGCGCTGTCAGTTTTATCATAAGTTTTACGACCTATCTGAGTAGGAACAACTGAGGATGGAGCAGGAATATCAGGTACTTTGTTAATAGGTTCGTTAGCCATTATATTAGTTGATGAGCTGTTAGGTTCTGATGCAGTAAGTTCTGGTGTAGAATCCGTGCAACCGCAACCCGAAGACACGGTACCATGGTTTTTGCGGGTACGGCGATGCTTATTGCAGTGCTTACAAATATGAACACGGCTTCTTTTTAAATTACGAGCCGATGCCGACCCATCGGTATCCATGCCCGATTCGTTCGATACTATAGTGACGAAATTGCCTGCCGGGGGAACGGAGTCCCCCGGGTCAGGCGGGTCTTTCATTTTCCCGCGCTAATAAGAAATAAAAATAAAAAACTTACCACTACCGAAGAAACTATACAAACTAAAGATAAATTACAAGAAAAAGAAGACTGAATACTAAAACTACGGTTATACTGATCTTATATACAACGTTTTTCAATTTTATCTTTAAAAGGACGCGTCCGCCAAGTTTGAGGTTGCCCGCGCTTTTTCAGTATATAACCTATAACGAATTCTAAGTTCAAATTATTTTTATTTTTAAAATATGGAATTCTTTTTTGAAAAATTAGTCATTTGTTTAATGGCTAGCGTTCTGTTTTCATCGCATTTGTACGGTTTTCGTCATCATGGATACGTTAAAAATTCGAGTGATTATGGAGTATGAGTACCGTCGTGGCAGCAAAGCGGCAGATGCGGCACACAACATCAACGACGTATACGGAGCGAACACTACTAACGATCGCACCACCCGTTATTGGTTTGCCCGCTTCCGTTCTGCAAATCTCGACCTAAGAAATGAACCCCATGGTCGACCAAAAACTTTAGTCGACAATGACGAATTAAAGGCGATTGTGGAAGCTGATGATTCTCAATCTACAGCTGAATTAACAGCAGCTTTCTATGTTAGCATCAAAACAATATTGGTCCATTTGCGTCGAATTGGCAAGGTAAAAAAGCTTGACAAATGGGCGCCCCACGAATTAAATGATCGCCAGCGCGAAGCACGCGTCAAGTTGAACCTTGCACTGCTTAACAGGCACACAAACGAAGGCATATTGAATCGCATTGTTACTTGCGACAACAAATGGATTCTGTTCGACAATCGCAAGCGCTTAGCAAGTTGGTTAGATCCTGGTTCAGCACCTAAACAATTCCCCAAACGAAAACTGACCCTTAAAAAACTGGTGGTCACTATTTGGTGGTCTAGCGCCGGTGTCATTCATCAAAGCTTCTTACCAAACGGGATGAGCATTACTGCAGATGTGTACTGTGAAGAACTGAACATAATGATGGAGAAGCTCGCACATCTCCAACCAGCTTTGGTCAATCGTTCGGCTCCGCTGCTCCTGCACGACAACGCGTGACCTCATACTGCACAGCAGACGGTCTCCAAGTTACAAGAACTGGGGTTGGAAGTTCTCCGTCATCCACCGTACTCACCAGAACTGGTCCCTACAGACTTATACTTTTTCCAGAATTTGGATAACTTCCTGGCGGTGAAAAAATTCAATAACCGAGAGGCAGTTCAAAATGCCTTTGAAGAATTTGTTGCCTCCCATCCAGCAGACTTTTTCAAAAAGGGCATCAATAAGCTACCACTGCGTTGACAAAAATGCATTGATTGCATGGGTAATTACTTTGATTAATAGAAATAAAAAATATAGAGAAACAAGGGCGTTAACTTATTTCATGAAAAACGGCAATTTCATTGGTAAAGACCTAATAATTATAGCGATTATCGCTGTGGTTGCACCAATTTTAATAACTGAACAATTACTCATGCAGTCTTGTAGAGTAGGTTCTTCAACTGTGACCATAAGTGATTCTTTTGTAAAGAATACCACACCATCATTTTGACTGTGGTTAGTTTGGTATGCCATAGGTTGTACCCAGGTATTACTGGGAGGTTATCGATGCGGTTAGCTAGCCAGCGCTCGCGCTTAATACCATATCCCAATCAAAGTTTAGTCTATGTAGGAAAATGTTTAAGTTATCTATGTTCTCATAAATACTACGAATGTTTTGGGTCAGTACGGTTAGTGACTTTTGATAATCTGTAAGATAGTGGTGCCGATTCTCTTGTACACCGAACTAAACTAACTAAACTATCACTAAAATTCCTTACTTTTGGCTATGAGAATCTTAAAGCTATTCTGGAAACAAAATTCTCTAAATTTAAACATAAGTTTGACACAACTAAATCGAATTTGACAATAGTGACTACTCGTACACGTGGTATTTTTTTTTTCTTTTGGCTTCGCAACGTTGTACTTGTTTGCCTATGATTTTTTTCAGAGCCGGAGGTGCGCATGGGGGGGCAGCCGCGACGTGTTTTTTATGGAATCTTTCACTTTTTGTGTGGAAAATTAAAAAAAAAATTACCTACATGTAGAGTATTAAGGGTTTCTAAAAGGGGGGTCGAAATTTTCATTATTTTTGCGATAGGACGCACCATTTTCGAGATATAAGCAAAAGAAAAGAAAAAAAAATATTGGGATAAACACGAAATATTTTAAATGATACACCTATAGGTGGTAAAGAAGCCATGGAAATGATTTTTTTTTTTATCTGAGTATATTATTTAAGAAATGAAATAATTTAAAATTACTTGATATGATGATTAATTATCAAAATTCACCGCGCTCGTGCCGCCGCCCCACTGCACCGTTCGGCGTCACCGCGTCGAGGCGGGTCATTCAAAAAAGTAACTACAATTTTTTTTTTCGCAAAATGGCTCAAGCAATTTTAAAATTATAATAATTATGTAAAAATATAGAACACTTAGATAAAAAACAAATTTCGCTGCTGTGGATTTTTTACGACCTAAAGATGTTTCTCTTAAAATATTTCGGAAATACACCATAAATACAGTACTGGTTTTGCACCAGAAGTCGAGGTGATTGGTGTGAATTTTAGTTCATGAAAACTAATTTTATTCCACACCTTTTTAATCGCGATTAAAAATAGTCAGATTTAGTTAGAAAATCTAAATTTTGGTTTAAAAACGTCAAATTCAGAATAGCAAAATCGCCATTTTCACTAAATTAAAAACTCAGTACCATCTTAGAGCTGTCAAACTAAAATATAGTTAAGTTGTGTCACTTTAGTCAATTTCAGAATAGAAAATGGTCGTTTGACAGGAATAAACTAAATTTTGGTGATTTTTAGTCTAGTTTAGAGAATTTTGTGACAAGAGAATCGGCACCATTGTCTGCAATCCTCATTAAGTTAGAACTTACTTAGTTACTTTTATTTTAGAAAATGGCACGCGTGCGATGTCGCGGGCAGCAGCTAGTCTTGGATATAATCTTCTATTTTGTAATATGCTTGTTTATAAAGTGTGCTTTTAATGTGAGTTTATCTTTCATTTAATTGTAATATCTCAAAAGGTATTTTGTTGTATCATTTAACACAGTACCTATTTGTTCTTTAGATAATCTGAAAAATGGTTGATTTATTTTATTTTTATATCTAGTGTTAAAATTATGTGTATCACTGATAGTGTGGCATCAACTATATAAAAAAAAAAAAAAAAAAAGTAGTAGTTGATGTAGTTATACTGACCAGCGACTAAGTAACGAGCGTGGCTCAGCCCATGCCTCGCGGATAGTGTTTAGTGTAGTTATACTGGCCAGTGACTAAGTAGCGACCGCGGCTCAACCCTCGCCGCATGGATGTGATGAGTGAAGCGTGTGTTGTTAGTTATACCACAGAATATATTCTGTGGTTATACTGACCAGCGACTTAGTAGCGAGCGTGGCTCAGCCCACGCTTCGCGGATAGTGTTGAGTGCGTCGCGCAGTGCCGGTGACACGTTGCGCTCTACGCCGCCTGCAACAACACAAGTAATCCGTCAACACTCATTCCTCTGCGACTCCCTGACTAATTTCTTTTGCGGTGTAATGTAATTTTAAGGTTCCGAACCAAAATAGTATAAAGGAACCCTTATGGTGCGACTCAATCTGTCTGCCCGACTGTCAGTAACATCTGGATATCTCAAGAACTACTAATGCTATCAACTTGAAATTTGGAATAGTTTTAGATGACGTTTGCCCAACTTTTTTTCAAATAAGAAAGAAAGAAAATCTTTTTTTTTATTTTGCGATAGGGATTGTATACGGCTGTCTTAAAAATTCGAAGTGGGGCTACTAGAGCATGTGGGGTATCATATAAAAGAGCGCTATTTGCACATTCTCAAACATTTATCATTTTTTTTAGGCCGCATATTTTTCGACTTTTGACGTAAAATAAAAACAAAACACCGTACCCCGTTATCTCCGAAGTTTGCATAGAGAAAAAACAAAAATTGTGCTATGTGATAGAAGTTTATGTGAAGACTAGCTTCTGCCCGCGACTTCGTTCGCGTGGAAGTCGTAACACGACACAATATACTAAAATACCAGCCACATTTTAATAAAACTTCCTTGAATACTACGTTTGTAGTTTTGGTCACAGCAGTCAAAATATACAGAGACTCAGGACTGGTGACGCGAGAGCAAGCGACGTACAGTTCCATGTTCTATGATAAAGGGTTTGGTTTCCGCACTTAGTCCTTCAGGTCGACCATTGTACATGGGCCATGACGGCATCATCAGTGGTTATTCCAATCAGCCCACCTCCCTCTAGAAGATAATTATGTCTCCCGGTCTGTTTAGAACATCTGTGAAAGATCTAGGTGCCCCGAGGGTTTCTGTTCTAATCTGGGTGATGCCTGTGCATTCTATTTTTTTTTTTGTCAAAAGTCGAAAAAATGTTTGAGAATTTGCAAATAGCGCTCTTTCATACGATACCCTACATGCCCTAGTAGCCCAACTTCGAGTTTTAAAACCCGCGTTAAATCCTAGATGCAAAAAAAATAATCTTTCTTATTTGCAAAATAGTTGGGCAAACGTCATCTAAAACTATTCCAAATTTCAATTTGATAGCTTTAGTAGTTCTTGAGATATCCAGCTTATACAGACAGACGGAGAGACAAACTGAGTTACACCATAAGGGTTCCTTTTTACCATTTAGGTAGAACCCTAAAAAGAAGCACAAAAAATATCAATTCTTTGAAATCAAAATCAGATTTGCATTGCTTTGTTGGAAGTTGACTGAAATAGCGTAATATGTCATAATTGACTGCTTAGAAACATAAGGTATGATAATCATTTAAAATATTAAATCTGTAACTATCTGCTCTATTCGTTCCCTATTCAACCCAGCGAAGTATTTAGTATTGGAATAATTCGACTGTTGTCATCTCAGTATCATTCCTACGACCTGTATGGGAAAAGTTTTTTTTCGATTTCTGTCTTTTCTAGTACTCAAACCTCAGTTGGTCCTATAAAGTTTTTTGATCCTCGTAAGAAACAGGATCGATTGGCATCAAAATACTTTTTTGTGAAAATTGCCCATTTTCTGGCTGACTGTAATTCTTTTTCAAAATCTGTGAATGCAGATCAATTTTTTTCTAAAAGTTAAGGATAGTCTCTTAAGACCATTTTCTTGTAGCGACCACGGTTAAGGTACCTGCCCATACGGACCCATCTCAAAACATAATGCAATACTGCTCATCCCCCATAGCAAATAGCGTGATAATTTATACGTAGTAATTTGACCAGACCTGTACGGTCTACGGACATGGTTTTAAAATATGTATTTTTGATGTAATAAGTTAGTTAGTAGGCTCGCGTATTTGCACTTTGATCGCGACCTACATTTGGCAGTGCATTGTCATACGGCGGAGCCTAGATGATGCATTTTGTACATATTTTAATTAGTGTTCAATTAGACGTGGTTTGAGTCGGACAACTTGCATTTTTATTTAGATTCATCCCGTTGAGCATTCACTGACATTTTACATTTGCATTGACATTACTTATGTTAGGGATGCACCCTACATAATTTTTTTGGTCCTTCGTACCTATTGCAAGTACCTTACAGTCCGATACATCGGTCGATAAGTTGTCGCGCGGGATCTGTGTCGTGTCGTGTCATACCGTGCCACGTGTGTTGCCGTGCAGGAGCATTCGTGGAGGGAGCAGCGATCCAGGTTCCAGAGCTTCATATTGCATTGCATTTGCATACAGGGAGAGTTCCTGAATTTCAAGTAAGATCGTTCATTATTTATCTTACGACTTTACAATGGAGGGTTTAATCGTGCGTCAAGCTGAGATCCTCGAGGAAGTGAAGAGAATTCATTCTAATTTTAAGAAGGATTCAGCGAGTAGGAAGACCACCGATTATATTCGTAATAGGCTTGAGCGCTTAGATGGGCTATGGGCGGAATGTGAAGAGAAGAACCAGGAGCTGAGTGCAGTAGCAGAGAAAGATCATCAATATTTCACCGGTAACATTTATGAGGTCATTAAGAATTGGTACCATGGAACGCGTCAGGAGATTGCAGCGTTCGAGATGAAGACTCTTGCTGGACCCAGCAACGCCGGCCATAGTAAGTTAAACATTGAGTTTGACAAAACCCTGTTCGAGACATCTTTAAGAGCAGAAGACAAGCTACTCGAGTTACAGCAGTTGCAACAAGCTAACTTCCGTGCATTCACTAGGTTAGTAAATCGAAGCCTAGACGAGGTTAAGGAAAAATGGGAAATTGAGGATATGCTTAGGACTGTAGAATTTCGGTGGACTGCAATTGACAAATTACATTTACAAATTGATGGCATATTAGAGGGGAATTCACATGACTATTATGACGAGTTTTGTCGTTACGAAAATGCATTTACAGAAATGAAACGGGCGTTGAACACGAAATTAAACGCCTCTATACATCAACAACAAACATTGCCTAAAATTGACATACCTGTCTTTAGCGGCAATTATACCTTATGGCCTACTTTTATGGATCTCTACGTAGAAGCGATTCATAATAATTCAGCGATTGCAAAAACTCAGAAAATGCAGCATCTAAATAAAGGGTAGACTTCGCGGTGAAGCGGAAAAGCTCGTGCAGCATTTACACATTGCACCCGAAAACACGTGTTGGGAAATTTTGAACCATAGATACAATAATAAGTTTCTGTTATTCACCAACAACTTCCAGGTATTTATGCGTCAAACTAATTTGCAAAAACAATCTGCATTCGACCTCAAGCGGTTATATGACACTAGCAACGAAACCATAAACGCAATACATAACTTGGGCGTAGATACTAGTTCTTGGGATCCGATTCTAGTATACGTTATATGCGAAAAATTTGACTCCGAAACTTATTCGGAATACATGCAGTCCAGGTCAGATCCGCGCGAGATACCAATGTTCAATCATTTTATGGATTTCGTCGAAAACAAGTTTATGGCATTAGAACCATTGCATAGGAAAAAGCCAGAAAACTGTTATAAAGATGTATCAAAACCACAATTTAACACGCCACATCCTTTCAGGAAAAATTACAAGTCAGCAAATTCACAACCCAGTAAAAGTTAATCATATTATTCTCGCAAATTCCATGCATCAAACGCTGGGCAATTCAGCAAGACTATTTGTCCATTGTGCAATACCAATCATACATTATTTCAATGCTCTAAATTCACTGACATGCTAAGTCTTGAAAAAATGGCATTTATAGAAAGCAACAAAATATGCAAAAATTGTTTAATATGTGCATACTAAGGGTTACTGTGCATCACAGAAGAGATGCAGAGAGTGCAACGAACAACATAACACACTTCTGCACAACGATACTGTGAAGTCAGCGCAAACGCTCTCAGCAACACAAACCGCACCTAAACCGTCGTCATCGACTTCAACTAGGTCAAATAAAAACCTGCAAAATAACTTCGCATCAAATAATGATGATGAAATATTATTACCAACAGCATTAGTACAAGTAGCAACAGCTGGAGGTGACTACATTACACTAAGAGCTTTAGTTGATCAAGGCTCACAAATTACGTTGATAACGGAGAATGCAGCTCAAAGATTGGGCATAAAGCGTCAACAGCTGAGTGCGAACATAAGCGGGATCGGTACTTTATCAAACAGGAGTAAAGGAAAGGTCCATCTATCCTGCAAGTCCCTACATAACGACTCCCGGTTTACAACGGAAGCGTTAATCATGACACGGGTAGTGAACAGTCTGCCTAATGTTACGTTTGCAAAGAAACCTTGGGCTCATGTGACAGACATCACATTAGCCGACCCAGATTACAACTTATCTAGGTCCATTGACATACTTCTGGATGCACACGTATTTTCCGAAATACTCATGAATGGCTTAGTCAAAGGGGAGGTTAATGAACCCATGGCTCAACAAACACGGTTGGGGTGGATATTGTCAGGCAATGTCACCAAAACATTTAATTGCAACTTCGTAGTAAATGAAGTTACCAACTTGACAAAATACTGGGAAGTGGAAAACATCAATGGAGATGCATGCAATTCTATGACGTCAGAGGAGCGATATTGTGAGGAGTTCTACATTGCAACAACCAAGCGATTAGGTGATGGCAGATATGCAGTTCGTTTGCCAATGAAGCCTAATTTTAATCAGCTGGGCTGGGCAAGTCAAAGCCACTAGCTGTAGCACAGTTTATGCAATTAGAAAGGAGATTAAACAGGGATGACAAATTATCGGATAGTTACATCAAATTTATGCAAGAGTACCTGGAAATGGGACATATGAAGGAGAGCAAGTCAGACTGCAACACGGCATGCTACTTACCTCATCATGGAGTCTTAAAACAGGATTCAGTGACATCCAAATTGATGGTGGTTTTTAACGCCTCCCAGAAAACTGACACAGGTTACAGCCTGAACGACTTGATGGAGTGTGGTCCTAAGCTTCATCAAGATCTATTGATATTATTACTAGAATGGCGCCTGTACAAATACGTCTTTACTGCAGATTGCGAGAAAATGTATCGCATGATCCTTGTACATGACGAAGATCAACACTTTCAAAAGATCGTGTGGAGGGAACCTAACCAAGGTCCGTTAAAGGAGTACCAGTTAGGCACAGTGACGTATGGCACCAAAGCAGCACCATTTTTAGCTCTGCGAACGCTGAAACAGCTCGCAGACGATGATGCACAGAAATATCCTTTGGCAGCGGATGTCATCGCTAACGAGATGTACGTTGATGACGTCCTAAGTGGCAGCAACTCCATCGAACGAGCACAAGAAATTCAGAAGCAACTCATCGACATGCTGAGTGGAGCTGGCCTTACACTACGGAAGTGGTCCAGCAACGAACAGAACTTGATTGAAAGCTTATCATCTTCAGATCGTAACCAAAGGACAATGCATTTTACAAACGATGGATTAACAAAAGCCCTAGGAGTACAGTGGAATCCTACAACTGACACATTTTCGTTTACAAACAAAATACAATTTGAAAATAAAAACAAATCAACAAAAAGGAAGCTGCTATCGGAAATCTCGAAAATTTTCGACCCACTGGGCTGGCTGACACCTTTGACAGTAAAAGCAAAACTGCTGTTCCAAAGCGTCTGGCTATCGGGATGCGATTGGGATAAAACCTTACCTGACAGCGTGCAAGAAGAATGGAAGCAGTTTACTAGCGACTTACACAACATAACCGAATATCAAATACCAAGGTGGCTGGGAGATATTACGAAACCATTCCAAATCCACGGGTTCTGCGATGCGTCTGAAAAGGCCTACGCATGCGTTATATACATGCAGACAATAAATAACAGAAACGAGCCTGTGACTAGACTTATCGCTGCAAAATCGAGGTTATCGCCAATCAACAAAAAAGTGTCACTACCGCGACTCGAATTATGTGGAGCGTTACTACTTTCACGGCTCCTGAAAAAGGTCCTGAGAGCCTTTAAATGGGACAATTTGCAGAAACATACATACGCCTGGACGGACTCTATGATTGTATTAGGTTGGCTGCATGGTGACGTCACAAAATGGAAGTCGTTCGTCAGCAACAGAGTACAGCAAGTGCATGACGTAATTCCAAAACAGCATTGGCGTTATGTCAAGTCAGAGGAAAATGCTGCAGATTGTGCATCACGCGGAATCAGTTGTTCCCAACTATTGCAACATCCTTTGTGGTGGCAAGGTCCCTACTGGATGAAAAATTACAGTGAAGATACGTGTGACAAAATTGCAATTACACCGACAACATGCGAATCAAAACAAAAACAAATGCAAACGTATGTTGTGAAATGTGAACCGTCTTCAATAGTAGTTGAGTTACTAGGCAGACAGCGATTCGACTCGTATTACAAGGGTCATTGCCTGGATAAACCGTTTCATAAATAATTGTTCGAACACTGACACTCATCTTACTACTACCACTTATTTGACATTTACAGAATTACAAAGCGCTGAAAACCTAAAATGAAACATATTCAATTGCATGCCTTCAATAAGGAGATTATGAGATTGAAGGAAAATAAAGGTTTGAGTACGAAAAGTAGCCTTTTGAGTTTAAATCCATTCCTTGACAAACATGACATTCTGCGAGTGGGTGGTTACGTAACTCAAACTTACACGAAGACACTAAACATCCATTTCTACTACCACATGACAACAAACTGACAGAGTTATTAATTTGGCAAGCTCAAAGAAGAACGTTACACGGAGGTCCTAAGTTAACCCTGACACATCTACGACAAAGAGTTTTGATCGTAGGAGGCGTCGTTGATTTAGCACCCTGTACTGGGTCTAAAGTCACTGTTTACATTTACTTAAAACGAAACTTAGTATTGTGAAATAACAAAATACTGTAATTCTATTAGTGTTATATTGTACAACAACAATAAAAGTGACTATCGTTATTTTCAATTATAATCCTTATGCAAAACTAGAATTTTTTAAATCTAGCATCCTACCTACTTAAGTAAAAGTAAAATCATAAGAAAATAGAATCAATGTAACTTTGTACTTTATCTAATTATAAGTTGCATTTCAATTTGATTCAACAGCCTACCTCATTTCTCTATAAAGCAACTCTAACTTCTCCATTTTTCATTTCTAGCTTTCCTTTTGTGTTAGTCTGTCTAATTAGTTCTCACCGTTCCTAAATTCTACTTTCAGTACTTATTCCTGAAACCATGCCTGTGATGGCTGCTGCCTTGGAGTTGGAGCTCAAATTGAGAACGACCATTCAAGATCTTAAGGCTTCAAACAGTAAATGTGAACAGCTGTTACAGGAAATGGATGATAGTGAGAAGGAAGTCGAGAAGGTCGTTTTCAAAAATACTAGCTTAAAACAGGAGCTGGTAGACCTACATCAACAATACCTGGATGTTGTCGATGAACGGGACAAACTGTGGTTGGTCACAGATGGTTTCAATAACTGCAGTAACTTATATGAGGAGGCTTTATGTAAGGTTAGGGACCTACAAGAAGAATTAATTCATGCAAATGTATGAATTACTAAGTTACAGAAACAAAAAGATTGTACTCAGGCTAAGGAAACTAATAACTTATATAATGAATTATTTGATACTAACTGCAACCCTCATTCCTTAATTACAATAGACCTTACTGAAAATTCTATATTGAAACAAAATAATAGTTGTTATAGAGTTAGTCAAAATAAAATTAAAAAGTATGCAAAACTAAATAAAATCATAAATAAATGCAATAAATTCAAGAAACAACAAAAACACAGTTCCCATAATATTAAGCTAAGGAAAGAACGTGTTTTTCTAATAAATAAATTAAAAAACTATCAAATTAAATTAGAAGACAGTAAAAACATTAATCAAATTGACACCCAACAATTACAGTCTGAAATTGATGTACTTGAAGAGTCACTTCATTCACTTTATATTAAGTATGTGAGCTCTCAAAAACAAATAAAGGAACACATTCTTGCTGCAAATGAGTTAGTGGAAATGTGTAACAATGAGACTGACAGAGTGGACCTGTTGACTCTCAGCACCACTCAATGTTCTTGTCATAGGGAATCCATCCTTGAAGCTCTCCAACCTGAGGCAACGGAGGACCCGTCCCAGTCTGGAGGAGCTCAGGCCTGTATCCCCGATCATGATACACCACATGTTGCACAAGTTTTATCTCAAGTAGCACAGACAGAGACTTATTTTCTCCCTTGTTCTAATAAAGTTTGTTATTCTTCCATTATGTTTTCAGATAGTTTAGGAAGAGGGTTAGGTAAATTATTAAATAACAACCTGAGTCAATCTGCTGTTAATTATTGTATGCCTGGGAAATCCTATGAAGAGATAATGTCGTCAATAATTGGCAATAAATTTGATCCGAATGCCATTATTTCTGTATTTATAGGTAACTAGCTTCTGCCCGCGACTTCGTTCGCATGGAAGTCGTAACACGACACAATATACTAAAATATCAGCCACATTTTAATAAAACTTCCTTGAATACTACGTTTGTAGTTTTGGCTACAGCAGTCAAAATACACAGAGAGTCAGGACTGGTAACGCGAGAGCAAGCAACGTACAGTTCCATGTTCTATGGTAAAGGGTTTGGTTTCCGCACTTAGTCCTTCAGGTCGATCATTGTACATGGGCGATGGCGGCCATCAGTGGTTATTCCAATCAGCCCACCTCCCTCTAGAAGATAATTACGTCTCCCGGTCTGTTTAGAACATCTGTGAAAGATCTGGGTGCCCCGAGGGTTTCTGTTCTAATCTGGGTGACGCCTGTGCATTCTAAGAGCACATGCACGATGGTTTCCTCAGCCTCCATGAGCACAGAGGATTGTCCGATATTGTGTGGAAGTGTTGGTTTAGCGAACAGTGTCCCGTGATGGTCCCCGTCACCAGGCGCAGGCCTGTCCTGTCCAGGAGTAATAACCGCCTGATTAGCCTACCATCTAAGAAAAAAAATCTTTCTTATTTGCAAAATAGTTGAGCAAACGTCATCTCTAACTATTCCAAATTTCAATTTGATAGCTTTAGTAGTTCTGGTGATATTCAGCTGTGACAGACAGACGGACAGACAGACTGAGATGCACCATAAGGGTTCTTTTTTACCATTTTGGTACGGAACCCTTAAAAAAAGCACAAAAATATCAATTCTTTGAAATCAAAATCAGATTTGCATTGCTTTTTTGAAAGTTGATTGAAATAGCGTAATAATGTCATAATTGACTATCAACCCAGCGAAGTAGTAATGGAATAATTCGACTGTTGTCATCTCAGTATCATTCTTAAGAACTGTATGGGAAAAGTTTTTTTCGATTTCTGACTTTTCTAGTACTCAAACCTCAGTTGGTCCTATAAAGTTTTTGATCCTCGTAAGAAACAGGATCGATTGGCATCAAAAAACTTTTTTGTGAAAATTGCCCATTTTCTTGCTGACTGTACATTTTTTTCAAAATCTGTGAATGCAGATCAATTTTTTTCAGTTAAGTTAAAGATAGTCTTTTAAGACCATTTTCTAGCGACCACGGTTAAGGTACCTGCCCTTATGGACCCATCTCAAAACATAATGCAATACTGCTCATCCGCCATAGCAAATAGCGTGATAATTTATACGTAGTAATTTGACGAGACCTATAGGGAATATCTATGCAAAATTTGAACAAAATCGGTCCGATAGTTTTTGCGTTTACCTGGAACATACATTCAGACAAACAGACAAAATTCTAAAAACTATAGGTATTTTCGGCATCAGAATCGTTCCCAGACCTCGCGGCAATTACTTTTTTTCAAAAATATTCAATGTACAGTTTTGACTTCTCTACGATTTTATTATATGTATGTATAGATAGTACTAATGTAAAAAAGGATGACATCACTGACAATGTCACTGAAATCTTGAAGTTAAATTGTCATAAAATAATATTGTGTGCTTTTCCATACTTTGAGCACTTGTCAAGTAGGCAAAATCATAATATACATATGCTAAATAACCATATGCGTTTATTAGTAAATCACTATAGTGACAAACTTATATTTTTTGACACCAACACTTTTGTTGAGAAATTAAAATCGACTAGGGGTACTGCGTATCTGCCTATTAGTTTTAGACGTCAAATAGCATGGTTATTAGCTTTTAATATAAACTCAGACATAAGTAGAATGTCGAAGTCTGCTGTAATTAGCACCATAAAAATTAGTAATAATACTAATATTAAGTTGGTTAGCCATAATAATTTAAACTAGTCAGTAAGACAACAGAAGGTACCAGTAACTATGTAGTTAATCTCACCATCAACAAGGTATCTTCTAGCATTCAATCAGTTAATTGTAAAAAAGGGGCTAAGCAGAATTCCTTAAAATTGTTTCATCAAAATATTCAAGGTTTTTCTTCCAAACACTTAGAAATTGAATTGTTTTTAGAAAAAACAATGTATGATATTATTTGTATAACTGAACACTGGTTAAAAGATTACGAAATGCTCATTAATTATGAAAACTATAGTGTGGGCAGTTGTTTTAACCGAAAATCCATGCTGCGTGGAGGTTCACTAATCTTAATCAAAAATTGTATAAAATCAAAGACTCGTAAAGACATAGTTTAACTATCGGTGGAACATATCATTGAACTGTCCTGTGTTGAGCTAGATAAGCATTTTATAGTGTGCGTATACAGACCTCCAAATTATCAAAACTACTCTATATTTGAGTCAGTAATGGAAGATGTTTTAGCAAAACTTGTAACTGGTAATAAATCAGTTATTATTTGTGGTGACTTTAATATTAATATTTTGGAAAGTAATTCAAATAGCAGTAGATTATTAAGCCTCTTCAAATCATTTAATCTGTCAAATGTATTTTTGGAACCAACGCGAATAACTACGGGTACTGCTACATGTATTGATAATGTTTTTTGTAGCTGCGACTATTTAGATAAAGCCATTATAAATTATCTCCCTTCTGATCACAGCGGTCAAGCTGTTGTTACTTTTGAGGACAACACACCAGTACAAAACGTGCAGATACAAACTAGACCAATGACATCGGGTAATTTAAATAAGTTTAATAGTACTTTAATTAGCAAATTATGTGCTCAGGGCCTAAATATGATCAATGGTAATATTATGTATGAAGAATTCTTTTCATTAGTGCAAACAGAGTTCAATAATTCTTTTAAGAAGAAAACTAAAACTATTTGCCCTAAGTTTTTATTCAGTGACTGGGCAACTAAAGGCATCAGGAAAAGTAGGGAAAGATTGTTTGAACTGTATGGCCTTAAGCCGTATATTAACACGGAAACTTTTCGTAAGTATGTTGCTACTTACTCTAAAACCTTTAAAAATATCTGCAAAGCAGCTAAAGCTTCATTCATTAGCAACAAGGTTAAATCAGCAGAAAATAAAATAAAGACAGTTTGGAAAATTATTAATAATGAAACGAACAGGAACAAAAGAAGAAATACTGATTACTCACTGGACACTCCCCGCGGTATCATTAGCGATAATATCGATGTTGCTCAGGAATTTGCAACTTTCTTTACCAATATTCCTATTAAAACTACAGAAACTTTAAATTCCTCGCCCACACTTGCTATTGAATTATTAAGAGCGAATGTTTCTGACTGTCCTGTAGAATTTAAATTTAAACATATAAACCCTGTGGTCGTCGTAAAGGCTTTTAAGCAACTTAAGATCAAAATTACCGAAGATCTGTGGGGCATGTCTACTAAAGTTTGTCAATCCATTATTGAGACAATTGCACCCTATTTAGCCTTAATATTTAATTTGTGTGCAGATCAAGGGGTATTCCCGGATTTAATGAAATACAGTAAAATTATTCCACTTTTCAAATCCGGGGACAGCAAAGACACTAATAATTATAGACCCGTTTCGATTTTGCCAGTTTTCAGCAAGGTGTTTGAAAAAGTAATGTTAAATCAAATGCTCAATCACTTTAATTGTAATAACATCCTACACGATCAACAGTATGGTTTCACCAAAGGACGTTGCACAAGCGATGCTGGGGTCACTTTATTAAAACACATCTATAAGGCATGGGAAGATGCACAAGATGCAATAGGCATCTTTTGCGACTTATCAAAGGCATTTGATTGCGTGAATCACGAAACACTGCTCTTGAAACTTGAACATTACGGACTGGGTAAACTTGTGCTTAGCTTAGTAAAATCATATTTGAATAATAGATTGCAGCAAGTTCAAATAAACGGTGTTAATTCATTGGGTTTAAAAGTCAAAATGGGTGTACCGCAGGGCTCAATACTAGGTCCGTTCCTCTTTTTAGTATATATAAATGATTTACCTTATTTACTGAAAAACCGACCCCAAATGGTGTTATTTGCTGATGACACATCACTGATTTTTAAAGTAAACAGACATGCCCAGGACCTTGACGACGTAAATAACGCTATGATTAAGGTCCATAATTGGTTTACTGTAAATAATTTGGTATTAAATGAGAAGAAAACTAAATGCATAAGATTCGCTTTACCGAACGTTAGAAGTAATGAATGTCACGTTGTATTGAATAAGGAGATACTAGAATTCGTCGAAAAGACGGTTTTCCTGGGGATTACGCTTGACTCAAAACTACAGTGGGGTCCTCACTTAACATCACTTGCAGGGCGGCTAAGTTCAGCCGCTTACGCTGTTTGGAAAATCCGCCAATTAACAGACGTGGATACCGCGAGACTGGTCTATTTTAGTTACTTCCATAGCATCATGTCTTACGGTATTTTGCTGTGGGGACGAGCTGCAGATGTTGATTCCATCTTTATTCTGCAAAAGAGGGCTGTCAGAGCTATCTACAACCTCCGCAGACACGAATCTCTGAGAGAGCTGTTTAAAAAAATTAACATTATGACGGTACCTTGTCAATATATATATGAAAATATTATGTATGTTCGAAAAAATCTACATCTTTTTAGTAAAATAAGTGACAGGCATAATTTTAACATTAGAAATAGGAACAAATTAGATCAACCACGCTTCAGATTGTCTAAAGTACACACTTCTTTTATGGGGTACTGTGTAAAATGTTATAATAAAATACCACTCGATATTCTTCAACTAAATGAGAAGAAATTTAAAACGTGCATTAAACGCACACTATGCAGACAAGCATATTATAAGTTGGATGATTATATCGTAGATAAAAATGCTTGACTAAATGCTGGTCCTGCTCCACTGCCACTTGGGCTCACTAGATAAAATTTGAATACTTGGAAGTTGCTTCCCCCTTTTTTTATTTTATTTTATTTTCTGACATTACGAACTTAATGTTTATTTTGTTTTTATTTAAGCATGTTTTTATTGATGAATACTCCAATAGATAATAATTATTTTCTTTTTTGGTAGTAAATTTTTATTAATCTCTCAAATACATTGCAAACTATAGTTCTGTATAATTTAGCAGCATTTTTTCAATTTTGTAAATGTGAATACCATGGAGTCGTTTACTATGTTATTATGATTTATGTTGACTTGAAAGAGCATGGCAGTTGAGAGTATGTCATGCTCACTTAAATGTTTCACTGATGGTGGCGCGTGTGTTGGATCATTCGGTTCCCTACAAAATGGTTGAGCTGGATGGTGCTGATCCATGCGTCATGTTCGTGAACGGACGCCGTCAGTTGGGACTGGTCATCTCTTGACTGCCAGGGCTTATTTTTAATTTGTAATTTTATATTTTGAATTGTTTTATTAGTTTTTACATTGTCTCACATATAGAAGCAACAAGAATAATGTACCCAGGATTATGTAATATCTTCATTTAAAAGAGTGTCCTTGGAGTTTCTTGTCCGTTCTTCTCCATAGTGATCTACGTATTGGAATGGGCATCTAGCTTCAACTTGCCGACTCTGACTAACTGACCGTCTCTTTGACAATTCAAAAGTGCCTGTAAATGGTTTAATTGAAATAAATGCTTTGAGTTTGAGTTTTGACTCAAAAAGACTGACTTACAGCGCAATCTAGTCTTTTATGAATGGAGTTTGTACACCGGTGTCTTTGGAGTTAATGTAGTTTTCAACACTGATTCCGATAATCGCAATAACTCGATTTTGGATTATTTTGAGTTGTGCCACCCTTCATCTAGGTGTGCGATATAGTGTGCCTAGGATTTGAACCTCCAATATTATGCACGGCAAGCGGTCTTGAAACCTCCGGACTACTTAGACGTTGTATAAGTTGTCGTAAATGTTAAGCTTATTGTTGCTTCTCATTGTATGCATTAATAAAAGTATTAACTTTTTATTGAAGAAAAACAATATTTAAAACAGAAAATACTTATTTATTCACTAAAACAATACATTAATTGTAATAACATGTTTATGCAAAATACAAAAACCAACTTGGGCCTATCACGGATTTGAACGCACATGTCTTTTGTGGGGGTAAGGACTTAATGGAGCTTTGTGTATCAAGGACATATGGACGTACATCTATTGTCACCAACCCAAATGCAAAGGGAACTAGATAGAGTAGCTCGGCTATTACCTCGCGATTCAGCGTTACCTGAAGTCCGTAATGACGTAAGAGACATCTACAGGCTGTTCAGAATACATGCACGCATAACACAGCACTACCTGTTGATGGAAATAAAGGTACCGATCTTGGGTGATACCCTATACGAACTTAACAGACTTATCAGCATTCCTCAACCTATTGACGTTAATCGGGTAATGTACGCTATTCCCATTAATAGCATAATAATTATAGCATAATACTAATTCTGCATTAATAGCATTTAACGCCAACCAATACTCGTTTATACCCCTAGAACAATATGACATTCATGAATGCCAAAAATTACATGACCAACTCTACTGTGCAAACTAAATCAGCCTATATACTCGTACAACACCGGCAACCGTCACAAGTCTATTTGCGATGTCAGCTGATTCGAAACAACGAAGAACACAGCGTTTAATGCCATACAGAAATAAAAATATGCACCGACAAATGGGTCAAATTACATAAACAAAACACCTGGTTTTATTATTGTTGTGACACGTGCGAAGTACAATTAGTATGCGGCACTCAAATGACATCGGAGATGTAACGTCACTCGGGTCTGATAACGCTGAAACAAGGATGCAACTTGAAAGGCGACTCATTCACATTGCATGCATATATGGAACACACAAGTGACATGTTAGTCAACGAGCCATATGCGATGATCATGCTCACGATCTCTCCAATCAACAACATTATCAATACTTCGATTCGTTACTCATCGTGGCATATTGAAACGCACGAAAGACGTTCAAGAGGATTGACACACAACTACGCTCTTTAAAAGAACAGTCGAAGCTAGACACCTTATCCTCTCACGATGTTCATCACTACACTGCAATCTATGTGGTTGTTGCGATTAGCATTGCACTGTTTGTAACATCGGTGTACTTTTGGCGAAAGATGGCAACCCAAAGACAGGGGGAGGGTCCTCAAGATGCGAGAAGCAGAGGAAGACGAGAAGAACAAGATGATATCGAGGACGGGTACAGCAAGGTCAACAAACGGGAATCAAAAGTGCATAGTGAAGTGAATACGGTGACAAGGGTTAACCCCTCGTCTAGTGAAGTGAAATTTGACACTGAGAGACATAGTGACGTGTGTTAATTAAGTGTGACATTTTATTTATAGATCTAAGTTTACATTTTTACATTTTTTATTCATTGACACATTATTTTATTTGTTATTGCTTTTTTACATTGTTTTTTTATCTGCGGTTTGTAATTGTTTACATGTCTTGCAGTTAATTACTGTCACCATTCTTTGTGGTGGCAATATGTACGGTCTACGTAAGTATAACTTATTATATCAAAAATACATATTTTAAAACCATGTACATGGTTTTAAAATATCTATTTTTGATATAATAAGTTAGTTAGTAGGCTCGCGTATTTGCACTTTGCTCGCGACCTACATTTGGCAGTGCATTGTCATACGGCGGAGCCTAGATGATGCATTTTGTACACATTTTAATTAGTGTTGAATTAGACGTGGTTTGAGTCGGACAACTTGCATTTTTATTTAGATTCATCCCGTTGAGCATTCATTGACATTTTACATTTGCATTGACATTACTTATGTTAGGGATGCACCCTACAAGACCTATAGGGAATATCTATACAAAATTTGAACAAAATCTGTCCGGTAGTTTTTGTGTTTAGCTGGAACATACATTCAGACAAACAGACAAACCGACAAACAGACAAAAATTCTAAACACTATATTTTCGGCATCAGAATCGTTCCCAGACCTCGCGGCAATTACTTTTTTTCATAAATATTCAATGTACAGTTTTGACTTCACTACGATTTTATTATATGTATAGACTAGCTTATACCCGCGGCTCCGCCCGCGTGGATGTCGGTTATCGCGTAAAAAAATAGCCTATGTCCTTCTCCATATCCCAGGCTATATCTCTGCCAAATTTCATGACGATCGGTTCAGCGGTCTAGGCGTGAAAACGTAACGTACAGACAGACAGACAGACAGATAGACAGACAGACAGAGTTACTTTCACATTTATAATATTAGTATGGATTACAGGAAAATTAAAACCGTGTCAATCTACATCTACACTTCTACACTAATATTATAAAGAGGAAAGATTTGTACCTATTTTTGTATGTTTGTAATGAATAGGCTCAAAAAGTACTGGGCCGATTTAAAAAATTCTTTCACCAATAGAATGCTACATTCTTCCAATTTGACATAGGCTACATTTCATTTTGAAAAAAATTAGGGATCCTTGGTAAAATTTGAACAATGTAACCGAATGTGTAGAAATTCCAAAAAATAAATAATTGTCTACCCCGTGCGAAGCCGGGACGGGCTGCTAGTGTAATATATAGCACACTTTTTCTAATATTGCAGTTTTAGGTCAGCGCCATCTCTTAACCGATAATGTAACTAATGTTTTTTTTTTTGATGATGTTTGATGGTATACAGAACCCTCAGTGCGCGAGTTCGACTCGCTCTTGATTTAGGCTCGTATTACAGAACGTCACTCAATACTCAAACTTTACTTAAAACTAGATTCAAGCCATTTGATTGGTTGAAACTAGTTTTAAGTAATGCTTGAGTTTTGAGTGACGTTCTGTAATACGGGACTTAGACTGGATGTACACATATTGTTCTCATTTGCTAACTCTATTACGAGTACACCAAAGTTTGCTGTTAGAGCTTACCCCCAATTCTGGGCTGTAATATTTATTTAAGCTGTTCTTGTATAGGACATGTCCAGTGGGACAATGGACGATTGCCTAGGTAAGGTAGTCAAAATTAATGTTCAGTTTATTAATTCTTTTAATTAGTTACTTTCTCAGCATAATTTTAAAATCTAGTACCTAGCCCAATACCAATTAAAGCTGTAATTTGTTTTTGCGTTTCTATATAATGTTTACACAGTATACCAACCCCGCCTCGCCTTTGGTTTGGTCTGGAGTAGAAATCGGCTAGCTTAAATCCTTTCAGAGATAAATTAGATTCTTCTCCTGATCTGAGAAAAGTTTTAGATAGGCATATTATGTCTACGTATATTTTTTTGTTTAAAAGTTCACAACAAGAGATTTGAAGAATGTCTACTTTACTAAGTGCTCCAGCTATATTTTGATGCAATATAGTTGAGTAGGAAGTAAAGATTTCTGGAGCTCAACTAATACCGAAAGGTAAGCGTGTGAACCTATAACGTCCAAATGGAGTAATGAATGTGCACAGCCTAGAAGACTCCTCCGATAACCTCAACGTCCAGAATCCCTTATTAGCGGCTGAAGTTGTGAAATACTTGGACCCGGAAAGTTCTGATTTTATTTCATCTAAAGTTGGCAATGGATAACGTGGTCTCATGATGGCTTCAATCATTTAGTGAACCGCAACTGTTGCAGAAAGACCACAGATGGCCACTGGAACTCGTCAATGATACGTATTTCACGGGTATCTCGATTAAGATAGTTAAGCGACTATGACGAAGAAAATTTAAATAAATGCTGATCAAAATGGTACCATCAAACTGATCTGATGATGAAGCCGGAAGGTAGGCAACGGAACTCCGTAATAAAACAATGTATCCTAGCCGTGTTTGGGCTTATTGAAATTGTCATGAGATGCATAAATGATGAATGAATGATCTGGCCATAAATGATGTTTAAACGACTTCAAAAAAATGAAAAATTACTTTAATTTTAGAACTCGGTGGCAAAAAACAAAAATACGGAACCAAAGACACCGACTTCCAAAATTAAAGTTATTTTTCATTTTCTAGTTTCTTTTTTTTGTATTGTTTTTTTTTGTTATGGATCGGGACAATTTGGGATGAAACAAGACAATGTTGTGGCACTGCAGAGTGCACGTAGAGACTGGAGTAGTCAGTAAATCAGTGGGAGCGGTGAGTGCAGGCACTAAGGGCAGTGCTCTGTCGGGAGCGCGCGAGGTTGCACTTGTTCCGGTTATCACTTCCGCTCTTAATTACTTTTGGTCGTTTCACCGGCGCGAGTGCGAGTGCGAGGCCGAGTGCTATCGATCGGCTGTCTCATGTATTATATTATACTATCGCCAACAACTCAGTGCATGGCCGCCGTGATGCCGCGCCCTTGGCCCTGTCCACTGTCACCGTGAAACTAATTAGGTACTTGTAATGACTGGCCCCTATGTTTGGTTATTGTTGGTAGTGGCGAGGCCGAGCGAGTGGCGAGGCCGAGCGAGTGGCGTCGTTTCATCGTGACTAATATTTAGGCACTCAGTTAAGTCTGCGCGAGTGAGTCACACGCTATTTCAGTGGCACTAAGATAAGGGTCGCGGCCGACCTCGCCGCGCTTGCCGCGACACGACACACATGCATGCGCCGCGCGCTCTGACTCGTTGACCTCCTCGGCTCAACAATATTATGCCTCTTTGTCTAGATGAATGAGCTCGCTAACTACTGATGTGTTGACTGCAATCATTGGGCCTGTTCAGCGAAGTCTTAATTCTAATTTTATGAACAGCGCTCTTACACCTTACAGTAAAACTTACAGTAAAAACTTTCAAACAGAGTATTTGTTTTATTAGTCCACAGAGTCGACATTAGGGCCAAAAGGCCAGCCAACTTCTATGTAGGAATATATTATTCTATGTAGGACTTAATGCATGAGTTTACAATAAGCTTATAAACTCTTTAATTATGTTGAATTGCGCATTATACGAGTATTATATACATTTCTTTTTTTGCTGCTTCTGCAGCAGCGGCAGCGCTAGCTGTTTTATGATTTATGATTGTATAGATTTTAATATATTTTTAGCAGATTAAGCTTTTAACTTAATCAATCTTAAGTTTTGTAAGCACCATTTAATAGGTTGTTTACCACCCACCATTTAATAGATTGTGTTGGGCAGGAAAAAGTTTTAAACTAATTTGGCTAATTTCTCTTTGTGGCCTCGCGCATATCTCTCTTATTCATTTTAATGTTTGTATTTCCTGTGTGTGGCCGAAATAAACTATTTTCTTTCCGTAATTTACATACAGTGAAAGACATTTCAAATGCTTAGTTGACAAGTTGAGAAAAATCGAAAAAAGTAGATTAATTTTAGAAGCATATAAGTATGAATCTCTTTTCCTTCGCCTCATAATACATATATACAAAATTAAATTATTGAATGTGTTATATAGTATGAGTGAGAGAGTTGTATAATTAGCTACAATGTGTACTTGGTGAGCTGATGGTTTTAGTGTAAAGTAATTTGTAGTTAATTCATTCATGTTACGAGTACCTACATTGATTGTATGGTAGGTACCTGACCTTGTTCATGTTCTAATCACAATCCATCAATACTTTGTCCTCATAACACAGTGTACTCCCCCTTCTTTGTTTCCTTGACAATTGCACTTTAGTGTTGTAGTTATCATTGAAGTCTATCTACTGCAAAATAATAATAATAATAACCCCACCGCCGTATCTCTACGTTAACGTCATGGTGGGGCTTACGCACTCCGACCTCTAGGTCTGTACCGGTAGAGTTTACTTTCCCGGAACATGTGGTGTGTGCTAGGGTGAGGAGCCAGACCAAGAGAGATACAGAAACCCGCAGGGCAGCATGTGGCGAGCTGTTGGGCAGTTGCGACCCCACAGACCCTATGATGAATGCGTGAGGGTGTGTGTGTGTGTGTGTGTGTGTTGTAGCGTTTATTAATTATAATTCCCTGACGAACAGTCTTTCAGTGCCGTCGTAAGACCCTGTAGGTATTTGTTTACTACAGTCTTACACTTAGATTTTGGAAGAGGATATATGTTACATGTTTTGTTAGCTGCATTAAGGCAGCCACTCAGACTAAAATAGTTTCGACTTGCCAGGGCAGTTTTGGTTCCAGGTCTTTACGTCGTTTATTTATAAGCAATTTTGGTTCTTAAATAAGGGAAGATTGCTTATGTAGGATTATATTGAGTGCAAAGAGTTGGCTGCAAGTGAGTACAGTCATGTCCTTGTACAATTGGGTTGTAGAGTAGCGATACGGCTTATGAAATATCAACGGCAAAACGGTCCTCTGCGCCCTATCTAGGCGAAGCATAAGGGTCTTAAAAGTGCCACCCCATACTGCGATGCAATGTTCAGGAGTGACTGAGCTTGTCAAGTCTACTTATTCCTAACAATTAAAAAGGTAAAAGTAGACTGAAAAATTGAAAGGTAAAAAATACAGTAATTAGATTTAAAATTAGAAGGTCCTACCTAACACGCACTCTCGCGGCAAGAAGGAGGAAGATGAGATTTATAATACTTGGAAGGCACTCCCAGCTCCGCGTCAGGAAAGTTCCGCAATCCAGTAGACAGGGCAGCTCCGAAGAACAGGCGTCAAGGCAGCTCCGAAGAAAACATTTCAGCGCAATCTCCGCAGTGTCGAGAAGGAAACTCCGAGAAGAGTAGGGATGCGTCAGAGCAATGAGGTTATATTATACTAGAGGCGCAGCGTCCTACTAACAATTTCAGAAAAACGTAACGACTTACGAGTTAAAGACGTGGCTTTGAAACTGATACATAAATTATGTCAATCTGTTAAAATAATCTGTTTGTCTCATTTCTTCTTCCGTCAAACTAATTACGTTGGAACGAGACAAGACATTGTCATCGGAAAAACGGCCAGAATTGCCAATGATCAACGTAATTACCCCAGAATGAATGAAGATATTTATTAAATCAATTACCTACTATGAAAGTTTGTATTATAGAACTTTCAATAGATTAAAGATTGAAAGAAATTGAAGAATTTGGTACATATGTTACCGGCCAAACCCGATTTCAGTCCAAACTAGTTTGTCCTAAGCCAAACCGGTTTATCCTAACTATTTTGGTTAACACCCCGACTCAGAGTACCCCGTCTCGGATAGGTTAGGTTAAAAGGCTAAGGCGGGAGCCACCCAGAAATAGGAGCCCCGCCAAGCGGGGCTCCGTAGACCTATCTTAGCGAAGGTGGAGTTTGGCCTAGGCTATACTGGTTTGCCTATCGCGTGTAGGGAGGGTTCGGCCTAGGACAAACTAGTTTGGCCTGAAATCGGGTTTGGCCGGTAATGTTAAAGGAGGTTTTCTCAAAATCTTTTCTTTTTATAATATCTTGTTGTTTTTCATGTCACGCATGTTATGTCAATATAATCCATATGAATATTTTCCAATGAATATGTGTTATGATTTTCATCCACAAAAATACCTCTCAACATGGTAGCAGAGCGTTCAATTACATTGGAAACGAAGTCAATTTCAATTTTCAAATATCTTTATTCACCAATGGAACAATAAACAAAATGCACTTAACCTAAGTTACATTAACTCATTATAATTTAGGCACTTTATGAGGCTAGTGATTCACCTTTCAAAGCTTATTACAGATATGTAGTTTTAACTGTTTACAACATACACTTCACACACAATAACTATGGGCATTATGATGACAATTATGCAAATTATTTAGTTATAATTTACTGATTGCAAGGTTTAACAAAAATAATTACAACTAATTTGCTATACCCCTACCATGAGTTGTTATCGAAAACTTACTCGCTATCGTTAAACTCGCTAGCGTATTAACGTGGATCGAATAGATTTCGATAATGCTTGCACCATGAGTTTTACGGAGTCTTACGCGGGCGCTAACGTAAGCTCGATAGATCGTGTCGTCTAGCTACCTTCACTCCATAAGTTTTGTTTCTTTCTTTCTAAGTAATAAGAAGAGAGAAGGCATATACTCTAAATGTACTCGCTACACAGTCAATGATCCGACTAAATAGAAAGGTTGCCAGTTAGTGAACTACTTAAGGTATTTAGTGGTTGTTGAATTTGTATTCGTTATAAGTACGAGTATATGTCACTGTTGTATTATCGAGTTTGTTTACGTTGTGTGGTTCGCGTTAAATAAGTTTATAAGATAACAATACAATGAGGACCCTGTGTGTCACAATTTCAACTGATGGTGGAGTTCATGGAAAGGTATGTTTCTACTTATTTTAATAATTAGGGGGAAGCGCCAGGGTAGCCAGGGTTGATTGATATTTATTTTCAATGAAATAGATATTCCGTTTTATTTTTCTCATGTTGGCTTGAAATTCACGTTATTCACGTCGTTGATCTTCTAATTCAGCGGCTGCTAACATATTCCATGCCAAATAATATCTTCCAGACATTATTTTTACTTAATTGGACTCAAAATCGGTTATAATTTTATTGTAAACTACGTTTCACTCGTCAAAATGCTAGTGAGTTACGTAACTACTATCGTAAGCGTATTTTTCGATAGCGTCTATTAAATTAGTGACTCATGGTGCCGTTTTGTATGGCGACAGCTGAAAAACGTTAGTGGCTATCGAATAGATTACGTTAGGTTTCTTACCTATCGAAATCTATAGTGCTCATGGTATGCATTTTAATTCTTTCAGTGACCGCTAGGGGCGCTGTACAGTATTTCATACATATTATTTACGGCTTTCAGGTCGTTGATTTACGGAGACGCTAGCGAGTATTGGCTGTGCAAACTCATGGTAGAGCTACGGTGAACGTATGTAAATACTAGCAACCGTGCGACCAGTCAATGATCAGCGGACGGAGCCTCCCTGCCGCTCGCGCTCCAGTGTATCTGCGGCCGGGGCCGGGGCGGCAGCGAGCCTCTGCGGGGTCAAACCACTGGTCGCTCGCACCTCGAGTGGTGGGAACAAAAGGTAGTGATGCGGTAGACGGTAAGTGCCGTCACAGATTACTACAGATCAACGACCATATAGCCCATAGACGCCTAATGTTGATCTAACGCATCAAAACAATTCTGTCATCTAGCTGAGGTATGAGGAAGCGGGGTACTGCGTTCTGATTGGCCCTACCAAGGTCATTACGTATTACTAGGGATGGGGCAAGTTTAAATAAAACACGAAGGTATATTTTTTTTAAATAAGTGGCTGTTTTACCTTCCTATTTCTTAATAGTATTTTAACATGCACTTAATGTAATTGATATAGGTACTTAAAGTAATAACATAAAATGTTAAAAATAAAAACAAAATATGAAAATTCTTTCCGTTTTTTTTTTTTTTTTTCAGTGTTGCTTCATATATTGTACCTAATAGTTAAAAAAATACTAAATTCTGAAAGTCTAATAATTATTTATAGAATACAATAATGGCCTATAATATTCCCACTGCTGGGACAGACGCCTCTCCGTGAGAGGGAAATTTTCTGTGTGGATTAAAATATACATAATTTCTGGACAATCAAAAACACTGATACTTTAATCATTTTTGAAATGTATTAACTTTGTCTAAATCTTTCGAACAGTGTTTGTGTTGGGCAGACTTTGTAAGAAAGCTAGCCTTGTGGAAATATAATTTGTGCATAACACTTATTAACAAATCCACTACATGATTGGTTAGTTCAGAGTGGAATAGATGGTTACTTATATTAGGAAATTGTTCTTCGCCAGGACGTTGGTTTTTTGAAATTTTTTCAAGGTATGCTTTTATGGTTATTTCAGAACGACGACAAATTTTGATCACAGTTGGTGAAGGATATATCAAGCCACCTTTGTCTCTATAAGCTATTAGACTACTTTTAACTTTGGATTTTATTTTAATCCTATCAAACACTAAAGTGGCGATAATAATAATTCGCCTTTGCATTGGGCAGCTTTTCTCTATTGTAATTAGTGTTACTTTTTTAAATTTCTTATTTATACCTATAGTATAGGTATTTGCTTTATCGATAACAGATTTGGTCAATTTGAATATGCTGCATCACTATTTATGTTTACATAATAATAGAGGAAAATAGATAGCGAAAAAATTACTTTCAAAAGAAAGGGACGCAAACTCGAAAGACATCAACGAGAGTCCTTGCACCTCTGGTTCACCTACAAGTATGACCAGTATAAGATGAACTCCGATAAATAATATCAGAAAATAAATCTAATTATGATTATGTAACTATTAACTTACCGATGAATTTGTTATGCTATCTTTAAGGAAACTCGAAGTGTGGCTGTTTTTACCACACCAACGTATTGTGCATGAGGCTATTATAATATTTATTTTCACAAATTTTTATTGACTAACGCAGAAGTGTTTACGGCTCACAGAACTGGTCGAAACTGAATCGAAATCATTGAGTGGCGACCTACATCAGATCTATAAGTCTGATGTGTTGACAGACATCGGCCACCTGTTATTAGGCGTCTAGGGGCTATATGGTCGCTGCTACAGATACTTCACTCAGTAGAAAATTTCTAATACCTACTGCTATAATAGCCTACTCCGTCGCGTCAGCAACCGCTGCATGCTAAAATGTACGTAAATGCTCAAGCGTACAGTTGTAATTGCTTCGCACCGCGCGATCCCACAGCAGTCGAAGAAGGGCTGCCTCTTCGATAAAATTAAATTAACATAACTTTTTGTGTCTATGTTATTGAGAACTGTGAATATGTTCTGACTAGGTGGTAGTTTTAAATTGTATATAAAATATTTTTTTTTTATAAATTGGTGCTGACTGTGCAATACATCTAGATAAAACATAATTATAGAGGTCAATGTGTAGGTAAAATAAAAATAATCTTTTCACTCCTCTTGCTCAAAAAGACCGTCATTGTGGCGTACCAGAGCGAAGCAAAAATAGCATTTCTTCTTCTAGACCAAAAAGTTTTTTATTTTTTTTCTGTGAAATGACAATGAGCCTACAAAAACGAAAAAGTCTTTATACCCAAAGTCTCTAATTCAGATAATTTATGTAAACAAATTAATGTCAAGAAATGTCACTGTCAAAATGACAGGACAGTGGTGCGAAACATTTTATCATATTTTTTTTTTGTAAATAATTATCTATGAAATTAAAGTGAATTAATTATAAGAACTACGCAAATAAAATACCGTTGCCAAACAATGTTTTATGTAGTGTGTTGGAGACACGGCCTATGATCGTCATAATCAGCCCTTTTAAGTCCACTGCTAGACGTAGGCCTCCCAAAATCGATTTCCACTCGAAACAGTTTACAGCCGTTTTCATCCAAAATGTGGCTAGATATGCTACATACAATATGAATCTATGAATGAGAGTTATATTAGTGTTGTTGAAGAAGTAAACATTTTGAAAATGTTTGGATCTCCTGCATTGTTACCAGTATCACAAAATATTTTATACCATAAAATCTCCTTTTTTTAATAACTTTGTTTAAAACCGAAAATTTATAAAAAAAATTACGGTATGATTATTTTTTTATTATTATTTCTTAAATTCAGTACTTAAAAGAAAATGGATCCTTTTTTTTTCGCCATTTTATGTGAATTACCATTACAATGATATTTTTTTGATATGTTATCCCCTTTGTTTACATAAATGATCTGAATTTGAGACTTTGTGTATAGTCATATGTAGAATAATCATGAATAAAGACTCGACTGTTCCATAAAAAATAACAACATTTTATTTTTGAAAATGGAACTAAAATCGGCGATCTCTTCAGTTGAATGCATGCAATGCGTTGCGGCTACAGAAGAAAAAAAAAAGACATTGGCGCGAATCAGTGTTGCCAACCCGTACGATAATTATGGGGGCGTACGATAATTTGGGCAATGGTACGATGTACGATAGTGAATGTCTAACGTACGATAATTTTGAGTATTGAAGACAAAAAAGTTCCATTAACAAAACGTATTTGTCAGATAAATTAAAAACGCTAATAAAAAATCAACAAAATGTCAATGTCACGTATGTCAACAAGTAAGTTTGTTACAGTAAGTGTTTCTCTCTCTATCTTTCCCTCAAATTTTTTTCACTTGCGTTTTGTCCGAAACTCCGCGTTTTATCCTGTATTCCTGTGGTCATATGAAATGCCTTTCTATTTGCTTAGAAAACAAAAACCAACTATACCCAAAGTCTCTAATTCAGATAATTTATGTAAACAAAGTAATGTCAAGAAATGTCACTGTCATAATGACAGGACAGTGGTGCAAAACATTTTGTAATATTCTTTTTTTTGTAAATGGTCATCGCTAAAATTAAAGTGAATTAATTATAAGAACTATGCAAACAAAATACCGTTGCCAAACAATGTATTGTGTAGTATGTCGGAGACATGGCATATGATCGTCATAATCAGCCCTTTTAAGTCCAGTGCTAGACGTAGGCCTTCCAAAATCGATTTACACTCGGAACAATTTACTGCCGTTTTCATCCAAAATGTATCTAGATATGCTACTTACAATATGAATCTATGAATGAGAGTTGTAATATTAGTGTTGTTGAAGATGTAAAACATTTGAAAATGTTTGGATCTCCTGCATTGTTACCAGTATCATAAAATATTTTATACCAGAAAATCTCCGTTTTTTTATAACTTTGTTTAAAACCGGAAATTTATAAAAATAATTACGGCATGATTATTTGTTAATTAATATTTCTTAAAATCAGTACTTAAAAGAAAATGGAACCTCTTTTTTCGAAATTTTATGTGAATTACCATTACGAAGATATTTTTTTGTTATGTTATCCCCTTTGTTTACATAAATTATCTGAATTTGAGACTTTGAGTATAGACTGACAAAACATGTTTACGGTTTGTGCTGCTAGCGCCACTTATAATAAACTTCCAAGCCACGTTCAAGATCTAAGCATTAATCAATTCAAATCATTCATTAAACGTAAGTTGTGCCAGAAAGCCTTTTATACCATTAAAGATTATATTGAGGACAAAAAGGGTTGGGATTGAGCTGCTCCAAATTTTATATATTGAAACTTTTTTTTTATTGTGATTGCTTTATACACATTGACATGAATATTTACTTGTGAAGTATAATGTTATTATTTTAATTATTGTGAATGTGAAGACTATGTGGGTCTTTGTTTATTTTTTTTTTTCCTTCTCAGTATATATATATATATATATATATATTATTTTTTTTCCTGTTCATGTGTGTTTGTGTCTGTGTGTTGTGTGAGTAATTTATGCGGCCTGCCCAAATGTCCTTTCTTTGGTATTGTTCGTCGAATCGTTGAGCTCCTTATGTTCTGAGTTGAGCTGCACGATTACTGACAAATGCGTGCACTGAATGGACAGGTCCACTCAATCTGTGTGGTTCTTTCTTCAAAAGACCATTTCAGACACCAGTCTACAAGGTCTTCACATGATTTGACCAAGATTATGTCTGGACTTTAAAAGAGACTGTGACCTCTGAGTTTGTTTCGGTCTTTCTTCTCAGAGTAGTCAGATACGAAATGCCGACCTCATCTAGTTTTAAAATATGATTGACGTGTAAAAGTGTTTGTAAAAACCTACTTACAGAAATAAAATCATTTATCATTTATCACTAGTGGTGAAACTTGGCATAAACCTCCACTTCTTTTAGCCTACATAGTTTCAAATTCATTGACGTTTAAAAAAAAACATTGTTTTTTTTTTATTTAGGGCTGGTTTTTTTAATCGACAGATAATTTTTATTCGTGAAAATTCAGCCAAGTTTTTTTTCTTTAGGGTTTTGCCTTTTGTACGACAATTTTGCCCACAAAACGATAATTTCGATGTCGGAACTCGATAATTTGAACTTTTGGAGTTGGCAACACCGGCGCGAATTCTTTAGAATGTTCGTCCAATTTACAATCTTCGGCCGTAATTTATTTTTAATATTGTACTGGATTATTTTATTTTCTCGCAATCGTAGTGAAAAGTAGAGTGTAACCCATTATAACTCGGTTTCTATTTACTAAGCTTTAGCGAGGGCGCTAAAGCTTGGGAGTAAAACTACCTCGTATAAATGGGTCATTTTAGCCCCTTGTATAACAATCTACCGTAGAACGGGGCTATTTGGATATTCGGTGGTTATTTGGAACAAAGCAATTGTAAGATTTAAGTTGACATAAATTCGAATTATGTTCTTCGTACGAAATTTTTTTAAAGTAAACAAGACCAGAAATAAAATAAAAGCTGTCTATGGTGTTTTGTATAATTTATGTCAACTCAAATCTTACAATTACTTTATTCCAAATAACCCCCGAAAATCCAAATAGCTCCTTTCTACCGGTACTATTAAAAGTTACATGTGTTTTATCCATACTAATCCATACTAATATTATAAATGTATAAGTAACTCTGTCTATCTGACTGTATGTATGTTACGTTTTCACGCCTATACCGCTGAACCGATCGTCATGAAATTTGGCAAAGATATAGCCTGGGATATATATGGAGAAGGACATAGGCTACTTTTTTACGCAATAACCGTCATCCACGCGATCGGAGCCGCGGGGAAAAGCTAGTTTTTATATATTTTTTTATAAATTTCTTACCTAAATTTCCGGTTATTAAATTTTAGTGTAGAAAAATCCTGAATCTAATAAAAAGTTTTATTAGCTATATTGTTTTGGGAAACAAGGGCAGGGAGAATCAAAATGTATGTCATTTTAAATTTCATAAAGTGTACTACCCGGCCTTTGTTACATATTTTTTTCAAAATGATTAATAAACGATTAAAATTGAACAACGTGCGTGCGCTTCGCTTGCGAAAACCGCACTGAATTTGGTCCGCCAACGACCCGAGACCACTCGGCCGGGCAGGTAATTATAGCGCGCAAGTACATGGAGTGACGGAAATAAAAAATAAAAAAAAAGCTAAAAAAAAAAGGCTTAAATAAAAAAACCACACATTTAAAAAATATAAAAAATGATTTAATTGCATAAAATGCATCTTAAACGATGAAACTTTAATGTTTCACTAAAACTGCACTGTATGACCTGCTATTTTTAAAGTTCTTGAGGGGGGTTGCCTAGCACGGGAGAAAAATATTGCTTCTGTCTTATCCTCATTAATTTTGAGTTTCCATGTCTTAAAGTAGTCAAGAAGCAAGTCTATAGAATATTGTAGGCGACCAATGATCAAATCCGTGTCACCCGAAGAGGTATAAGATATCGTATCGTCAGCAAAGCAAGCTAATTTGGTTCGAGGTTGAATAGGTATATCATTTACGAACAGAAGAAATAAATAGGGTCCCACAATCGAGTCCTGGGGAACGCCAGCTCGGACATTTTGAGGTGATGAAGTGGTGTTTCCGATGTGAACTTGGAATCTACGATCCGCAAGGTACGAGTGAACGAGTTTAATTAAAAGCATAGGCACATCCAGGGTGAGCAACTCGTATAGCAGGCCTTCGTGCCACACGGTATCAAATGCTTTTTCGATATCAAGCAGAAACATACCAGTGGACTGTTTGAGATTTAGGCGATGGGATACGTGTTCTGTTACCCTGGCTAGCTGTTGGGTAGTTGAATAAGTGGCACGAAATCCAAACTGCTCCTGGATCAAAAACTGCCCCGTGGCGCATAATAATCTTGTATAGATTACAGACTCAAAAAGTTTACCAACAGAAGGTAGCAGACTTATGGGGCGGTAATTTATGGGTAAAGTACTGTCTTTTCCAGGTTTTTTAAGGGGTATTGTTTTAGCATTTTTTCAGATGTTTGGGAAATAGCCCAAACCAAAACAGCCATTGAAGATTTTAGTAACATAGACTGTCGCTTTCTGTGGTAAGTTCTTTAAACGCAAATTATGGATCCCGTCATGACTTACAGATTTACGTGATTTAAGCCCAGCCAAAATTTTACGAATCTCAAATGGTCGCACCGGCTTTATAAAATCAGAAGCGAGACTGTAACTGTTAATGGGAGACATAGAGTTCGATACCGCATCCTTGAGTTCTGAGTCACAATCCCAGTTAGTGGTAAGGCTCATATAGATAGCAAGATTCAGTCCTCACCCTACAATCTGATGTTGATTACATCAAAATGGAACTGTCTGCTAATGACCAAGGATCAAGATTAAACAACGTTGAAATTAAGGGCATACCGCTGAAAAAGGATGAGAACTTGTTTGACATATTGCGCAAGTTAAGTGAGAAAGTTGGTTTTACATTTCCAAAGACCCAGGTGAACTATATATCTAGGATCCCTTTGTTTAACTCTAAGGATAAATCAATTGTGGTGAGCTTTTTAAACAGATACATTAAAGAGGATTTCATTGCGGCTGCTCGCTCCTTGAAAACGTTAGCAGCCTGCGATCTTGGTTATATGGATCATACTAACAGGGTGTATGTCAACGATCACCTCAACCCAGACTCCAAAAAACTGCTTAACAAAACCCGAGCTCTAGCGAAGGAAAAGGGCTTCAAGTATGTATGGGTTAAACATGGGAAAATTCATGTCCGTAAACAAGAAGGGTCAGCTGTCCTCATAATATCCAGGGATAGGGATTTAAACAAATTAATTTAAGGGATAGTCTAATATTTCTTTTATCATTTAGTCGGAATAGTGTTACCATAATTTTGATTAGAATTCAAACGTGGGTGTACTGTACACCTCTGCCGGACCCTTCAGGTCATGTCGTTATGTTATGTTATGTTTATTATTTTCATTGTTCACTAGTTGTTTACTTCTTAAATATTTGTAAAAGGTTTAGTACCACTGCTCTGCTTTATTCTTCGTCACCTCGCTTTTGTATTCGCAAATGGGCCTTTTGTGTTGCTTATCGCGCTGTTCAATTCATTAGAACATTGCAATGTATGCTTATCTCGCTCGCACTCATTATTGAACCTACTTATTGCCTGCCTCTTCGCACAGCTATGTGTGAAGAGGTTGCTAATTACCGCATATTTTTTATAATTTTTGAGTTTAATGTTTATCTGACTACTTTTAAAATGATTTTACTGATTCTTATTAATGTGCTTCGTAATGGTTACATTTGGTTAGTTAATGGCGACATTGCGGTTGCTGTTATTATGATTTATTTATGGTTATATGTATATTGTTTAGTTGTTAATTTCGTTGCTATATCTTATTTAATTTACCAATGACTTCGAATGATAACAAAGCCCTGCGTGTCTATTACCAAAATGTTCGTGGCCTCCGTACCAAGACCGAAAATTTCTATCGACAATTGTGCTTATCTGAGTTTGATGTTGTTGTGTTAACCGAAACTTGGTTAGTTGATGGTATCACTGATACTGAATTATTTGGTGATCAGTATATGGTGTGGCGTCGCGATCGGGATTACTGTCTCACGGGTCAGACCCGCGGTGGTGGTGTATTGATAGCCGTCCGCAAATGTATCTCTGCAATTCCGCAACCCTTATTTCACTCATCAGCTGAGGACTTGTGGGTGACATTTAATTTACGACAACCTAATAATAAAAACTACCTGAAGTTACACGTCTGTGCTATTTATCTATGTAAACAAAACCAAGGTTATTCTTTCACTGATCAACTAACAAATTTCTTAAGTAACTTGAATAAATCGGTGCTGAGCAATCCAAATGACAAGTACTTAATTGTTGGTGATTTTAACTTGAGTGGGATCTTGTGGCAACTTGATAATAACGTGTTGGCTCCTTCAAGCATATGCGGTGGAGATGGGTTAATGCTTACGGATGATTTGCGAGTGTTAGGGCTTAATCAATACAATGCAATACGGAATGAATATGGTAAAACTTTGGATTTGGTTTTGTGCAATGATTTTGTTTCAGTATGTGAATGTCTAACGCCGCTGTCTCCCGTTGATAAATATCACCCACCACTTTGTGTTGACGTGAATTTTGCGGAATATCAGTACTTAAAGCCCGCGCCTTATACCCGGTACTTGTTTAATAAGGCAGACTTTGCGGCCATCAATAGAGAAATATCAGCAATTGATTGGCAGAATATTTTTGTTGACGGATCCCTTAATGACGCTATCAAATATTTTTATAACACTATTGCTGATATTCAGCGTAGGTTGGTCCCCTCAGTATCAGTCTCTCATAGCACTTATCCAACCTGGTATACCCCTTCACTTAAGCGTTTGTTGAAGGAGAAGGCTAAATATCTTCGTAAATTTAGGGTGTATGGTGGACTCTCTGACGAAGCAACTTTCAAACATCTGCGCGAAAGGGTAAAACATCTGGAACAGGTCTGTTACTCTAATTACATCGCAGCTACTGAAACCTCAATTGAAAAAAACCCGAAAACTTTTTGGAGATTTGTTAAGCAGCGTTCAAAGTCTAATGTCTTGCCAAGCTATTTTAAATATAATGACACGACAGTATCTTCCCCTGAATCCATTTGTAATGCATTTTCTTCTCACTTTTATTCTACGTTTCTCCACTCAGGCCCACCCCATAGTAACTGTTCTTCCCAAATTACTTCTAATCCTAATATACTCTCCGATATTCATTCCATTGAAATTAACATAGATGATTTGATTATGCTACTTAGTAAACTAGATCCCTCAAAATCAGCAGGCCCGGACCATTTGTCACCTGTGTTCCTGATTGGTTGTGCTAAAACTATTGCCTTACCGATATCGTTATTATTTAAAAAATCCCTATCAACTTGTACTGTGCCCCATATTTGGAAGTCTGCCTTTATAACACCGGTCCATAAAAAAGGCCGCAAAAACGAAATAGCTAATTATAGACCGATTTCCAAACTGTGTATACTAGCTAAAGTTTTTGAACGATTGGTCTATGATCAGGTTTATGCAGCACTTAGCTCATCTTTTAGTCCTTCTCAGCACGGGTTTTTAAAGGGTCGTTCAACAGTCTCCAACCTAGCTTTGCTGAATGACTTTTTAACTCTTAGTATGGACAATGGGGCGCAGGTCGATGTCGTTTATACGGACTATAGCAAAGCTTTTGACAGAATTGATCATGACTTACTTAAAGCTAAACTCTTTAACATCGGTATTAGAGGTGACTTACTTCGCTGGTTCTCGTCTTACTTAGATAACAGGTCTCAAGCTGTAGTTGTCAGCAACTATATTTCGAGCTGGGTTTCGGTTCCCAGTGGTGTTCCCCAAGGTTCCCTGATGGGCCCGTTACTCTTCATTATTTATGTAAATGATATTGACTCGTGTTTCCATAACTCTAACCTTCTTTGTTTTGCTGATGATATGAAGATATTTTCTTCTATATCATCATTTAGCGATATGGATGCTCTCCAATCTGACCTAACAAGACTTGATGAATACTGTCGCGTCAATAAATTAGACCTAAACCCTATTAAATGCTCCGTAATTTCGTTCAGCAGAAAACGCTTTCCACTACATACCTCCTATAGTCTGAAAGGTCAGCTACTGCAGAGGTGTGATGGTGTTCGTGACCTGGGCGTATATCATGACTCTAAACTTCAGTTTAATGTTCACGTGGAGCAAATAGTGGCTAAAGCATCCAAAGCATTGGGTTTTGTGATGAGACTAGCAGCGTGTTTTAAGAAAGCAAAAACTATTAAGATATTGTATTGCTCATTTGTTAGAAGTCATTTAGAATATGCTTCTCAAATTTGGAACCCACGTTATGGCGTGCGCATCGACCGCATAGAGGGTGTGCAAAAAAGACTTGTTCGATTTCTGTGTTATCGTTTGCGCATACCATATCACAGTTGTGATTATTTGAATCTTTGCAGGAAATTCCACCTGCAGCCACTTACTAACCGCCGTCGTTTGGCAGATTGCACATTTTTGCTCAAAGTTATATCTAATGAAGTGGACTGTCCACAGCTACTGCGTAAGTTGTATTTTAATGTTCCTCAGCGATTACTCAGATTTAATCCACCTATTGCTATTCCGTTGTCTTCTTCCAACTACAGGCAAAACTCATATTTAGTGCGAGCGAGTAAGGACTTTAATGACTTATGTAAGCGGTTCTCTTTTGACTTGTTTACAACCAAAGGCTCAAGCGTTCGCAATAGGCTGAACCTTGAATTCTTCAAAATTAATCCTTAGTATAAATATTGGTTCTAGTTCTTGTTTTTTATTATTGTAGTTTATTCCTTACGTTTGGCGGTGCCGATTTAATGATTGGTGTGCTTCTTGACAAGTACTGTTGTCGTGTACTCGTATAAGATCTCTTATTGTATTACACCATAGCTAGCCGTGAAAACCTATAATTGGCTTCATGTTTCTTATGCCAGTTTATTTATTGTGTTTATGTAAAGCTGTTGGTTTTCCATGTGATAAATAAATAAATAAATAAATATTGTCGCAAAAGGCATTTGCCAAAGCGTTACATTGTTCAGCCGTGCTTGCCGTCAGGGTCCCATCCAAAAGTTTAAGGGGAGGTATGTTCGTAGATCTAGGCTTGAGAGATTTAGTTAGACGCCAGATATCTTAACTGGGGTTATCAAATTTTGCCAGTTTAGCATTCCAAACGTTATCGAGGTAATTTCGGATATTAGTGTTTGTGTATGTTTGTAAAACGTTTATATTACTACGATTAAGTCTTCTAAGGTAACCACAGGGCAGTTTTTGTTCAATACAACGCAAATAGTTTTTGTAGCGGATTAAATTTTTAACATACCTAAAGTTAAACCACCAGTTAAAAAGTATCGAGTTTTAGCCTTGCGACACAGTGAGCCTCCAATGGTAAAGACTATGGGGTAATGGTTAGATGACAATGCTATTATCGTTTCGATATCACTAATGCAGCTTACATTTAAGGACAGAACCAAGTCCGGGCTAGTTGGTTTGCGATTGGGACAGTAGTTTACTTGAGTAGGTAGGCTAGGACTGTGCACGACGTAGTCGGATTCAAGCATATGGTTGAAAAGTGTTCTGCCTCGCGTATTTGTGTAGCTGCTGAGCCAGTGGGAGTGGTTGGCATTGAAGTCTCCCATGATAACAACATGGGAGCCCAAGCCAAACAATAACTCAAGGTCACTACGAAGCATTGGCAGATTAGGCGACTGGTAAATAGATAAAACAATGTGATCAATTCCTGATATTTTAATAGTTATACCGACAACTTCAATATTTTTAAATATTTCTATTTTTTTTCAATATTTCTAAAAGCGATCTTTTACAGACAACCTTTGGATGGATCAAAAAGTAGAAGGAGAGACAATACTGCAGGTAGTCAGTGGTGTACCACTTACATATATACAATAAATACACATACACAAAGCATATATATACTTATCCATATATATATATATATATACATACAATAATAAACATGATACAAGAGCAAGGAACTTTAAGTAATGATGATGTTTAAGGAGAGAGGAAGTGATTTTTAACCAGAATTAAAAACATACATCAGCTCAACTTAGAACTGGCATCAACCGAGACAGACACAATGCGGGTTACCCGTTGTTGATTATGCCGCTTTGCTGATGATTTTGTTTATTGTTCATAAATAAGCAATGCTAATGAAGAACTTACTTAATTAACCATAATATTTATAAACCAATAATTTTTTTACTGAATTATTGTAAGCAACTCTAAACATCTACTCTATTTAATTAATTATATTTCAGATCGCCGTGAAGTAAAATTGGGAATCAAACGAGCTTACCTGTTAAGCGAAGTCTTGATTCTAATTATAGTTATATTCTAACTATAGTTCTCAAAATGGAAGTAAGAACTTTATAGACCGTTGGTAGACAAATGATCGGTCTATAATTTTTGGGATCCGCAGTACTACCAGATTTATGGAGCAGGTGGGTTATATCTGTCGTTAGGAACTGGGGCAGTGACCCTGACTCTAAGGCTGATTGGAACTGGGATGCCAAGCAGGCGTGCGATTTTTGGAACCATTTTATCCAAAAGTTGTGCAGCCCGTCCGGCCCTGGTGATTTCCAGTTAGGCAACGGACGGACTGCACGAGCTACATCTTGGGGGCAGATGGTAATTGCCCCCATTTCAGGTATTTTATCGCACGCTCGCTTGATCTCCGTAGTCCAATCACCTTCGGTGTGATTGACAGGTACCGACCAGATGCTTCGCCAGAACGAACAAATGGCGTCATCATCTGGTAGGCGCACGTCAACCACACCTTGGTCCGGTCGCTCCCAATCCCTATAAACCCACCTTATTATTATTACTTTTAAATGTTTACATATCTTGGGACCCTGGGGTCCCGGACCTTTGAACGGCGTACGAGGGGCCGAAGCCAACTCGCAGAGGCCCGTTAGACGCTTTTTAATTAAATGAGGCACCAACCGACGATTATCCCTGTACGCACTACGCAAGTGCACCCAAGGACAACCCCCGGTTGGTGTAGGACTATTGCAAGATATGGAAACAAAGATATTGGACTATGGGTTCGAGTGGTTAAAATGGACTGGTTACCTAAAACTATGGAAGGACTATGGCCCCTGCCTGATCAATGTTTTTTTACACACGGATAAAATGGCAGGGGGTGACTTGCACACTCAATAATGGGCCCCCGAAAACGGTAGCTAGCACATAGTGACGTAGCGACAAGGAGGCAACATGTCCTGAGGTGCTCGAGGAGTGGAGAGGTATTCCACGGCTCTCAGAACAATCCCAGAGCCCGGAAGATGGTACGGCACTTACTGGAATACTTCCTTCCTCCGGAACGTTTGCTCTTGCGAATTTTCACTCAAGCCGGCCAATAAAGGCAAGAATGAGGTGGGAGCTCAGTTCCTCGTCAGTGTTCACTCCAGCCGGCCAATAAAGGCAAGCTAGAGATGAGGAACATGACTTCTCCCGGGAGATAGGGTCCGTGGGGTCGCAACTGCCCAACAGCTCGCCACATGCTGCCCTACGGGTTCCTGTATCTCTCTTGGTCTGGCTCCTCACCCTAGACATGTTCCGGTAAAGTAAACTCTACCGGCACAGACCCAGAGTTCGGAGCGCGCAAGCCCCACCACGACGTCAACGTAGAGATACGGCGGTGGGGTTATTATTATTACTGTATGCATAATGTTGTTAAGAGTATTTCATACTCACTGATAACAATCTAGATAGCGCCTTAGTATTTCGTAGGTACTCACTAAGGGAGCATAATGCTTTTGCAAGTTTATGACGCACAGATAATGTGCAGGATTAGGTAAGGCCGTCTCGCGGCTTTCATGCTCTTAAGTTAAGGCATATTGAACCACCTTTTAACATTTTCTTAAACTATATCATAGAAATGGGACTCACCTGTCATATCGAGTACACTAGGGTTAGCTAAGTATGAAGAATTACGTCGCTAAATTCATCTCGTGCCACACTAGTGTAGTTTCTCACCCAGTCAGTACATTTAAGTAACGTTACTGACAGTACTCGCCTGAGTAGTTAATGTTGGCAGAACCAGCTATAGCTTTGTTCAGTAACATCGCTATGAGCATCTCGCGCTCCTGGCAACTTCTCATTCAGATAGTTGCGTGGAGATAACGTTACTAAAGACATCTCGTGTCACTGAAGAGATAATGCTTTAACAAGATTGCAGCAAACATGCAATATGCAGTTCAGTTAAAGCCAGGCATTCCCGCACATTAGGGTTGTGGGAGGCCTCAGGATCTAAGTACATCCAATATGGGTATGGACTAGGAGTCTGCTTCTGATCAGTTCTAATACAGTATAATATTTTATCTTCTTCCTGTTGAAGTCTTTGATGAATGCCGCGGCCGTCTCTAGTTTCCGCTAACGGTACACATAATACACTTTCTATCACTTAGAATAGTTAACCTTTTGTATTTTGTAACATTTTGTTTGTATAATATAAGTAAAGTGTACTTTAAACTTAATAAAAATGAATAATTTGACGAGAAAGAAATTTTTCTTGCGATGTCTTGACGCTTGTCTTGTTGCAGAATAATAATATTTCTAAAAAATATTTATTCTATTTAAAAAAAAAAACGCGATGTTAATACGTGTGTATAAGAAATACTACTCTGTTTAATCTATATAAATAAAAAGAAAAGTCCTGACTGACTGACTAACTCATCAACGCCCAGCCCAAACCCTTGGACCTAGAAAGCTGAAATTTTGCACAGAGGTTCTCTTTGTAATTTAGACAAGGAATAAGGAAGGATTTTTTGAAATTCAACCCCTAAATTGGTAAAATAGGGGATGGAAGTTTATATGAAAGTCCGTCAGTTTTGAAGTTAGGATCTTAAAATTTTGTTTTTGATAATTCTACCCCCGAAGGTTTAAAAAGGGGGATGAAGTTGAAAAGTCCTTAATTTTCGAAGAAAAATCACTTTCTATCTAGGCTTATGGTTGGAAGCTAAGGCAACGGTGTTGTTAGAATTTCAACCCTTTAGGGAGTGAATAAGGGGATGTAATTTTGTTTTTAATTAAAGTTCTTTATTTTTTAAGTTAAAATCACTAATATTTCGGCTTATGGTTGGAAACTAACACAACGTAAATCGTCATTTTTTTTTTTTTTTCAAAATTTAAATTTTGTTCATTCGCTAAATTTTGTATTCAAGTAAAAATAATAAAAGTACACGTGTACTGTTTCTAACTTTACAGTGTTTAACGACCGCCTATCTGACTTCCACAACGCAGCTACTGGGAAATACGATACCCCTTGGTAAGAATGGTTGTCAGACTTTCGGGCTTCTGACGTCCCGTAACCACTGTCAAAGATCCATGAATGACAGCCGGGACCAACAGCTTAACGTGCTTTCCGAGGCACGGACGGGTCTCTGTATGTAAAGATGGTCACCCATCCACAGACCAATCGCGGCAAGTGTAGCTTAACCTGATCGATCGAACTGTGCGGCTGTTATTATTTAGTCACGGGCCCCTCCCCCGGAGAACCCCCCCATCCCCTTCTCCGGGAGAATAGATATAGATATAGATTAGGATAGTCAGAATAGGTTAGATTAGATTAGGATATAGAGTAGAAGACGTCAGCTAGAGCTACTTGTCTCCATCTTATCAGACTCAGTAAACGAACACAGCAAATTAAGGAAAGTACCGCACAGAAAGAGAATTATTAAGCCATGGATCACTCCTGGTCTTTTGAAATGCATACGCAATCGTGACAAACTACATTTAAAGTCAATGCAGGATCCTAAAAATCTCATAGATAAACTTACGTATTCAAGATATAGAAATTATTGCAATAACCTGCTAAAGACGTGCCAATACTGCCAATATGAACAGAATGAGCTCCAAAAGGCAAATGGAAATCCTAAGGCAACTTGGGATATCATAAAGTCCATTAGCTATAAAAATACCACACCCACAAGTAAATCAGGGGATCTCCTTAATATCTGCAGTGATCCTAATACCTCTGTTAACTCTATTAACAATTACTTCGCAAATGTTGGAGGTAATCTTGCTCAGAAGATACAGCAGACTCAACATAATGGAAATTCAAACTTTGATTTTAATTTCTTGCCCAACTCGCAAGGAAACTCATTGGTTTTGCTTGAGACCGACTTTGCTGAGGTAAGCAATATAATCACGGAATTAAAACATAACTGTGCTGTTGGCTACGATGGTATTCCTGCCTCAGTTATAAAATCTGCTAGACATGTTCTGATCCCCTCAATCACTCATGTGTGCAATCTATGCTTGTCAAAGGGTATCTTCCCACACGCCTTCAAAAAAGCATTAGTTTCACCTATATTTAAGGGCGGGGATGGAGACCGTGTCGAAAACTATAGGCCTATATCAGTTCTCACGACCTTGTCCAAAATCCTAGAAAAAATCTAAATAAGAGACTTCTGAATTACTTAGAGCACAATAATGCGATTGCTTCAAACCAATACGGTTTCAGGAAAGGCAAATCAACAGAGGATGCTGTGCTTGAGCTATCAAATCAGATCACTAAGAATCTCGACACCAGGACTAAAACGATAGGTATATTCTTAGATTTAGCCAAGGCTTTTGACACGGTCTCTACTCCCATCCTTTTACACGGATTGGAGGCACTGGGAATAAGAGACGCCGCTCTAGGAATTTTTTGCGACTACCTCACTGAGCGTAGTCAGCGAGTTAAGGTAGAAAACTACACAAGCAACGATGAGTATTTATCTTTCGGAGTCCCACAGGGCAGTGTGCTGGGTCCTACTCTCTTTCTTGTATACGTGAACAGGTTATGCCAACTCACTATACCGGACTGCAAGATACTTGTCTATGCTGATGACACTGCACTTATTATAAGTGGAGATACCTGGGCCTCTGCTCACCGCTCGGCTGAAAATGCTCTTGGTATAGTGATGGACTGGCTTTCATGTAATCTGCTAACATTAAATGTCTCCAAAACCCACTATGTTGCTTTCTCAGCTAACTCTTCTACACAGCCTAGCATTCCAGATATAAAGGTACATAGATGCTCTCATCCCGCCCTTAACACCTGTAATTGCCCTCCTATTCAAAGAGCATCTTGCGTGAAGTATCTAGGAGTACACATTGATTGCACACTAAGCTGGAATAAACATGTAGACGTAACGTTATCTCGTGTACGAAAGCTTATGTTTCCAATGAAAAAGCTCAGAAACGTAGTTGCTTTCCCACTGATGAAAACTATTTATTTTGCTTTAGCTCAGTCGCTCCTGACCTATTGCATCGCAGTATGGGGTGGCACTTTTAAGACCCTTATGCTTCGTCTAGAGAGGGCGCAGAGGGCCGTTTTGAAGGTGATACTTCATAAACCGTATCGCTACTCTACAAATCAATTGTACAAGGACATGGCTGTACTCACTTGCAGGCAACTCTGTGCACTCAATATGATCCTACGTAAGCATTCCTCCCTTAATTATGAACCAAAATTGTTTATAAATAAACGACGTAAAGACCTAGTTTGCCCTTCTGTTAGAACCAAAACTGCCCTGGCCAGTCGAAACTATTTGAGTCTGAGTGGCCGCCTTTATAATGCAGTTAACAAAACATGTAACATATATCCTCTTCCAAAATATAAGTGTAAGACTGTAGTTAACAAATACCTACAGGGTCTTACTTACGACGACACTGAAAGACTGTTCGCCAGGGAATCATAATTAATAAACGCTACAACACACACACACCCACATTCACAAACACACCCTCACTCACACACCTACACACATCACATTTACCTCAATTTATGTATATTCTTGCATGCCTTAAAATAATAATAAATACTTAAATTATTTTCAATCTGATTATATTCAATTAAATTCTATTTTTAACCGACTTCAAAAAGGAGGAGGTTATCAATTCGGAAGTTTATATTTTTTTTTTTTTTTATGTATGTTCGGGCATAACTCCGTCGTTTATGAACCGATTTGGAAAATTCTCTTTTTGTTTGAAAGGATATACTTCCGGATTGGTCCCATTTTTATCAAAATTCAGTTCTGATGATGGGATCCATGAGGAATTGAGGGAACTCCTCAAAGTTTATAGGCATTTATATAGCGATTTTTATATTTTCATCAACAAATCAAGCATTTGCATTCAGAAAGTATCATTTGGTGAACCGGAACTGATGAAGAAGACCACAGATGGCCACCGGAACTCGTCAATGATACGTATTTCACAGGTAGCGATAAGATATCTCGATTAAGATAGTTAAGCGACTATGATGAAGCAAATTTAAATAAATGCTGATCAAAATGGTACCATCAAACTGATCTGATAATGAAGCCGGAAGGTAGGCAATGGAACTGCGTAATAAAACAATGTATCCTAGCCGTGTTTGGGCTTATTGGATTTGTCATGAGATGCACTCTGGCTATAAATGATGTTTAACCGACTTAAAAAAAAAGAGGAGGTTCTCAATTCGTGTATATGTATAAGGTGTTAAAAAATTTACTCTAATAAAAACTTTAAGAGGTGCTTTAGACCAATCAATCTGCCTAGCCTTTTCCCAACTATGTTATGGTTGGCTTCCAGTCTAACCGGATGCAGCTGAATACCAGTATTTTACATGGAGCGACTGCCTATCTGACCTCCACAACCCAGTAACTGGGTAACACGATACCCCTGGGCAATGAGCCCCTGGGTAAGACTGGCTGTCAGACTTTTGGGCTTCTGACGACCCGTAACGACTGTCAAAGATCCACGAATAACAGTCGAGACCAACGGCTTAACGTGCTTTCCGAGGCACGGAGGAGTCTCGGTATGTAAAGATGGTCACCCATCCACGGACCAACCCCGGCAAGCGTAGCTTAACCTGACGGATCGACCCGTGCGGCTGTTATTACTTAGCCACGAGCTCCTCAGAGGTGCTTTACACCATCGAACTGAATAACTTTTACTATGGGACCAGTTTGAAATCGCGAAAAAATAAACAGCTGTACCATACAGTTTAGAACACTAGGTAAACATTACTACGGAACAGCTTTTTTATTAATTAATTTAATTTAGCTGGTATTTAATGCGCTCGGTATATGTTCATGATGTTATAAGATTTCCTGTCACTATTGTGGTATACGAATTGGTGTGGGGTAGGTACCACAACTAAAAAGTGAAAAATAAAAAACTTTTTACAAAAAAAAAACAACCGACTTCAAAAAAAACACAAAAAAATTGAAAAATAACTTAAATTTTGGAAGTCGGTGGCAAAAAACGAAAAACCGGAACCAAAGACACCGACTTCCAAAATTTAAGTTATTTTTCAATTTTTTTGTGTTTTTTTTGAAGTCGGTTGTTTTTTTTTTGTAAAAAGTTTTTTTTTAATATTTTAATTAAACTTAAATAAGTGCAAATTAATTTGTATCAGAAATATTTGTATCATTATATTATTACTATAGCAAATCATATGGCACGGTTTAGCTTGTAGGAGGGAGGCGCCGGTGTCTGTCACAGTTTATACTAGCACAGACATCGTCGTTAACTATCTTTAAAACATTCAAAACTCTGTACATTGTGTTTTTATTTGGGATAGATGAGTTGTACCCACATTTGTTAATAAAAAATATTATTATTATTATGACGTTTATTCAATTTTTTTCATATAAAATACATTTTTAAATATTTCTTAAAAATAGATATAATAAAAACATTTAAAAATATAAAATATAGTGGTCCGCCGGTGTCGGGAGCAGGGTCCAAGCTACCGGTGGTTAGGGCTGCAGAGACAGGAACCTCCTCACAATACGAGCCGTATCAAGGAGTACTGCCTTCTGAATCAGGCTCTTGATCCAACCGTCTAACGAAAGCCTCGAGAGATGTTGATCGAGGCTTTCGGCCATCAGGCCATTGGCCGTCACGACAATCGGCACAATGATAGCTGAGCTCACATTCCACATGTCAACAACCTCGTGTGCTAAGTCGAGATACTTTATTTGTTTCTCTATCTCAGCTTTCACGAGGTTCTCGTCATGTGGAATGGTAACATCAACTATATCGATCTATCACCACCATATCAGGCTTATTGGCAACAATAGTCCTGTCAGTAATGATAGACCGATCCCAGTACAACGTGACATGGTCATTTTCAAGAACTGGGTCGGGCACATACTTGTAATACGGTACCTCAGAATCCACAAGTTTATATTTCAAAGCAAGCTGCTGGTGAATAATCCTAGCTACTTGATTATGTCTGTGCAAGTACTCGCCGTTAGCCAGACGAGAACAACCAGAGATAATATGTCTGATGGACTCACCCGGACGGTGGCATGCCCGACACACGTCAACCGTTCCGTCCTTCATAATATGTCTTTATTATTATTATTATTATTAGCTAAGAAAGGATTATTGAAAATTCAACCTTTAAGGGGGTAAAAAGGGGGGATTTCGTTTGTTTGAAAAATCTTAATCCTTGAGTTTATAAACTTGAAACTTGGCACGAATGCTTATCTAAATAATGAAGTTTGTATATTTCAGTTTTTTATAAACTACCCCATAAAGGGGGATTGGGGGTGTCAAAGTTTGTATGGAGAAACTGATGGCTATCAACACATAGCTAAAACCACTGAACGGATTTGGCTGAAATTTGGCACACAGATAGTTATTGTGACGTAGGCATCCGCTAAGAGATTTTTGAAAAATCAACCCGTAATGTGGTAAAATGGGGTGATTTGATTTGTTTAAAAAATCTTATTCCTTGAGTTATTAATAAACATTAAACTTGGCACAAGGGGAGATTGGGGGATGTCAAAGATTGTAAGGAAAAAAAATTGTCACGGTTACATTCCATATATTGTAGGCGAGCTCTAAATAGGGCTTTAAAGAGGTGAAAAGGGGGGAATTTCGATTGTATGAAAAATAATATTTTTTTTGCTCATAAACTTGAAACTCAGCATAAATACGTTCATACATAAGACACAAAGTTTGTCATAATTCGTTTTTCAAAACATCTCCTCAAAAGGTGCTCATTCTTTTGACAGAAAATAAAGCATTACGAGTATGTGCTGAAAACCAGCGCTGGGGCTCTGTCTTGCATAGGGTTGCAGCATAATGCTGAGCGATAGCCGTTTTGCGTGGATGTGACGCATTTTTCCCCCATAGTTCTGAAATTATTATTTTTTGTGTTTATGTTCTTTATTGCGTCATGTTTACCGCAAATAAACGTTTTTTTTTTCGTTTAGTATATGGGGTTTTTGAGAATTGATCCCAAACGGGGGAATGAGGGGTAATTAAGTTTTTAGAGGATAATTTTACTGCGTGCCTTGAATAAATCAAAAGTTTTTAAGTTTTTGAATTACTCATAAGTATTTTTAATCCCGGCCATACGGTACTTTCAATCCCGGTAGTACGTTACCGTTGGTTTTTTCCCACATCCACGCGGGCGAAGCCGCGAGCAAAAGCTAGTTAATTATATTTCAGATCGCCGTGAAGTAAAATATCAATTATTATTTTTTTGTTAAGAAAAAACGAGACGTCAATTATTTTAATTATTAATAAATAAAAATATGTTTTCAAATTACAATAAACAAGAGCCAATATTCCTACATGAAAATAGCGTTTTCTTTATTCGCCCCTGGTGAAAAGTTGTGTTTATTGACTTATCCCCTTTTACCTTGAAACCACAGATATTATACTATACAAGTCATAATATCTGTGATTAATATGCATGTATATGGTACTGCATCTCATTACGAGTATGTAAGGGCAACAATGTCGTCATCGTCTTCTAGTGACTCGTGATGTTACCGAGCACTGACCATACTGTACACACATGGAGTTGTAGCAGGCCTACTAACACTAGACCCCACGGCATCACGCGAGGCTCTCGTTTGAATGCCTGAACAAGCTTATATACCTTCCAATCAGAATTGTGTCCAACAACCAAGCGGTAGATTTCGAGTCAAGTCAACTAGATGATCTGTTGAATGTCTTCTGGATGCTTCAAGTACTTACTTACTCACTTTGGACCTGCAATAGGGCGTTATTTATGTCGTCAAGATTTGATGCACGTCTATTTATCTTAAAAATTAAGGAAGTATCGTCAGCAAATAACACCATTTGTGGTTGGTTTTTTAATAAATGGGCTAGATCATTAATATATACTAAAAAGAGGAAAGGACCCAATATCGAGCCTTGTGGCACACCCATTTTTACTCTTAAGCCGAGTGAATTGACTCCATTTATTTGAACTTGCTGTTGTCTATCATTTAAATAAGATTTTACTAAACTGAGCGCAAGTTTACCTAGTCCGTAATGCTCCAGTTTCAAGAGTAAGGTTTCGTGATTTACGCAGTCAAATGCCTTGGAGAGGTCACAAAAGATTCCTATGGCATCTTGGGCCTCCTCCCATGCTGTAAATATGTGTCTTAATAAGGTGACACCGGCGTCAGTCGTACAACGTCCTTTGGTGAAACCATATTGCTGATCGTGTAAGATCTGGTTGGTGTTAAAATGATTAAGCATTTGATTGAGCATCACCTTTTCGAACACCTTGCTGAATACCGGCAACACGGATACTGGTCTATAATTGTTAGTGTTTTTACTGTCCCCTGATTTAAAAAGTGGTATAACCTTACTGTATTTCATTAAATCCGGGAAGACTCCTTGATCCACACACAAATTAAATATTAAAGCTAAGTATGGTGCTATAGTCTCGATTATAGATGTACAAACTTTGATAGACATTCCCCATATATCTTCGGTTAATTTGATTTTGATTTGCCGAAAAGCTTTTATAACTATCATAGGGTTTATATGTTTAAATTGAAATTCAACCGGGCAGCCTGGAACGTTCGCTTTTAATAAACCAATTGAGACATCGGGTGAGGAATTTAAAGATTCCGTGTCATGAGCTACTTCTAAATTGGAGCTTATGGCGCCACGTGAAGTCTCCAATGTGAAATCTGTGTTTCGTATTTTCTTTCTATTGGATTCATTATTTATAACTTTCTGTTAAGTATGAGGACAGACGAGTGAAACAAATGCTTGCTAGTAGCGCACTGACGTTTATTCGCGTAAGCACTTATCGGTGCGTAGGCACACGCACACATACTCAACATTCCTCCCCTTAGCTACGAAATACAATAGATTTATCTTAGTTCCAAAAATGTACTATATCTAAACATACTTTCTAATAAAACAATTTATAGTTGACTGTAGGCCGATTGCGCTTAGACCGTGGTGTTGGCACCGACTCACTTGCCTGTTGTTGCGGTGGCACTTCTCCAGAATTTCCAGTGCTAGGAGAGCCGGCTAAAGCCTCCTGGTACTCATCCTCCTCCCCAGTATTGTCTGGTGTTGTAGGCTGTGAAACAACAACTAGGGATGTACCTGGGTGCGTGGCTGCTCTTGTCAGATAGGAACTATCTGCAGCCAATGACGTCTCTTCACTTTCTTCACCAGTGCGAATCTGTTCCGAAATCAGCGTTTCTGTTGTTGGGCCACCACTGAGCTCCTCTAGATCTATATCCACATCTTTATCGTCATAGCAACCGTCGCCTGTATAACTTATTATCTGATTTTTATGTTTTCTTAAAGTCTTCGATGTTACTTCATCTTTAATTAAATATAACACTTTGCCGATTTTTTTAATAACTATCCCTTTGCTCCAAGTATATTTGCCATTAACTGTATGATTTTTATAATTAACTGTGTCACCGATAGCAAAAACTTGAGTGTTGTGTCCGCCCGTTTTATTTTGCAAACACTGTTTACGGTTAACCATTTTAGCGAGTGCCGTGGACGAAGGTGATGGCGATTCGGGTTTCAATAGATCAAGACGCGTTCTTAGCTTCCGACCATAGACCAGCTCAGCCGGAGAAAACCCGGTTGTTGTGTGAACGGAATTCCTGTAGTCAAACAAAATTTTTAAAAGTTTGTTATTTAAATTTCGCTGCCCGTTACCACTAAGCAAGCTTGTTTTAATACCCTTCTTTACTATCTTAACATAACTTTCTGCCTGCCCGTTACTAGCAGCGTGATAAGTTGGTGACGTCATGTGTGAAATTCCGTTCACCCCACAAAAAGTCTCAAACTCATGTGACGTAAATGATGTACCATTGTCGCTAACTAATGTATGCGGAATACCAAATCTTGACATAAAATCATATAACCTGTCAATTGTTGCTGAAGTAGAAATACTACACTTCATATTATAAACCTCAACCCATTTGGAATAAGCATCCACTACCACTAAAAAGGTGTTACCGTTAATAGGCCCCAAGAAATCAATATGTACCCGATAAAATGGCGTTGGCGGATATTCCCAGTGCGCAATCGGCGCCCGCGTCGGTGATGGTCGTAACTGTATGCACACTTCACACGATCCTATTAAACGCTCTAAAACAGCGTCGATTCCCGGAAACCAAAATCGCGCCCGCGCCTCTGCCTTTGTCTTAACAATACCTAAATGAGATTGATGCAATTCCGTTAGAATTTTTGCTCTTAACTCCTCTGGAATTACAACTTTGTGTCCTCTCATAACACATCCATTTTCATACGATAATTGCATCCTACACGCATGATACGGTTTCATACTATCATCAGACATTTTCCTAGGCCATCCGTTCAACACCCAATGAACCACCTTACTCAAGGTCACATCTGCAAGTGTCGCTTCACGTAACGTTTTTAAGGTTACTGGTAGACTTCCCTCCAACACAAAATTAATGTAAGATGCGCGATCGAGATCGGGCATCGTCGCGTCGGCCCCGTGCACGGCCCTGTCCGCACCCGCCTCCTCGGGCAACAATCCCATCCTCGTCGCCAATGTTAAGTATGAGGACAGACGAGTGAAACAAATGCTTGCTAGTAGCCCACTGACGTTTATTCGCGTAAGCACTTATCGGTGCGTAGGCACACGCACACATACTCAACACTTTCCAAACTGTTTTTATTTTATTTTCAGCTGATTTGATCTTGTGGCTAATGCATAAGGCTTTAGCTATCTTGCAGGTATTTCTAAAATTTTTGGAATATGTAGCAACATACTTGTTGAAAGTTTCAGTGTTAATAAATGGCTTAAGGCCATACAGCTCGAACAGTCTTTCCCTACTTATCCTAATACCTCTAGTTGCCCAGTCACTAAATATAAAATTAGGGCAAATATTTTTTGTTTTCTTTTCAAAAGTTTTATTGAATTCAGTGTGCACTACTGAAAAGAAATCCTCATACAATTTATTTGCGTCGTCCATATTATGGCTCAGAACATTTAACTTGTTATTTAGGGTACTATTGAATCTATTTAATTTGCCAGTTGTTATTGGTCTAAATTGAATTTGCACTTTTTGCAAAGGTGTTTTAAACTTAAAAGTTACCGTTTGTCCACTATGGTCAGATGGTCAATAATTTACGATGGTTTTATCTAAATAATCACAATCGCAGAAGACATTATCGATACAAGTAGCAGAAGTTGGAGTTACTCTAGTTGGTTCTATAAAAACATTAGATAAATTGAACGATTTAAAAAGGCTTAATAATCTACTAATATTTGAATTATTTTCCAGAATATTAATATTAAAATCACCACAAATAATTGCGGCTTTGTTATTGGATGCAAGTTTCGATAGGACATCTTCCATTACTGACTCAAATAAAGAAAAGTTCTGATTATTAGGGGGTCTATACACGCACCCCTTTTTACCACTTTAAGAGTTGAATTTTCAAAAATCCGTTTTGTAGCGGATGCCTACGTCACAATAACTATCTGTGTGCCAATTTTCATTTTCAGCCAAATCCGTTCAGTGGTGTTGATAGCCATCAGTTTTTCCATACATAGTTTGACACCCCCAATCCCCCTTTATGGGGTAGTTTAAAAAAAAACTGAAATAAACAAACTTTATTATTTAATTAGATAAGCATTTGTGCCAAGTTTCAAGTTTATAAACTCAAGGAATAAGATTTTTCAAACAAACGAAATCCGCCCTTTTTACCCTCTTAAAGGTTGAATTTTCAAAAATCCTTTATTAGCTGACGTCTTCTGCTCTATATCCTAATCTAATCTAACCTAATCTAACTATCCTAATCTATATCTATATCGAATCTCCCGGAGAAGAGGATGGAGGTTTCTTTGGGGGAGGCGCCCGTGGCTAAATAATAACAGCCACACAGGTCGATCGGTCAGGTTAAGCTACACTTGCCGCGGTCTGTCTGTGGATTGGTGACCATCTTTACATACAGAGACCCGTCCGTGCCTCGGAAAGCACGTTAAGCTGTTGGTCCCGGCTGTCATTGGTGGATCTTTGACAGTCGTTACGGGAAGTCAGAAGCCTGAAAGTCTGACAACCATTCTTAATAAGGGGTATCGTTGTACCCAGTAACTGCGTTGTGGAATACTGTAAAGTTAGAAACAGTACAAAATTTTGTTTTCAAGTAAAAATAATAAAAGTACACCTTTTATTATTTTTACTTGAAAACAAAATTTTGCGAATGAAAAACTTCAATACGAAACTTCATCCCCTTTTTCAGAAACTTATGGGTTGAAATAAAATAAAAAAACAACGGTTTACGTTGTGTTAGTTTCCAACCATAAGCCGAAATATTAGTGATTTTAACTTAAAAAATAAGGAACTTTTTTTTTTTTTTAATTCAGCCCCCTTTTCACCTCCTAGGGTTGAAATTCTAACAAAACCGTTAGCTTTCAACCATAAGCCCAGATAGTAAGTGATTTTTCTTAGAATATTAAGGACTTTTCAACTTCACCCTTTTTAACCCTTTGGGGGTGGAATTATCAAAAACGCTGAGATACGTATAAATTAATTTTTAATCGTCAGCCTAAACACAAAATTTTAAGATCCTAACTTCAAAACTGACGGACTTTCATATAAACTTCCATCCCCTATTTTACCCCTTTAGGGGTTGAATTTCGACAAATCCTTCCTTATTCCTTGTCTACATTATAAAGAGAACCTCTGTGAAAATTTCGGCTTTCTAGGTCCAAGGGTTTGGGCTGGGCGTTGATGAGTCAGTCAGTCATTCAGGACTTTTCTTTGTATTTATATAGATTCCATCGTCAGTGACGTCAGCCGTTTGCACGCTTTTGTGACTTATTGGCTACTCAAGTGTTGGCTAGTGCACTGACCAATAGAGTAACATATACACGCATCTTGTCAAGATGGGCACGAGCATGCACAGGAATATGTGGGTATACGTCGATAATGAACAGGGAAACTCCATTCTGCACGCACACGCACGGTAGTGCATCTTTGCCAATCCCCAAATTAGGAGCACAAGGCTCAAAAGCACTATAAACTCCTAGTCAGATTACTAAGTTTGTTATAATAATTCTTGTGTCAAATAAATACTCAAGTCTAGTGTCGGCAGCGCACCGGCTAGCGGCTGCGGCTAGCGGGAGTCAGGGCGACCGCGGCGTAAACACAAGTGTGGCAGTGCGGGTGCCGCCACCTCGCAAACACGCTCGCCGCACACTACTGTGCACACTTGTTCATACATAATACAGCTTGATAGCTTTCAGGACGTCAACACAAAGAGTGCTGAAGCGGAAAATCGATACTAACTTTAACGTAGTCGACGATGATGCGGTGAGTAGCGGCTGGATGAAGAAGGCCTGGTCGGCCCTGAGCGGCGCACTGCTGGACGGTTTAATAACAAAAGTCAAGTGGGTCGGCCGGCGCGGTCGGAACTTGACGCGCCGGTTGACGGTTAAGGCAGTGTTGACTTAAAAAGTTTGGTCAGTCAAGTTTGGAGTAGAACCGTGTTTGTCTCCCAAGAGGGATTTTGCAGAAACACGAGTCAGTCTCGTAAGTCGGTAGCGGGTAGCGGGTAGGTAGTGCGCGCGAGACGCTCGTCGCAGTTCAGCCCATGAGGCTCTAACTGGTGTGCGTGAGTCGTGCGGCCCGCGGCGGTGGCCGAGTGGCACTGCCGCACACCGCGGTCGCCGCCGCCGCCGCCCGCCTGCGCGCCGCCGCCCCGCGGCGAGGTCTCGCGGAAGTCTTAATGAATTACTCACTAACCTCCGCGCACAGGTTTGACCTGTGACTGAGACTTGTGAGCTACTTCGATATCTGTTCGAGATAGTTGGGAATCAAACGAGCTTACCTGTAAGGCTGCAGTCTTGCAAAATTCACTCGCGGTGAGTTATTTGCGCAACTTAGTATATTTTTTTTTTTTAAACAAATGAAAGAAATAACATGAATTATTAGGCTTAGTAGCTGACTCGGCCGCTGAGTCTCGCCCGATCCGGCCGAGACAGGAATTTCATTATTATTAATATTTTTGAGCGGTGTTTCGGACTATACTTTTTTTAAGCAAATTTTGTACAGTCAGAATGAAAAACCTTAGGTTAACATTTATAATTATTATTGTAGGTACACTTTTTAATTGATATATAAGACTGGCTATTGTGATTTATCATGTTTACTGTTGATGTTATACTTTATCTTTTTATAACAATTCCCTGACTTTTACTTAAATAATATAACCCTACCTAAGGTTTTTCATTCTGACTGTACAAAATTTGCTTAAAAAAAGTATAGTCCGAAACACCGCTCAAAAATATTAAGGCCCTATGATTTCACGTTCGAGCAGATTTGAGGGGGTGAGGTGCGGGGTAATTCGCGAGGCGCCGCCCGCACGTCCTGCTCGTCGAGTAGGTACGCTAGCGCGCCATTAAAAGTTCGGGCGGCTACAATAACACAGGGTCATAGTACAGCGATATCAGTAAGAAGTTTTTTATTTTTCTTATACCATCTAATCAAGTTAATTATCTTTTTGTATGCACGTGTTTCTGTGACAAATAAACCTATTTTTCTTTCTTTCTTTTCTTCTTTAAGACTGTAGTATTTGAACAGAAAGAAAGTTAATACAAATACAAAAATATTTATTTCTTTAGAAAAGTGTTTTTACACAGTTGGTGATTGGATCCTATTTTTAATTTAATTGATACAATTATTTAAACTACCAAATGATTACCAATTCTTCTCTCTCCTACTAATTAAATATCAGCTAGTTTACAGTTAAATAATCCATTATATTGTGTTTTTTCTTGAAGCTGGGTAAGTAGATAATTGAAATTAATTATCCTTTCGTCCTTGAACCGGTTGAAAATTATCACGCCTAGTTTTTATTATTTCTACCACGAATGGTTAATTCGAGTCAAAAGCAGCATTCCTGAAATAAAATTGAAAATAAATGTCTGATTCATGTAGGTAGATACTGATAATAGTTTGAAAATAAGTTTAAAGATGATAAGACTTGGTTACTGATATTTTTTCCAAAAACCTAAAAAGAGAAAGGGTGTTGATTAATGATTCGAAAATAAAATATGAATATTTGACTGAACTTACTTGTGACTTATATCATCCGTACACCTATTGTGTACGTTTTTTAGTTGGTTGAAAATAGACAAAAAAATTGTAATCTGTACCTAGTGACGTGCCGGTGGCAATATTGCCACTGCCGGCAATATTGCTACTGCCGGCAATATTCCCAGCATCAATATTGCCGGCGAATTTCTTATTTGCCAGCAATATTGCCATTGACAACTTTTAAGGATTCCTTACTCAAAGGGTGCCAACGGAGCCGGCAATATTGTCAGTTGAATTGGGGACTTCAGCGCGCGGGCCGTCACCAGCCCGGGGCAGTGGAAGACACATTCGCACCCGCAGCCCCCTGACTCAAGTGTGCGAGGGAACACCGGGATGAATTTAGTCAATAAGAGTCGGACAGACCCCTCTGCCTGGCCCAGGGCGGAAGACATCCATGAGGATTACCACACCGATAAAAAAAAAGGTAGCGAGCCCTTCCATAGGTCTCGGTCATAGGCCCGCTCCTGTGGAACATCGGGTACGGCTGGGTACTGAGCGGTGAACTCCAACCGGGCGTAGACCTAACGTGCTACGCGGACGACAATCTGGTCACGGTCCGGGGGAGTTCGTAGGGAGGCAGCGTTGCTGGCGAAGTTGGTTGGTTCGTCAGTTGGCGCTGGTGGCGGTGGTGAGCCGCATATGGCACCTAGGTCTGGAGGTGGCCCTCAACAAGTCGGGGGCTATGATATTTCATGAACCGCGGCGGGCGCCACCGCCCACATCACACATAGTGGTCGGGGGGGCTCGAATTGCTGTCGAGCATACCATGAAGTACCTGGGATTGGTGGTCGACAGCTGATGGGATCTTGGCCCCCACTTCCGGCGGCTGGAGTCCAAGTTGCTGAGCGCGGCTGGAGTGCAGTCAACGCTGCTTCCCAATTTGGGGGGCCTGTGCGCCGCTTGTAGGCGGCTGGATCGTGCGATCGATGCCCCCTTACGGGGCCCCGATCTGGGTCCGTTGTCACCACTCCGTCGACTGCCGGGAGAACACGGCGCAGCATATGCTGGCAGAGTGAGCATCATCCCCCATACATCAGGATCTGAGGTAGTGGCGCGTAGTGTTCCACGCGCGCCCCTCTTAGACGTTGCGGGGGGAGTCAAACACCTCACTCCTCCCCCCGACCTGAGGAGGCCCGCGGCCGGCACTAGTCGGGAGTTGCGGTATTTCGCAACCCCCGACTAGTGCCGGCCGCGGGTGGTATGTTCCCGCGACCTGCGTAGGTGTGAGATGGAACACCGGGGTGGTTTTTATTCAGTAAACGCCCCCCCCCCCAGGGTGAGGGACATCATGAGGATTTTACACCCATAACAAAAAAAAGGTAGCGGACCCTATTACTAAGGCTCCGCTATCTGTCCGTTCATCCGCCTGTCCGTCTATCACAGGGTCTTTTGCTAGAAAGGTCTACTACCTACCTTGGATTTTCTATATTCATATCAACTGAGGGCAAAGGAATGAAAAAGCTTGTTGAAGAAAGCTCATTACGATGTTCAAAAATCTGCGGGTTTGACGAATATCTGTAAAATAATATAAAGTTATACAAATATATCATACTTGCCTACTGTATTGAGTGTTTGTGTTGTTTAACAATCAAAATAAAATATTATAATTATTGACCTACATTATATCCACACTGGTTGTTTACCTACTAAAATAATTTACTCGTATACCACATTTCGTATGGTTATACACAGCTGATCCTGATCCCTCAATTCTATCAATTTCTTTTGCTTCTAGCATAGTATAATAAAGAGTATTACGTTTTTATAGAGAACGGCCGAAACGACGCGCTTCGAAATCTCGGTGAATACCAGTACGCAACAGTCTCGAGTGCCCTGCCGTTACGCATGGACGCGGTAGGTGCGAGATTTATTTACGTGGAATATGGATGTTTAAATTCATCAATATCGAAAAGTTTTTTATTTTAATTACCAACTGAACCGGCAAATCTATAAAAATAATTTTTGTTTTTATTTATATCTGTGTTATGTAGGACGTTATATGTATTGAAGCGTAGTGGCATAACGTCCTTGACAGGTACTTAGTAGATGATTAACTCACTTTTTCCATGCGATCGGTGCGAGTGAAGGAACAAGATAATCCGTGGATTTTGGAATATAAAAACCTATTTAACAAAAAAAAATACCTACTTCCAAAGAACTTTTTAGTTTTTTGCCACCGACTTCCGAAATTAAAGTTATTTTTCACTTTGTAGTGTTTTTTTTGGAAGTCGTTTTTTTTTTTTTTTGTTAATGATGTTACCTACCCCACATCAATTCGATTACCACTACTTGCTACACCGCACAAACAACAGTGACACAAAACATACGAAGTGGATTAAATACGTAAAAATAATATCGAAGCTAACTCAAAAAGACTACCCAAGCAAAGTTAATAAAAATCGGTTAATAACCATTTGTAGCCCGAGTGCACCTCATGACAATTCCAATAAGTCCAAACACGGCTAGGATACATTGTTTTATTACGGAGTTCCGGTGCATACTTTCCGGCTACGAATTATTTATTTAGAGGACATTGACCAAATGACTAAGGAACCTAGTATCGGTATGAAACATGCGGTGACTCAAAGATTTATGGTTTAATTTAAAGAATGATTTTAGGCCTTTCAAATGTTATTTACTATTTTATCATAATTCTCAGCATTACACAGTAATTAGCTGTATAAAAATCTAAGTTTCGAATCGAATCTCTTAGTGACTTTTTGTCACAATGTATGCTGGTAAATTCAAAATAAGAATTAGTCAAAATGACGATTGAGCATTTTCAATACTCGTTAATTAATCTAGACTTGTCAAATGAAATAAGATGCATACCAAAGTGAGAAGATATCCAACTAAGAATCGTGTTCCTTTCTTCACCATTTGGAGGCACTCTTTTTGCACGTACGCGTAACTAGTACCTATAGATTTGCCACACGCAAAGCATACACTTCGATAGCTAAATGAAGGAGCTGATGCTGACCCAGCTTGGAGAACATCATTTAGACAAACAAAGCAGTCAATGCAGACTATGTCATCACGTAAAATCTATTAAGCCAAATAATTAAATTAGATGAATCGAATTGTGTCCTGGTAGATACCTTTACGTTAACCCAACTTCTCCAACTCAATAACAGTCATTACGCTCAACGCTACTGTTTTGTTGATCTCGTTGGTATAGTGGTCGCAAGCGCGACTGCTGAGCGTGGGGCCTTATTTTCAAATCCCAGGTCAGACAGTGCTATTGAGCTATTCCAATAGTATTTTTTCAGTAGCAACCCGGAGTCCTGGATTCGTGCCCGCTTGATGGCAATAGGCTCACCCCCTATTACATGAGACTAAACGTAACTGCCGAAATGTGGGAGTAGGTGTATCTAACACATCTCTGATCAACCCTTTGGAGAATAATACAGACGCGATTATGTTATTTCCCAATCATATTCCAATCGGCTTTCTAGTAATATATTGCGATGAGAAAATACGGCGTCCGTACCTACGCGGTGGCAATATTAACGTTAATAAACATGTAGAAAGAATAGATAAGAAGTTATTAAACATAATAATTATGATCATAATAATAATTACCTATGTATCTGCCGCCCGCTTTATTGCCGTTCAACTTAGTGCGGTGGCCCGCTACTTTTAATTATTTGACTTACCGGTGTTGGAGAAATTCAAGAAGCCAGAGTATCATACACATTTTCACTAACTTCTCTCAACGACTGCCACCGTAAATCGAACAATCGAACAGTTAATACACCGACGAACTGAGTCCTCCATATTGAACAACTTACTAATGTAACGCAAATAAAATGTTAATCACTACATATTATAAAACAAAGTCCTCTGCCGCGTCTGTCTGTCTGTCTGTTCGCGATAAACTCAAAAACTACTGCACCGATTCTCATGCTGTTTTCACCAATGGATAGCGTGGTTCTCGAGGAAGGTTTTAGTATATTTATTTTTTATTTTTATACAGTTTTGTATAAATTAACGATATTTGTTGGAGGTGTCGGAAAAAAATAAGCCGTCTGGGAGCTTTCAACGAAAACGCTGCCTAAACCCTTTGAGATATAAAAAAATTATGTATGGTGGAATTATGTATCTTATAAAGATCTTCAAAAAAGTCCGCGATGGCATATGTCTATCTCTTAAGGATACCTACTATATCCATTTTATTGTCTTTTTGTAGGTATTTGTTTGCCGAATTTTACTCTTGGAAATACGATTACGATAACAATACGCTATAATATCAGTAGCTATTAGCCAAATTATGTTCATAGATAAATAAGCTAGCTACTTACGTGTATTTCAAACAGTATACAAGAATATTTATCATAAAACATTACTAAACACGGCGGCCATATGACTAAAATTTGTGCATTACAAAACTTTCGTTACTTTTTCACTGACATATTTGTCACTTTTCGATAAACTAACACTTAATACGAAATCTACACTTATTTCTCAGTAATTCTGTATAAGATTCTTCTAAGATTAAACCGTTTTCTCATTAAATCCATTACTTTACGCACGTATAACCTTGATGAATGTTTACTTACACTAACCCACACCGGACACCGCCACATGACCACAGAGTATAGACGTATTTTGGTTTCGTTTAGTGGTGTTCCCGCTAAAATGTATTAATACCGGTCAAGTATTAGTCGATTAATCGAATTCTACAGCCAGGTCGTGTTACAAGTACAAAATAAATGCCAAATATTTCGGTCAATTTAGAACGTGACCCTGAGAAAAGTTATGCACCAATGGTGTTCATTAGACATTTAGAGCGTTTTATCTGCACAAACGGTGTATCATGCGACATTTCGGAGGTTAATTTCGTTTTGTTTTCACATTGTTGGTACTATTTGGTGTATTTCGTGTTGCAATTTGGTACAATTAATTGCTTTAAGATTTTGAGTGAAATTTCGTATTTTGGTTTTGTGTTTGTTATCTTTAGGTACTCATTAGACGTTCAGAATATATGTACTTTTATTATATTAAATCATTTGTTTCGGTTTCTATTCACATAGTGAATCACATTAAAATTAATATTAAGTTATAAATTTCAGATATATCCCGGGATATGGAGAAGGACATAGGGTACTTTTTTATGCGATAACCGACATCCACGCGGGCGAAGCCGCGGGCAAAAGCTAGTATTACATAAATCAAAACGAAAAAATTATTATTATTAATATTCAAAAAATTAAAATATTCTCAAAAAAAAAAAAAAAAAAATACAAGCTGTAGAAAGAATACTCGTACAAGAAATCACAGTAGCAACCCGTGCATTAAAAATTGGCGCCGAAAATGGGCGCATGTACAGTCGCTTAAAAAACGCAATCGATGTTTTTTCTACCACATAATCGTTTCTGCCTGCGGAATCACCCGCACCCAATTTATTTTAATTGGTACCGTAAAACGGGGTGAATAGGAATGCAGGGGTGAATCGAGACAAAACTTTAAAAGGGATTTTAACATGGAAATAATGTAGTTTATTGCCAACAAGGACACTTAATTGTTAATTATAATACAGTTAACACATTAGAGTCCTTTTTGGCAACAAACTACATTATTTCCATGTTAAAATCCCTTTTAAAGTTTTGTCTCGATTTACCCTGCATCCCTATTCACCCCGTTTTACGGTATATGTACTTGCTTGCGGTTATGTATGTACCTACATATATTTATTTATTATTATTTATTTAATACTTTAAGCACATAAATGTACAGAGGCGGACTTAATGCCATAGGCATTTTCTACCAGTCAACCTTTGGGTGATGCAGAGACAAACAGTGGTAGGTGCAATTACGAAAAATCTTGGAATAACTTTATAGTTATTCCAAGAATATCATGTGATCTTTATAGATACTTACAAACTATAAATATAATATATATATACCAAATTTCCAATTTCTATATATATACAAGCACAAATAAACATACATAAATACACGAATATACTAAAACAAATAAGACAAACAATGGGAAAACATTAACGTTGTGATGATACCGCCAGCTTCTTACGAATGTGCTCGCGAACTTTCACTTTAAATGATAATCGGTTTGTTGCCATCCTGATCTCCAGAGGGAGCGCATTCCACAGAGAGATAGACTGAACGAAGAAGGAAGAGTGAATAAAGTCTGTGCGGTGAGTGGGACATTGAAGAAGGCGATTATTTGATGATCGTAGATTTTTATTGTGGTTGACACAAATGTACTGAAAGTGGGGGGCTAGATAACTAGGGGAAGTGGGAGAGTCAAGAAATGAAAACAAAGTAGTCAGCACCCTTTGCTCTCTACGCTGGCGTATGGGCAACCACTTTAGAAGCGACCGATGCGCAGAGACATGATCATATTTACGCAGATTGAAAACGAATCGAATGCAGTAATTGAGAAGACGGTCAAGATTGTCGAGCAGATCTGCATTCAGGTCATAGTAGCACACATCACCATAGTCGATGATAGGGAAAATTAAGGACTGCACAAGCATTATCTTCGTACTCGTTGGTAGTAAGTTTTTCAGTCGGTACAGAGCCCGCAGCGTTCCAGTAACCTTCTGGCTGACCCTAGCAACATGAGTACGCCAGTTCAGGGTACGATCAATGTGCAAGCCTAGGTCTTTCACATCAGTACTGAATGGAACGATCGTATCATTGAAGATTACTGGTGGTAAGGTAATACCATCCACCTTACTCATACTCCGAGAACTACCGATGATGATCGCCTGACACTTATTTGGATTAACTGCTACACCAAACCTATCAGACCAGGTTTTGATGGCTACCAAGTCCCTATTTAATTTCTCGATAGCTTCAGCTATTTCCTCAACCCTCCCTTGACAGTACAACTGCAAGTCATCTGCATACAGATGATACGCACACTGAAGTTCGGAAGTTATAAGATTAATAAAAATAGAAAACAGAAGAGGAGAAAGAATACCGCCTTGAGGAACGCCAGTCTCCAAATCACACCAGCATGATGAAGAATCCCCAACATGAACGGACTGCTGACGTTCCCGAAGGTAAGAGGAGAACCATTCCAGTGCCTCGAGAGAGACCATAACATAGGACAGAATGGCTAAAAGGATATCGTGACTGACGGTATTAAAGGCATTCGAGAAATCAACCAACACCAGTGCAGTAACTTTGGTGTCTTCCAGTCCTGTCCTTATATCGCCAGTCACTTTAAGGAGGGCGGAAACAGTGCTGTGCCCAGGCCTGAACCCAGATTGAAGAGGGCTAATTAGTGAATTACGATGAACAAAATTGGAAAATTGTTTGTGGACGCAGGCCTCGAGCACTTTGGATAGGAAGGGAAGGATGGAAATGGGACGGAAATGGGTAGGAAGAGAGGGATTAGGAACCTTAGGTAGCGGACGAACATAGGCTTTGCGCCACAGGGATGGGAATACTCCAGTGTATAGGGAAACATTTACAATGTGGGTGATCGCGAGTAGGAGATGATCCAGAATAGTGATGATCATACCACGAGTGATATTGTCACATCCCACCGCTTTGGATTTAATGGATAGAATTATCTTTTTGATCTCTCCCGGTTCAACTGGAACGAAACTGAAAGGATTAATATGAGGACGCGTTAGACCAGAAATTAGAGACAGAGTTTGTTGCTTACAAACATATACAGGTACTAATCCAGACCAGACCTTATCTTTATGCAAAATGTCATCACGTAAGTTATTTCTTTATGTGGTTATTTAAACCCAAATGGTTTTACAACATTTAATTACTTGTTTTTGTAAGCACAAAGTTAAAGCGAATCAGAATATAGGTATATTTTTTCGCCATAAATGTTTTTACAATTTCAGTCTTCACTTAAATGAATTTATGTGACTTAAGACATAGATATAGTTAATTAAACTAACTCGAAATTGCAAAATAATAATGGCCTAGTAAGATTTATTTACATTAAAATAAAAAATATGAATGAAATCATTCAATTAATTGCACAATAATAATAATAATAATAAACTAATAATAAAAGTAAATACCTACCGTTCGAGACTGTACTTAAAACGAAACGAATGGGACGTGCTTATAAGCTAGAAAGAGAACGCCCGCTGTTCGGTCGCCAGCATATTCTGCTAGGGATGCACGCGCATTGAATGTTTTCAAAGAGTTTTTAATGATGAATGGAACAGGCCAAGGTCTCGAAAACATTCTGCCTTTCGATTAACCAAAAGTTTTGCTTAGCTACTTTTAACACCTTATCAGATTTTTATTACAATGTAATTAATAAATAATTTGTTAGTTGTTATTAATATCTGTTGTTACTAATTTATTCAACTATAAGTTCAATAATCGGATGCGTAATTTAATTATTTTGCGTAAGGTTTTATGGTTTACTCTTTGAATGCCATGCCAATGACACGTGAAAATACTTGCGTGAAAAAAAAAAGTATGTATGGGTAAAATAGGAAATTGACATAAAAACTAATACGTTTATGAAGTTTTTTATGCGGAGAATTTAAGGATTCGCGTTACTAGATAAAATCATTATATTTAAAAATAAGAATTATCAACATTATAAACTTAAGTCACCGCAGAACAAATAACGATAGGTACTACGTCCGGTCAATCTCCTTTGCTTCATAGTCGCTTAACTATCTTAATCGAGATATCTTATCGCCACCCGTAAAATACTTATCATTGAGGAGTTCCGGTAGCCATTTATGGTCTTCTTCATCAGTTCTACTTCATCAAATGATACTTTCTGAATGCAAATACTTGAGTTGTTGATGAAAATACAAAAATCGCTACCTATATGGATGCCTATAATATTTGAGGAGTTCCCTCAATTTCTCATGGATCCCATAATCAGATCCTGGTTTACTTATCATATTACGACCCTTGGAATATCTCCATTCCAACAAAAAAAGAATCATCAAAATCGGTTCATAAACGACGAAGTTATCCGCAACAAACATAAAAAAAAAAAAAAAGATATATGTAATTATATACGGTCCAATTGAGAAACCTCCTTTTTTGAAGTTGGTTAAAAAGAGCGTTTTATGAAGCATTATCAAATCACCGCCGAGACGAAATACTGTTATTGTGCTTCTAGAAAATCTGTTCTAAAATCTGATAGACATCAATTCAACATTTACTTAATTTTCCAGGTTTCTTTGGAGAGAATATTCTTTCTTTATGATTTCTTTTTCTGTTTTTTTTTTCGTTTATCAGTCATTGTTGCTCAATAATATTTTCACGTACGGTCACGTGATCGCGCATAAAGCACTGACATAGGTCTGTCGTCTAAGAACGCCAACGCGCGACTGAACTACTGAAGTGAACTCGCCGTGAAGTTGCAAGTGGTTGCCTTGCGCATTTGGTAGGTATTTGATCATAGTAATTATTTTAATCATTTTATCAAGATAAACTCAGCGATTGGCACTAGAAAATGTTAATACCTTTTCAATGATATAAAAATTATGAAAAAAGGGTCTGTTTTGTAGCCATGAGATTGATTTAGCGTTACGAAAAGGGGTAACTTTGTGATTTTTTTCTATCGAGAAAAGTTAAACTAATCGTGTTATTAAAACCGATTGCATCTCCGCCAGATCCTTAAATAACATATATATTTTTTCAGAATTTTATACCACTGTTTTTTAGGTTTCCCATGGATTCTAAAAACTAGTAATCGCGGTCTCTGTCGGATCACCTCGCCTTAATAATAATGAAATTCCTGTCTCGGACGGATCGGGCGAGACTCAGCGGCCGAGTCGCCTACTAAGCCGAATTGACTAAGTACTCTAAAATGTGCATTGTAAAAAAAGTATCCAATTTAAATGTATTTATGGCTCACTATTTTGGATTCATTTATAATTAAATAATATAATATTTAGTAGGATTTAAGTCAACTTTTAACAAAGCAATACAAATCTGATTTAGATTCCAAAAAATTGATATTTTTTGAGCTTCTTTTTAGGGCTCCGTACCAAAATGGTAAAAAGGAACCCTTATGGTGCAACTTTGTCTGTCCGTCTGTCTATCACAGCTGGATATCTCAAGAACTACTAATGATATCAAATTGAAATTTGGAATAGTTTTAGATGACGATTGCCCAACTATTTTGCAAATAAGAAAGATAAAATCGAAGTGGGGCATGTTCTCAATCATTTTTTTTTAGGCCGCATTGTTTTCGACATTTGACAAAAAAAAAAAAAAAAATATCGCTCCCCCTCCCTTATCTCCGAAGCTTGCATAGATCGCGTCACCAGTCCTGACTCTCTGTATATTTTGACTGCTGTGAGCAAAACTACAAATGTCAGGGAAGTTTTATTAAAATGTGGCTGGTATTTTAGTATATTGTGTCGTCCTACGACTTCCACGCGAACGAAGTCGCGGGCAGAAGCTAGTATTACAATAAATATGTATTGGACAAAATTTGTGGGTCGACTGCACTGCTTGCATATCGAGCAGTTTTATATACATGAATTTTTCAAATCAGCAATTTTATAGTATCTAGTGATGGAAGTTATTTATAACAGAATATTTTTTCCCGTTTTTGCAACATTTTTATTTATGCTCCTCTCCTATTGGCCGTAGCGTGATGATATATTATAGCCTATAACCTTCCTCGATAAATGGATTATCCAACACAAAAAGATTTCAACCAGTAGTTCCCGAGATTAGCGCGTTCAAACAAACAAAAAAACTCTTCAGCTTTATAATATTAGTATATTTTAGACTAGCTTCTGCCCGCGACTTCGTCCGCGTTAAATTTCTTGCTCCCCCGACCCACTCCGTCTCAACACATTGCCTGCCCGTGATTTTACTACATTTTCGCATAAACTTTCATTTAAAAAAAATTGTGACCTAGTTAATAGGAATGTTATTCTTCCTCAAGAATTGGGGTGTAAAATGCAAAAAGATTTTTTCAAATCCAACTCGCAGTTCCAGAGATTAGCGCGTTCAAAAAACAAAAAACCGGCCAAGTGCGAGTCAGACTCGCGCACGAAGGGTTCCGTACCATCCATACAAATCCTTACTAATATTATAAATGTGAAAGTATAGTATTTTTTGTTATAGCGGCAACAGAAATACATCATCTGTAAAAATTTCAACTGTCTAACTATCACGGTTCATGAGATACAGCCTGATGACAGACGGACAGACAGACAGACAGACAGACGGACAGCGGAGTTTTAGTGATAGGGTCCCATTTTACCCTTTGGGTACGGAACCCTAAAAACTAAATCTTCAGCTTTAGAATAGACTACCTCGCAGAGTAGATCATTATTTTGCTGCGGAGTTATTATAAAACAGTTATATCTCCTAAGATATTCATTGAAATTAAATGATGTAAGGGCAACTTTGTTCAAAATTAAATACTTGTGATGAATAACGTATTTCTTTGGATAAGGATTAAAAGTCCCTATCAATTTCGCGGTCTAAAAACAGAAATTTCTATTTTTTTCAGCACAAATTTCTCAGTAACCTGAAGATACCTGGTTTTTTTTTTAATGCCTTGTTATTCATCACATCTTTATCTAGTAAGTGTACTGATTTAAATTTTGATAACTACTCAATATAAATTACGAAAAATATAAATCTAACACATGTTTTTACGTAAGCACGAAACACCCGGTTTTCCAATCGTTTTTTTGGCTTACTGGTGGCAAATAACAATCTGAAAAAATTCATACATACTGGACATATAGTATACTAGTAAGCCTAAAACTTTGTTTTTTTAAGTTTAACGTATAAGTTCATTAAAAAAAATGTTATCCACGCTGAAAAAACACAATAAAATCGTGTGCAAAACCGTTGTCTACGCGTAAGAATTGATTGAAAATGACAATAAGTGTTCAATATTCTAAAATTTGATCTATTTATCTAACAAACCATTTTTTTATTTTTATTTTTTGACTGATACTTTTATTGTAATAAAATATCTAAGTAATGCCATATAAATATAAACCGATGCGCTTGCTCGATACATTCAGTCAGTCGTGCCCAAGGGCTTCTCGACGACGGACCTGTGTCGCTCGTGACGATCGCCGCTCCCGACGTAACTCGCGAATTTTGTACTAGGCCTAATCAGTTTTGAGACTGAGTATATTTTTATTTTATTTATGCATAGTGTGACACTTTGTGATTTGTTAATGTTATTCATAAATATTAATGTTTTGTATTGTACTATTAGTAAATTAGTGCTTAATTTTTAGAAAATTGGTCGATAAAGTGAACTTTATTATCACGGAAATCTCAAAGGAAAAAAGAAAAAACGCGAAAGGCATGTGCAGTTCTTAGGTATTTTTTGTTTCACATATCATTTAAGAAGCAACACAAAACATGGCGCGTGACTAAGAATATAAAAGAAGCAGTGGAAGAAAAAAAGCGCGCCATTACAGAAGAATATCGTCGTCGAACTGGGCTCCTCGTCGATACAGTAAAGCAATGTAGCGGCTCAACCAATGAGTGCAATACTGCGCGAACGTTTTTTAAAGACCCTGCTCTCGCAGCTGCGATCACTGGGGTTGACAAAGATCTCATTACAAGATTCTCTGTTATACTGAAAGACCTTTCGTGCTCGTACACACGGCCACTAATCAAGCTATACATTTCCAGTTTAGGCTGATCTCGCATTGTATAGGATTTCCGTACAATGAGAGGTCAGCTTAAACTGGCCATGTATAGCTTGATTTGTGGCCGTGTGTACGATGTAAAGCCAGAGGCCTACAAGGAGTATACACTTGACATGCCTAGGCCACGTCACCAAGTACCAATGGTACAAAATGCCTTCTAGTGTACATAAAATATTAATTCACGGAGCTAATTTCACCAAATCCCTTGTCCTTCCTATAGGTCTACTTAGCGAAGAAGCTCTAGAGTCTAGACACAAAGACTGCCGCAATTATAGAGCTGCTAATAATTTAGTATTAAATGGGAAAAAACCAAGTGCATAAAATGTTCTTTACCAGATAGTATTGAATCAAGAGAAACTAGAATTCGTAGGTAAAACTGTTTTCCTGGGGATCATGATGGATTCAAGGCTAATGGGGTCCTCATTTAACATCTCTTGCAGGACGGCTAAGTTCAGCAGCATATGCTGTCAGAAAAATCCGTCAATTTACTTATGTAGATACGAGGCTAGTCTATTTTAGTTACTTTCATAGTATAATTTCTTGGGGTATTTTACTTTGGGGACGGGCTGCAGACATTGAGTCTATTTTTATTCTGCAGAAAAGAGCCATCAGAGCCATATATAATGTCCGCAGGCGCGATTCTCTAAGGGAACTGGTTAAGGATATTATCATCATGACGGTACCTTGTCAATATATCTACGAAAACATCATGTATGAACGGAAAAATTTACATATTTTTAGAAAAAAGAGGTGAAAGACATAATTATAGTAATAGAAATAGGACCTACTAGTTCAACCAGGTTTCAGACTGGCTAAAGTAGATACGTCTTTTATGGGGTACTGTTTAAAATGTTACAATGAAATTCCTCCCCACATACTTCAACTGAATGAAACTAAATTTAAATCTTGTATAAAACGCATACTATGCACGCAGGTATATTGTAAGTTGGGGGATTACATCGCTAATAAAAGTGCTTGGCTTAATGCTGGTCTTGCTCCACAACCACAACTAATCGATTAACATTTGAAAATAATGTTGGAGCTGCTGAAGATTGTAAGACTATCTTTGCATTGTATGAACTCAATCTCCTTTGTATTATATAATTGCATAGCACAGGTGTGAGTACTATGTACTATAGAGCTACCATTAACCGGGTAATATGCCTTTCATTGACTTGAATGTGCCCTGGCGGCTGAGAGTATGTCATGCTCACTAAGATGTCTCGCTGATGGTGGCGCGTGTGTTGGATCATTTAGCTCCCTTCAAAATGGTTGAGCTGAATGGTGCTAATCCATGCGATATGTTCGTGAACGGGCGCCGTCAGTTGGGACTAGTCATCTCTTAGCTGCCACGGCTTATTTTAATTATCTTATTATAATTATTTTATCTTAAAATTGTTTTTTTTTTTTTTTTTTGATTGTGTCTATTTGTTATACCTACTCTGGGCGCTTTTAACGTGTACGTTTTTTTTTTTTTATATATCTTTCTTACATTTAGTTATAAACTCAACATTATAGATCTAATATTTTTGTAACAATTTAATTTAAAAGAGTGTCCATGGAGTTTCATGCCCGTTCTTCTCCATACGTACCTACTACGCTTTGGAATGGGCATTTAGCTTCATTTTCTTACTGATCAACTCCTTGAGAATTCAAAAGTGCCTGTAAATGGTTTAATTGAAATGATTTGAGTTTGAAAAAGCATAGCACGAGAAAAATTGGAAGGAAGCAGACTATTGAAGACGCGCTCTGCTCATCTCCTCCTATTCATTAATATCCAGACCATATAAAAACCAATAAAATACCAATACCATTGCCTAAGAGAAAATCGGGTACTTTGGCGCCAGAAGTATTACAATTATTGAAAGCTCCTGAAGCGCCTGAAAGGATGCACTTATCCGATGAAGAAGCAAACAGCGAGTAGACAAAAGCCAAAGGCCTTTTTCAAGGCCGCCTATTTAAAAGTGTCTTATACGTAAAAAAAACTTTTTTATTTAAAGACTATATGTATATGTACACATTATATAAATACAACATTATACTTAGTAATATAATTATGTGTTTTTATCGTATAAGTCTACAAACATATACCTACCTACATTTAAATTAAAAGTTTCATATAAAAAATCTAAGTGGCTCGTAATATAATTATTCCGAACACTGTTCGCCGGGGAGGTCTGTAGTAGGTACATAATACAGGAGGGTGGGTAATAACACATGTAATTAGTTTCAGACCTATCTTATATATATGTACTGGTCACACTTTATAGTTTGCTTTTACTATGATGAACGCCGTACTTAATATTGGTATTTTTACTTACCTACTAGGTGGTAATTATGACGTGTTATAAATATAACACGTCATAATTACAATAAAATCCATCCAGTATTACAGAACCTAGTAGGTAAGTAAAAATTAGGGAATGCTGTTAATAGCGGTTACGGACCAAGATTATTTTTGTTCCCGCTTCACCGTACGACAATGCATACTACGATTGTCGCCGATAGTTCGAACGCACACAGACACGATGCGCTCCGTTAGTTACCTAAACTAGTAGCGCGTCGAAATTGATAGGGAGTCCCTATCAATTTCAAATGATGTAAGGGCAACTTTGTTCAAAATTAAATACTTGTGATGAATAACGTATTTATTTGGATAAGGATTAATACCATGTTTATGAAAACTCCTTCGCAAATAATGCATTAATTTCGAACAAATTTGATTACCATAAAAAATGTTATAGTGAGTCAATCTTAAAAGATAGACATATGCTGTCGCGGACTTTTTTTTAGAACATTTAAAGAGGAACAATTCCATCATACATGATATTTGCGTAACTTAAATCGTTTACGCAGCGCACGCAACGGAAGCTCTTAAAAAGGAATATTTTTTCCCGTTTTTGCAACATTTTTCATTTATGTTCCGCTCCTATTGGTCGTAGCGTGATGTTATATAATATTCCTCAATAAATGGACTATCCAACACAAAAATAAATTTTCAATTCCAACCAGTAGTTCCTGAGATTAGCGCGTTCAAACAAACAAGCAAACAAACAAACAAACTCTTCAGCTTTATATATTAGTATATATATAATTGTATATATATAATTTAGCTTTATATATTAGTATATATATATATATACACGTATAAAACCATAATTACACGTGAAAATTAATAAAAAAAACTACCATTCTACTACTAATCTGTGAAATGTAATTAATCTGTAATTTTATTGTAATTTACGGTTCAATCCATGTGATTTATTGGAAATATATCTGATTTTTTCAAGCCTTTTGAGCTACATATTTTTTTTTTACAACATTCGGGGCGCATCGCTTTAATTGTAAAAACATAAGGGTCAGCTCACACCGAGACGCGACGCGACGCGACTCTGCGCGCACACTTTAAAAGAGCGACTCAAAATAAGTATAACTTTATTTTCTACACGAAAAGATACACATTTCATCTCGCGACGTTGCGATGCATCTCGCGGCGGCGCGCGGCGCAGCGCGAAATTACTGGCCTCTTCCAGTATCGTCGCGTCGCGTCTCGGTGTGAGCTGACCCTAAAACGTAATAGTGGCCGACATCAGTCCCGCACGTACCACACGCACACCGGTGAGGGTGTAGGGAGCCTATTAGGAGAATTATGTAAATAGGTGACCCATTTAAAAGACACAAACAAGCGTCCCGCGGCAGGCGCGGACCCGGTAAGCCGCCCGGTGAGTGTAACCCAAGAAGCGCGACCCGCGGACCGGTCTGCTTTGTTCATCGTCCCCGTGCGCCGCATGCACCCACACAGCATAGGTATATCGAGAGGAACGTGCACCACACACTATTTACCGCTTACCTAGAGATGTACGATGCGGTACTTTACGCAACAATACACGATTTTAAGATGCAATTACCTACGTGTTGATAGCACCGAAAGTGAAGCCCCGCGATCACTAATGGCTGCGATAAGGCTGCGATATTTACAAAGATAACATAAAGTTTCAGTCGGTTACCTTTTCACAGTGCCGATTTTTAGGGTTCTGTACCTCAAAAGAAAAAAAAAAGACGTGTGGCACTCGGGGACTGCCGCGGTAAAGCTATTGCATAGCATTTTGTATCAACTTATGCAATTATAATTATTTATTTATTTTATTTATGCAGTATTTCTTTTTCTTTGATATTAATTCAAGTTACACTTTTTGAGCGTGGTGACCAATAAGAAAACAATTTTTTCTTTTATTAAATAAACAAAGAGTATATAATATTAAGAAACGGGAGTCCCATAGATAAAAATGAAAAACGTCGCTTGTATGAAACGTGAGCTAATAATGAATACCAACATAACAGAAATGACACGGACTGCAGACATGACATAAAGCTGCCAACATAATAACAAGATAGGGATGTACTACTACTCACTCGTAATTTTTATCGATATGTTGCTGTAAAAAATTTCGGGTTTTAGGATCCTGACATTTTTACGGTTTCATTCTTAATAAATTTAAGGCAAAGGTCACTTAGGCCAACGGTAACTTTCGATTTGAACTAAGGTTACGTGGTAATCTATACTAATATATAATCTATACTAATATATAAAGCTGAAGAGTTTGTTTGTTTGTTTGTTTGTTTGTTTGAACGCGCTAATCTCAGGAACTACTGGTTGGAATTGAAAAGTTCTTTTTGTGTTGAATAGTCCATTTATTGAGGAATATTATAGGATATATAACATCACGCTACAACCAATAGGAGCGGAGCATAAATGAAAAATGTTGCAAAAACGGGAAACAATATTCCATTTTGAGAGCTTCCGTTGCGTGCGCTGCGTTAACGGTTTAAGTTACGCAAATATCATGTAAGGTGGAATTATTTCTCTTTAAATTTTCTAAAAAAAAGTCCGCGACAGCATATGTCTATCTTTTAAGATTGACTCACTATAACCTTTTTTACGGTAATCAAATTTGTTCGAAATGAATGCATTATTTGCGAAGGAGTTTTCATAAACTTGGTATTAATCCTTATCCAAATAAATACGTTATTCATCACAAGTATTTAATTTTGAACAAAGTTGCCCTTACATCATTTAATTTCAATGAATATCTTAGGAGATATAACTGTTTTATAATAACTCCGCAGCAAAATAATGATCAACTCTGCGAGGTAGTCTATTCTAAAGCTGAAGAGTTAGTTTTTAGGGTTCCATACCCAAAGGGTAAAATGGGACCCGATTACTAAAACTCCGCTGTCCGTCTGTCTGTCTGTCTGTCCGTCTGTCACCAGGCTGTATCTCATGAACCGTGATAGTTAGACAGTTGAAATTTTCACAGATGATGTATTTCTGTTGCCGCTATAACAACAGATACTAAAAAACATAAAAAAATTATATTTAAGGGGGCTCCCATACAACATACATGATTTTTTTGCCTTTTTTTTTGCTCCGCCCGCGTGATTGTCGGTTATCGCGTATAAAAGTAGCCTATGTCCTTCTCTATATCCCAGGCTATATTCCTACCAAATTTCATGTCGATCGGTTCAGCGGCTTAGGCGTGAAAACGTAACATACAGACAGACAGACAGAGTTACTTTCACATTTATAATATTAGTAAGGATTTGTATGGATGGTATGGAACCCTTTGTGCGCGAGTCCGACTCGCACTTGGCCGGTTTTTTTGTTTTTTGAACGCGCTAATCTCTGGAACTGCGAGTTGGATTTGAAAAAATCTTTTTGCATTTTACAGCCCAATTCTTGAGGAAGAATAACATTCCTATTAACTAGGACACAATTTTTTTTTTTTAATGAAAGTTTATGCGAAAATGAAGTAAAATCACGGGCAGGCAATGTGTTGCGACGGGGTGGGTCGGGGGAACAAGAAATTTAACGCGGACGAAGTCGCGGGCAGAAGCTAGTTTTCTTATAAAAAGAAACCAGCTACGGCTGTGATTCCACGTTGGCGTAAGCGGAGTTCAGAGACAAATCCCATTGTATAGTCTAGATCTAATCCGAGGTAAACTTGACTATAAGATGAGATTTGCTGTGATGATAATAAAATAAAACAAAACTTTGGACTTAAGTTTTTTTTATAATAATTAGAACACCTTTTCCTTTCTATTGATCATTCAATTGGCAATGGTTCAGCAGTTGATGTTGAAGGTACTGAAATGTAGAAAACACGTTGCTTATTAACTGACACATGATTCAAATTTAATTCTAATCTTGAATAGTTACTTGGGCTTAGTCTCATTCTTTTTATCACATTTTCATTTGAAAAAGGGTCTGTAATAGACAAAAAAGTATCTGTAATATTTACAATTGATACATTCAATACAGTTAATCAAATAGTAAAGTGAATTTAATAACTTTAAAATAAACATAAACCTTACCCGCAATAGAACATATTTTCCTGTCTTTTGAACATTCTACTGGCAATGGTTCAGCAGTTGATGTTGAAGGTACTGCAATAAAAACAAAATGTAGTCATTCACTTCTAATTCCAAAAACAATGAAGGGTATCGTAGTTGGGATGAATTAATCCCAAGAACCGAATTAACATTGTAGTTGAAAAACATGTTTCCCCATACTTTCCAACTGCATAATAATAATGTAAGTACACACAATATTGAGTAATTTACCATGTTATTTTAAGACCATAGACTTCTTAAAGGTTTTGCTGTAATCTTTAAGTATAGAACTGTACACTGTATTTTTTTTAATGTTAGGATCAGCAGTTTCGGAGATAAGGGGGGAAATGGTAAATTTTCATCTATTTTCTTTAATAATTTTCATTAAAAATGTAAAATGAAATGAAAGGACTTGTCAAGAGGATTTTTTTTTTAATAATTTAAAAAAAGTTCTCTTGTCAAGTCCTTTCATTTCATATGTCACATGATACATTTTGCATGTGTACCAAAATGCAACTTAATCGGTCCAGTAGATGAAGGTACATAAGGGTTCCGTTTTTTCATTCGGACGTACAGTACCCAAAAAAAAAAAAAACTTACTAGATGTACCAGTCCAAGAATCGCAGTAGTCGAAGTAGAAGATAACTCTGCAAAATATAATTGAACATGAGTTACTAAAGTAATCGGAAAGGGTGAGTTAGGATGAATTACGACTGGAAAATAAAGTCTTACCTGTTTGCTCACTTTTGAAGATGTGTAGTGGAAATCCAACGAACAGCTCATCTGCCATTGGTTCTGCAGTAAGTTCTACAGACGGAGTAGCATTTTTTCTTAGTTGTGTCTTCTTTTTATTGAAATCCTTTGGTAGAAAATGACTGCCACAAATATGTTCCAATTGATGTAGCTTTTCAATGGGTACATACACCAAGTCTTCTTTCCCGTAACTTTAACCCATTTTTTACATCTAGCTGGAACATTTTATTACATTATTATGATTATAATAGTAGTGTATTTAAACTTATATCTTTGTTATTTTGGTTTTGCAGTATTAATAGAATAACAGAGAAAATTAAATGAAATAGGAATATTATAATAATAAAAATATCGACAGTCGATAAAAAAGTAACATGCGTCAAGCACTAGCATATTGATAGGTTACTTTGTAATTTTGTAAATTTTGGACTTTAAATCAAGTAATTTATTTTCTGTAAGAGCTTATCAATGTTTTTTAACATAACAATTGAAAATATATGCTTACCTATCTTCATTCAAAGGAAATTTGGCTATGAAGATTCGCATTTGACCATCTGACCGGCCGGATCTTATAACACATATTTCACACGTTTTGTAATGCATTGCAACTTAAATTACGTCACACGTACAATACATAAATACAACAATAACTCTAATTTACGATAAATATCCACAAAACAGAATAAAAACAAAAACAGCGCTTTGTTGACAAAGTTCTTGACAACAAACAAGACAAGAATATGGCGGCCAGTAGCTATGGCGGCTGAGTAGCGTAGTGCGATAGAGTCGAATAGATGTTAAAGCGAGACAGCGATAGCGTGAGGTTTTTTCGTTACGGAGTTTCTGGATTCGGTCCCCGCGCTCAAGGCCCGCGATAGAAGCTATGCAATAGCTTAAAAATTGTTTAACGGAATAATGACACAATAATTAATGTTTGACATTGGCACCAGTCAAAGTTATTCGTGCACCAAAAGATCCATGTAGTACAACACAAACACAGTAGTACATATTAAAAACCAAAAAATAAAAATATCCATTTAGAAGAGAAAACGGTATCACAAACAAACCAATAATATGAACAAAGAAGAACAAAACGATACATGACCATCTCATAAGCAAAAACAAAACGCAAAAAACGTGTGGCATGGCAAGCAACATGGGACGTCAGGACGTTAAAATAAACACAAAAATTAAGATTGACAAATGACAGTGACAAGGTGAAAATAATGACGAAACGAAACAAAATTACAGACCCACAAACAAGTGAGCGAAATATTATAAAAAAGAATGTGATTTATGTAGTTATGAGGTGAAAATAATAAATAATGAACGTGTAAATGGGTAGACGTGTACGATAAAATAATAATAACTTCATGAACTGACGTCCCGGACACAAAAAACGAATTACCTAGTTGGAGAACCAAATGAACACTATTATGTTGCAAACACTTAGTTTTTACGCACTCCACTATCAGGCTTGCCTCCTATAACGCCAGATGATTCCCCAGTCTTTTTAGGGAACTTAGCCAACAAGGGATTGAGTTCCTCCATAGAACAAATCTCATGCCGTGTTCCATCGGGGGTTCTGATGGTAATAACCCCGTCCTGAGTCCAGCATGTGGACGCGCGCCCTGCCGAATACAGTTTGCCTAGACCTGGTCAAAAACTCCTTGACAGTGACCGTGGAGCCCTTCAATGCAGACTTTGCCTTCCATACAGTGGATTTCTGGTCAACATCAGAGAACCGTACCAATATAGGTCTGCTAATTGTAGGTCCTTTGCTTGAAGTCCCAAGTCTGTGACACACTTTGATGGAAGATGCAGTGATGTCAGGCAGGGCCAGTTTGTTGTGCAGAACACTTAACACAAGGGCTTTGCAATCCTCATTGTCTGCTTCAGCAAACCCAGTGAAAATGAGAGCTTTTCGACGAGATCTTGTCTCCAAACCATCAACCACTCTGGAGCACTCCATGATCTGCTTCTTAAGAAGTCCCAGCACACCGAACATAAGCTCCCGAAATGACCGGAACTCTTCAGCAATCTTTGCTACGGTGTCCTTTGCAGGTCCAGCACATTGGATCTGTGCCTCAAGCACACCCATCTTTTTAATGAAGCGCTCCTCGAGGTTCTTCTGGGCCGATTGGATATCATCTAGCTGTGATGACATGATTAAGTGTGCAGAACTTGTAGTGACTGTGACAGTAAATTAGTGTAATGCTGGCAGGTGGTGTAGTTTTAAGTGCTTGTTTTACATGGAATGTTTCACCAATGTAAGTACTGCTTATTTAGCGGTTTATACAATAAATATTGTGATCAAAAGCAAGTAAAAATACTCAATAATATTTTAATTAAAATAGATCTATGAATTTCCGTGTTAACTTTTTTCACACCTAACCGCGACTGTCTGGTCTATCATCGAAACCATTGCACCCTATTTAGCTTTCATATTTAACACCAGCGTAGACCAAGGAGTCTTTCCGGATCTCATGAAACACAGTAAAGTTGTCCCGTTGCTCAAATCCGGTGATAGTAAAAAACCTAACAATTATAGGCCTATGTCAATTCTTCCAGTTCTCAGTAAGGTGTTTGAAAAGTTGATGCGCAATCAAATATTAAGTCACTTTAATAAAAATTCCATCTTTCATGAACAACAGTATGGTTTCACCAAAGGGCGTTGTACAACTGACGCTGGTGTCACCCTAATAAAGAACATTTTTAGCGCTTGGGAAGAAGCACAAGATGCCATTGGAATCTTTTGCGACCTCTCTAAGGCGTTCGATTGCGTAAACCATGAGACACTTCTGCTGAAACTGGAGCACTATAGGATTAAGAATACAGCTCTTGACTTACTAAGATCATACCTGACGGATAGGAAGGTTAAAGTTCAGGTAAACGGCATAAACTCATTAGGGTCTGAAATGAAAATGGGCGTTCCTCAAGGTTCGATATTGGGTCCATTCCTCTTTTTAGTTTACATTAACGATTTACCCCAATTACTTCAAAAACAACCGAAGATGGTGTTATTTGCAGATGACACATCATTGATTTTCTAAATAGATCGACGGTCACAAAAACTTGACGATGTGAATAACTCTATTCTTCAGGTCCAAGATAAGTTTACGGTGAATAATTTGGTACTAAATGGAAAAAAAAACCAAATGCATTCGATTTAAATTACCTAATGTTAGAAGTAGCGAATGTGACGTCATGTTGAATGGAGAAAAACTGGAATTTGTTAATCAAACGGTTTCCCTAGGAATCACACTAGACAAGAAACTACAATGGGGACCTCATATAACATCTCTTGCGGGGCGGCTAAGCTCGGCCGCTTATAATAATAATAATAATAACCCCACCGCCGTATCTCTACGTTGACGTCGTGGTGGGGCTTGCGCGCTCCGAACTCTAGATCTGTGCCGGTAGAGTTTACTTTACCGGAACATGTCTAGGATGAGGAGCCAGACCAAGAGAGATACATAAACCTGCAGGGCAGCATGTGGCGAGTTGTTGGGCAGTTGCGACCCCACAGACCCTATCTCCCGGGAGAAGTCATGTTCCTCATCTCTGGCTTGCCTTTATTGGCCGGCTGGAGTGAACACTGACGAGGAACTGAGCTCCCACCTCATTCTTGCCTTTATTGGCCGGCTTGAGTGGAGATTCGCAAGAGCAAACGTGCTCGGAGGAAGGAAGTATTCCAGTAAGTGCTTGTAGGGATCTTGACCATCTTCCGGGCTCTGGGATTGTTCTGAGAGCCTTGGAATACCTCTCCACTCCTCGAGCACCTCAGGATATGTTGCCCCCTTGTCGCTGCGTCACTATGTGCTAGCGACCGTTTCCGGAGGCCCATTAATGAGTGTGCAAGTCACCCCCTGCCATTTTATCCGTGTACAATAAAACATTGATCAGGCAGGGGCCATAGTCCTTCCATAGTTTTAGGTAACCAGTCCATTTTAACCACCCAAACCCATAGTCCAATATCTTTGTTTCCATATCCTACAATAGTCCTACACCAACCGGGGGTTGTCCTTGGGTGCACTTGCATGCCGGCCTCGGTACGATCGAGGCGGTCCGGCCGGTGCTCGACCTTTGGCTCGGGAGGAGGCACGGCTCCCTGTCGTTTCGGGTGACGCAGGTGCTCTCGGGGCATGGTTGCTTCGGGAAGTACCTGTGTCGCATAAACAGGGAGCCGGACGCCCGGTGTCACCACTGCGTCGACTGTCGGGAGGACACGGCGTGGCATACGCTGGCAGAGTGTGCCGCTTGGGAGGAGCCGCGCCGTGCCCTCATCTCTGGAGTAGGCAGTGACCTCTCGCTGCCGGCCGTCGCTCGTTCGATGGTCGGCGGCGAGGAGTCCTGGGACGCGGTGGTTTCCTTCTGCGAGACAGTAATTTCGCAGAAGGAGGCTGCGGAACGGGAAAGGGAGATCTCGTCCACTAACCCGGCCCGCAGTAGGCGCACCGGGCGTCGGCGGAGGGCGGACAACGCCCTCTTCCAGCCCCCCTAAATGGGTCCAGGGACGACGGACTAGGGGACGTCCGTCGCCCCCCATATATCGGACCCGAGGTGGCGGCGCGTAGTGTTCCACGCGCGCCCCTCTGAGACGTCGCGGGGGGAGTCAAACACCTCACTCCCCCCCTCGACCGGAGGAGAGGCCTGCAGTGGCGGGCCGGCACCAGTCGGGGGTCGCGGAAGTATGTTCGTTCCCGTGACCCCCGGCGTAGGTGTGAGACGGAACACCGGGGTGGTTTTTAGTCAGTAAGAGTCTGACAGACTTCTCCGCCCGCCCCAGGGCGGAGGACATCCATGAGGATTTTCCACCCCGGAACAAAAAAAAAAAAAAAAATGGGTGCACTTGCATAGTGCGTACAGGGATAATCGTCGGTTGGTGCCTCATTTAATTAAAAAGAGTCTAACGGGCCTCTGCGAGTTGGCTTCGGCCCCTCGTACGCCTTCCAAAGGTCCGGGACCCCAGGGTCCCGAGATATGTAAACATGTAAAAATAATAATAATAATAATAACCCCACCGCCGTATCTCTACGTTGACGTCGTGGTGGGGCTTGCGCGCTCCGAGCTCTGGGTCTGTGCCGGTAGAGTTTACTTTACCGGAACATGTCTAGGGTGAGAAGCCTGACCAAGAGAGATACAGAAACCCGCAGGGCAGCATGTGGCGAGCTGTTGGGCAGTTGCGACCCCACGGACCCTATCTCCCGGGAGAAGTCATGTTCCTCATCTCTGGGTTGCCTTTATTGGCCGGCTGGAGTGAACACTGACGAGGAACTGAGCTCCCACCTCATTCTTGCCTTTATTGGCCGGCTTGAGTGGAGATTCGCAAGAGCAAACGTGCTCGGAGGAAGGAAGTATTCCAGTAAGTGCTTGTAGGGATCTTGACCATCTTCCGGGCTCTGGGATTGTTCTGAGAGCCGTGGAATACCTCTCCACTCCTCGAGCACCTCAGGATATGTTGCCCCCTTGTCGCTGCGTCACTATGTGCTAGCGACCATTTCCGGGGGCCCATTAATGAGTGTGCAAGTCACCCCCTGCCATTTTATCCGTGTACAATAAAACATTGATCAGGCAGGGGCCATAGTCCTTCCATAGTTTTAGGTAACCAGTCCATTTTAACCACCCAAACCCATAGTCCAATATCTTTGTTTCCATATCCTACAATAGTCCTACACCAACCGGGGGTTGTCCTTGGGTGCACTTGCATAGTGCGTACAGGGATAATCGTCGGTTGGTGCCTCATTTAATTAAAAAGCGTCTAACGGGCCTCTGCGAGTTGGCTTCGGCCCCTCGTACGCCTTCCAAAGGTCCGGGACCCCAGGGTCCCGAGATATGCAAACATATAATAATAATCATTTATTTCAGATTTCTCCATATAAATTGTTAGTAACACGAAAATACTTAAGAGTTAATGTTAGTAAACAAAACTTATACAAATAAAAGATTGATTTTAGGACAATCCGACACCAGAACGCATGTATGCTACTTCACTACGTGCAGCCGCATCCAGCGCTCAAGCATCGGAGAATCCCACCGGTCCGTCAATACGTTCAAGATGCTGTTGGAACTAGCTCGCATGCGAGTTAGGGTCGAGGTGCAACGTTTACGCATGATTGTCGCAAAACTGTCGACGTTGGCCTCGGCAAACATGCCGGAGGCACTGCAATATCGCGGCAGACCCATCAGCATCCTGAACGCATTGTTATACTGCACTCGCAGGTCACCGTATGTGAAAGATAAGACAGTTAACAGATATAGAAACCGCGCATTTAGTCTATTTTAGCTACTTCCACAGCATTATGACGTATGGCATTTTACTGTGAGGTCGGGCTGCTGACATAGAATCCATATTTATTTTGCAAAAAAGGGCTGTTAGAGCCATTTTTAGTCTACGTCGCTGCGAATCTCTTAGGGAACTGTTTAAAAGGATTAATATTATGACGGTACCTTGCCAATTCATTTATGAAAATATTATGTATGTAAGAAAAAATCTACATTTTTTTAATAAAATCAGTGATAGACATAAATTTATATACTAAAAATAAAGATAAAATAGATCAACCATTTTTCAGATTGTCTAAACTACGTACATCTTTAATGGGGTACTGTGTTAAATGTTACAATAAAATACCTTCTGATACAATTAAATGAAAGAAAATGTAAAACTTATATTAAAAGCACACTTTGTAAACTAGCATATTACAAATTAGAGGATTATATCCAAGAGAAGAATGCTTGGAAACATGCTGGTCCTGCTCCATAGGACAATTTATTTAGAGTCTAGACAAAATCAAACTGGTTGCTAATTTAATTCTATAATTTATATATTTTATGACATTCATTTTATTTTCTGTGATTAATATACTCACACACTGACATAGTTTATTAAATGTTAAAATTTTAGGGAAATCATCTAATTTTACAATGTTTATAAATATGTGAGCACCGTGCATCTAACGTAATTAATTTGTCTGTCATTGCTTCACTTTTCATTCTTTTTACCTACTGTGGTTGGTGTGGCAAGTTATCGCCACTTTGATTATTATATTCGATTGTGGGTGGTATACAGGTGTCTGTAGTCCGATCTTAGGCATGTATGGCTGTCGCGGACGTGTGAAGAGGGTATCGGAAGACAAAGCGGCCAGTGACAGCTAATGAGACCTGTCAGATGTAAAATTGCACGCGCCTCATTAGGTCGCATTTTGATCTCTCCGCAAAACCGCATTTTTAATCTTAATTCATCGCACCCGCTGAAACTGTAAAATTATGTGCAATATCCCGTAATCCTTGGGGATTAGCCATTCTACGTTTCAACAATAATAATATTACCCCGCGTTCGATAAATTGTATAAACCTCCAGACATTTAGTGACCGGTGTGTTCGATCGCGGGTGGCCACCTGCTGAAGAATCATCAGGACGGAACAAGAAGACCACTCAGGTACCGCTTTGCATTACTTGCTGGGGTTAACTACAGACGCCACCTTACCATCACCAATCTCCTTACAATTTGTCGGACAAAATAGGCATTTTGAATCCGCGTGCATTCCAACACGCAGATTTTTCCATCGTCCTCATACCGCAGAGAAGCACGGCTATTTACACGCCTGCACCTCCAGTGGTAAAGTAATTTTATCAGAAATCAGAAATCATTAATTTGCAAAGAATGTAGGTAACAAAACATAAGTTTGATGGCGTATAAAAGGAAAAACAATTGGATCCAGTACATTCTACCGTAAGGCATGCAACATTAAGCACTATAATAGTATACAAATCTATCATAATCAATAATTGTCAGGTAATCAGTTTTAATTTTTAATGTCATATTTTTATAAGTCAAGCTCGCACCGGAAAAATAATAGTCATGCATGAATACAAAATAAGAATAAAGCAAATTTAATCAATTGAAATATTTTTGAGCAATGTCATAAGGGTGTTATCATCATCGGGTATTCTAAATCGATGGTTATCATTTTAAAATTTACTGACGGCGTAATAACATTTCTCAACTTTTATTTTATTTTAAATAAGTTTTATCTTTTTTAATGTCGTTAGGTATTTTATTGTATATACTTGGTCCCATATGCAAAATATTCTTTCTTAATAATTATAGGTAAGTGCATTGTCTTCACATATAACTAGCTTTAGCCCGCGGCTCCGCCCGCGTGGATGTCTGTTATCACGTAAAAATTTAGCTTATGTCCTTCTCCATATCTTAGGCTATATCTCTGCCAAATTTCATGACGATCGGTTCAGCGTTTTAGGCGTGAAAACGTAACATACAGACAGACAGAGTTACTTTCACATTTATAATATTAGTATGGATGTAAACACGTATAGTAAAAGATCAATAATTAAATTATCTTTAAAAAGGTGAAGGTTTCAGAAAAATACGCTTGATACTTAGATTTTGCGTGATTCGCAGTTTTTTATCGGCGTCATCAGCCAATACTTGTTGCCAGGTTACGGCATGGTCAGCCTGTAGTTGATGACGACTACAACGAAGTAGAAGGACACGAGCACAGAGAGCAGCACAGCGAACAGCACGAGCGTGGCGGCGACGAGCTGATCGGTAAGCACGGCTGCGCCCGCGAACGTGACGGCCGCCACGACCAGCCCCACCCAGCACGTCAGCATGCCCCAGATGTAGACGTCGCACAGCCAGTCGCTCTCTGCTCGCACGCCCACCAGCAGCAGTGCGTGCAGGGCCAGTAGCAGCACGCCAAGCGCGCCGTGAGCGTACCGCAGCGCGCCCGCCGCCTGCCCCTCGCCCGCGCCGCGCGTCACCAGCCGCGCTCCCGGCGCGCTGAACAGAAACAGGTACATGGCCGCCCACGCCAGCCCCAGCAGCCCTGCCAGCACCGCGGCATCGCGCAGCGACAGAAACCAGCAGCGGTACACCTCCGGGCAGCGCTCCAGCAAGTAGCCCATGTTGCCGCCTGTCGCGTGCCTCGCGCCTGGCGCCTCTGTGTCACGGGCTTTTTTCGGAGTGCGTACGGTGCGTACTATAGAGGCGTGCACGATCCTGAGCACTGTGAGCACTGCAGTCCCCACAGTGTGTAAGATAGGGTACGGGCTGTTTTTTATATTTCTATGGGTACGGGCAATACTGGAGGAGAACTATTCCGATTGATTTTGACAGACAACAAACACTTGACAAGCACATGACACCGACACACACTAAAGTATTAAACAAAACAGGTAGAGGTTGGTACCAAGCGAGTCAAAAATTTACGATAAACAGCTTAGTGATTTTAGCCAGAAAATTATTAAAATTACTCCTTACATAATGTATAAGATGCAGTCAGTTAGATGCACCGTGGCGTCCGCGACAAAATGGCTGAGCAGTACATACCTGCGAGTGCCCTGCGCATGAGCGTAGCTAGCAGGCGGCGCAGGTCGGCGGCGCGCGCGCGACGCGGCTTACTGACGCCGAGGCGGCGGCGCGCGCGCACCGAGCGCGACAGTGGCCCCTCCGCGCTGGATGCCTCCTCCGAGCTCGCGCTACACTGTTTACTCCGCAATATGTTCACTTTTACCGAGGGCAGTTCGATCGGCGGGAGGGAGAACTTCTCTGGATTCAAACACTTTTTTGGCCAAAAGTCATCGGAGCTGGACAGATTAGAGTCCTTGGGGCTGGGTAGCTGCAGTGGTGGCAGGATCTTGTTGTAGGGCACCAGGCGGCGCGGGTACTCGTTGCTGCGGCAGCTCGAGCTGGAGTTGAACCACATGTCGCTGGAGAACAGTGAAGACGAGATGGAATCGCGGCTGTTGCCGAAGTCGAGCGTGCACTTGCGCGTGTGCGTCACGCTCACGACGCTGAGCGGCGTGCGGTGCACGGTGGCGGCGCCCAGCTCGTAGCTGGGTCGCGACGAGCTGGCGGAGTTGTAGTCGTCGTCGGAGGGCTCGGCGGGGGACGGGGCTGCGGGCGCGGGGCTCCACAGCGTCCACGGCGGCACGGGCTCCATGTTGATGAAGGCTCGCGCGATGTGCGGCGGCGCGGCGGCCAGCGTGGGCGGCTCAGCCGACAGCACGCCGAACGGGTGCGTGAAGTAGAACAGGCACAGCGGACGACTCTGTAACACACAACACGAGCACGTGAGTGCGCCACTCACATGTACCATGTATGGAGAACGTGATGTGTCAGTGAGCTGAAGTACCTACTTCAAAATCAGAATCAAATTATTTTATTTGACACTAGCTTCTGCCCGCGACTTCGTTCTCGTGGAAGTCGTAAGACAATATACTAAAATACAAGCCACATTTTATTTATTTATTTATTAACTATGGATGACTTACAGCTAAAACAAACAAAATAAAAATAGTATGTGAGACTGACAGCCAATTAAGTTCTGTTCACTTCTAAAAAACAGATTGGAAAGAAAGAGTGGGAACAGCACAACACACATACCAAAAACAGAAGAGAAGAAAAAAAAACATAATAACATTCAAGCTTAAACTAAATGGACATTCCATATTCAATACAAGAATAAAATCCTGAACAAACAAAATCTTAAGTAAAAAAGCCAAGGCTCAGGCACTTTCTGGCCGAGGACACATCTGATAAGAAAGGATCAAAATCGTGCCGTTACTACTTGCATTGCACACACTATAAATAATTTTTTTCTGTAATTCGTATAGGTAAATGGAACACGCAACGGTTCGTTCCAGCGCTTCGACCTTCCGGGAACGTTAAAATAAAATTTGGATAGAATATCGGAGTTGTTAATAGAATTATTGAAAATTTTAAATAATGAAATACAGTCAGAGATTGCTCGCCGATTAATTAGGGGTAATATACGATACTTCTTACAGAGGTTGAGGTAATCTTCAGACCGGTAGGGCAATTTCTGATGATAACACAAATACTTGATGAACCTTTTCTGGATGCTCTCTATACGATCAATGTACTTGTGATAACATGGATTCCAGATTTCAGACGCGTATTCCAAGTAGCTTCTAACAAAAGTATAGTAAATAACTTTTAAAGTTTTGGCACCTGGACAGCCGCATTATGAAACCTAGGGCTTTTGATGCTTTAGCGACTATGGCGTCAACATGAAATTCAAACGTGAGCTTAGAATCGTGATATACCCCCAGATCTCGGATGCAATTCGTTCTAGGTAGTACTTGGTCACCTAAGATGTACGATGAAGGTATAATTGCGCGCTTTCGAGAATATGTTAGAACCGAACATTTCGTAGGGTTAAGATCAAGTTTACTCTCACGACAATAAGCCTCCAGACGACGTAAAACGACGTTTAATAAAACTTCTCTGAATACTATGTTTGTTAGTTTAGTTAGTTTAGTTTAGAAAAATTCTTTATTAACATAAAAGTATACATAGCTGTAGAACTTAAAAGTAAAGTCACAGTCACACAAATATTAATAACAACACTTACAGGCTAAGAGCACCTTTATAAGTATTTAATAGTAATGGTTACAACTTATTACACCATGAGGCGCTTATTCATTAAAGCTTAAACATTAACATAAAATTATTGTGATAATTTCATTTATAACATGAGGGGGTAGCAGCAAATACTTAACTACGCGCACAGCGTAAGTGCGACCGTCGACCAGTGCAAGCGGTAGCTCAGGTGATCGCGTGTAACCACCAGCGCGGCACGAGCCACCGCGCCCCCCGCGCGCTCACCTGTATAGGGTGAGAGCGGGGAAGCGCTGGCGCATCGTACGGGCCCAGCTACGACACGTTATCAGTATTATGCGCAAACAACACGTAGTGATGGGGAAGCTTGTATGTACCGTATCTATCGATTTGTCGCAAGTCTCTCAATTTAATTTGACCTATGTTAGCAATCAATTTATTTTGATGACATTTATTTTTGTTGTAAAATTTACGGGTTAATTTTAGAATGAATTTAGTAATGCTAGGTAACTTTATGTTTGTGTGTATTTCTTTAAGGTTTTTTAAACGGAGTATTAAACGCAATTTTAACTGCTTTATTCTGAATTATTTGTAACAGGTTATAATTAGATTGGCAAGTGCTACTCCATACCGGACAAGAATAGGTGATGCAAGGTCTAATTAGGGTGGTGTATAACCTAAGTTTGGTGTTAGCGCTGAGCTTACTTTTTCGGTTAAGTATAGGACTGAGAGAACCGAGTGCTTGAGCTCCTTTAATGCGTAATTTATTGACATGCCTTGTCCAGTTGAGCTTTTTATCCAACGTAACGCCAAGATAGCGAACTTCTGTGGTCCACGGAATCAATTGCTCAGCGATTTTTAATTGTCTTTTTGGGGTTGTACGTTGGCGTGTGAAAAGTATCGCCTCAGTCTTGGATTCGTTCAACTTCAGCTTCCATTTGTTGAAATAAGATTGAAGTAGTTCAAGCGACAGCTGAAGTCTACTTATGATAATGTCGATGTCATCATCGCTTGTTTACGATGCTGTATCGTCGGCAAAACAGGCCAGATGAGTACGGATCTGCACAGGAACGTCACTCACGAATAAAATTTAGAGGTAGGGACCGAGCACCGAGCCTTGAGGAACTCCTGCTGATACCGCCCGATAAGATTGGATAAGTTTTACTAGCTCAATTGGAACGCTGTAACTAATAAGCTTGTATAACAGGCCTTCGTGCCATACGGTATCGAAGGCTTTTTCGATGTCCAGAAGGAACATACCGGTGGACTGCTTAAGATTAAGATGATAGGAAATGTGTTCTGAGACTCGAGCCAATTGTTGAACCGTAGAGTGAGAGGAACGAAAGCCAAATTGCTCGTTCATAATGAGCTGGTCAGAGCAACGTAGCAAGCGATTATATATCATGACCTCAAACAGCTTGCCTAGAACAGGAAGAAGGCTAATAGGCCTGTAACTAACTGGTAAAGAGGAGTCCTTTCCAGGTTTTTTAAGTGCAATAACCTTTGCAGTTTTCCACTTATCGGGAAAATATCCTAACTTTAAGCAGCCGTTGAAAATTTTTGTGGTAAACACAATAGATTTTTGAGACAGATTTTTGAGCATAATGTTGTGTATACCGTCATCACCTGGAGCCTTCCTGGTCTTGAGTTTACGAATAACCTTCCAGACTTCAGTTGGCCGCACAGGTAGATGTAATTCATTTATGACATGATCATTTACGTGGGTAGTGGCTGACTGAACGACCCTATCGACACTATCGTTTATCCAGCTACTAGTAAGATTTATATTCATCTCGAAAGCATCTGCAAGGGCATCACATTGTTCAGGGATGGACTATGTTTGTAGTTTTGGTCACAGCAGTCAAAATAGACAGAGAGTCAGGACTGGTGACGCAAGAGCAAGCGACGTACAGTTTCATGTTCTATGGTAAAAGGTTTAGTTTCCGCACTTAGTCCTTCAGGTGGACCATTGTACATGGGCCATGGCGGCCATCAGTGGTTATTCCAACCAGCCCACCTCTCTCCAGAAGATAAGTCTCCCGGTCTGTTTAGAACATCTGTGTAAGATCTGGGTGCCCCAAGGGTTTCAGTTCTAATCTGGGTGACGCCTGTGCATTCAAAGAGCACATGCACGACGGTTTCCTCAGCCTCCATGCAAGCCCTGCACAGAGGATTGTCCGACATGCCTACTGTGTGAAAGTGTTTGTTTAGCGAACAGTGTCCCGTGATGGTCCCACCGTTGGTCACCAGGCGCAGGCCGGTCCTGTCCAGGAGTAATAACCGCCAGGTTAGCCTACCATCTAAGAATGGCATAGCCTCCCTGGAATGTTTGCAGGTCGGTGTAGAGGTCCACCAGCTCTTCTATATCTGTACGAGTACATATAATAAATCTGTAGACTAGGCGTTTCTGTACATTGAAAATATTTAAAAAATAAATAAATTGGGGTGTTAAAGAATAACCAACACATGCCATTTCATCCATTTTTGGAATTTTTGTCTGTTTGTCTGTTTGTCTGTCTATGATTGTTTGAACAGGTTCAACGTAAAAAGTACCATACCAATATGGTTAACTTTTATACTTAAACTAGCTTTTGCCCGCGGCTTCGCCCGCGTGGATGTCGGTTATCGCATAAAAAAGTATGTCCTTCTCCATATCCCAGGCTATATCTCAAAATTCTAACTTAGTAATAATTTTAATGTGATTCACTATGTGAATAGAAACCGAAACAAATGATTTAATATAATAAAACTACTTATGTTCTGAACGTGAATGAGTCTTTACCTAAAGATAACAAACACAAAATCAAAATACGAAATTTCACTCAAATTCTTAAAGCAATCAATTGTACCAAATTACAACACGAAATAAAAGTGCGACACAAATAATCATTTTAAAATAATTCACGTAAGTACCAACAATGTGAAAACAAAATGAAATCCTCCGAAATGTCGCATGATACACCGCTTGTGCTGATAAAACTCTCGAAATATTTAATCAACATCATTGGTGCATAACTTTTCTCAGGGTCACGTTCGCAATTGGACGAAATATTTGACATTTATTTTGTACTTGCAACACGATCTGGCTGTAGAATTCGATTAATCGACTAATACTTGACCGGTTGACATTTTAGCGGGAACACCACTAAACGAACGAAAAAAAAGAAAAGAAAATACGTCTATACTCTGTGGTCGTGTGGCGGTGTGGCGCGGTGCTTAATGTAAACATTCATCAAGGTTATACGTGCGTAAAGTAATGGATTCAATAAGAAAACGGTTTAATCTTAGAAGAATCTTACACAGAATTACTGAGAAATAAGTGTAGATTTCGTATTGAGTGTTAGTTTACCGAAAAGTGATAAATATGTCAGTGAAAAAGTAACGAAAGTTTTGGAATGCACAAATTTTGATCATAAGGCCGCCGTGCTTAGTCATGTTTTTATGATAAATATTCTTGTATACTGTTTGAAATACACATAAGAAGCTAGCTTATTTATCTACTAACATAATTTGGCTAATAGCTACTGATATTATAGCGTATTGTTATCGTAATCGTATTTCCAAGAGTAACATTCGGCAAACAAATACTTACAAAAAGACAATAAAATGGATATAGTATGTTATCCTTAAGAGATAGACATATGCCATCGCGGACTTTTTTAAAGACCTTTGTAAGATACACAATTCCACCATACATTATTTTGTTATATTTCAAAGGGTTTAGACAGCGTTTTCGTTGAAAGCTCCCAGACGGCTTATTTTTTTCCGACACCTCCAACAAATATCGTTAATTCATACAAAAATGCATACAAAAACTTAACAAATTATATACTAAAACCTTCCTAGAGAACCAAGCTATTGCTGAAAACAGCATGAGAATCGGTGCAGTAGTTTTTGAGTTTATCGCGAACAGACAGACAGACAGACAGACAGACGCGGCGGAGGACTTTGTTTTATAATATGTAGTGATGTAGTGATAGTGATAGTGATAGGCACGAAGATGCACTTTTGAACGTCAAAAATTACATGAATAGTTAATTGATTCTAGTTGCGCCTTCCAAAAGGTAGTTATGTATGGAGAAGAATGGGCAAGAAACTCCATACTTACTCTTTTAAAATGTTAACAATAGTTTGCATACATTAATTAATAATTATAAGTGAAGACGATGTACCTAGCATAAAAATAAAAATTACTTACCACAATAATTGGTAAAAAGAATGAAAAGTGAAGTAATGACAGAAAAATTAATAAATGCGATAGGTACATGGTACTCACATATTTACAAACATTGTATATGATTTTCCAAAAAAAAAAAATAACTAAATTAAACATATAATAAGTGTGTGAGTTAAATTTATATTAATCACAGAAAATAAAAATTAATATTAAAAAAAAATATAAATCTGTTCTGTATAATTTAGCAGCATTTTTTCAATTTTGTAAATGTGAATACCATGGAGCCGTTTACTATGTTATTATGATTTATGTTGACTTGAAAGAGCATGGCAGTTGAGAGTATGTGTTGTGGACTCCTACTCCATTAACGCACATACGGGACTAACAGCGACATCTCGAGGCAAGAAATGGTACCATACGCATATCGCGCGACTGTGATTGGTCTTAATTTAAAATATTGTTCCCATACCCCTCTCCTTGAATATTGTAAAAGATCAAGATGGCGAATATACAGAATTTGTTCGTTAAAGCTAACGCATCGTTTTTATTTAAAATCCTCAACACAATCAAAAACACAAGTTTTCACCAAACCTCACCACTGCTGCTACATTTTGGACCTTCGAACCGAACATTGGAATGTTGATACCAACAAGATCGCTGATTGACCTATGGACGGATATCCCTTGAACATGGCGGATTGAGAAGAAAACGCAAATGGTTTTTCATCGAAAATAATACGCAATCGGTGGGGCCAATCCTTATTCCTTCCCATCATGTCCTGACTTCTATTTGGTGCTATAGTGTGTCTGTGCTCTTATTTCCGTGAAATTGCCGCATTGCACAGTGTGTTATTTTGCCTTAGTTGCGGACATGCCAGTTTTATTTTTTATCGACATAGGTTAAACATTAATAAAGCATTCTAAAAAAGTCCCGTTTTGATATTTCACTTAATTTAGGAAATAAAAATATATTTGTGAAAGGTCAATGACCTCGCTGAAAAAGATTTTCGTCTGTATTTCTTGAATAAAATAAATCTCTACCTCTTGTAAAAATATAGATTAATTGTTGGTTTGAAATATATTTGGTGTCAAAATTTCAAGTCCCTAACATAACAGGAACGAGAGTAAATAATTATTTTCGAAATAAACAAAAACAAATTTTATAAAATTAACTATTTACTGTTCGCATTTTTTTTTGTTTGTAGAATATACTTATGTATAGTTCCTTCAACTCGAGAAAATTGTAAATATTTATCTAGCGAGATCTCGGAGATATTGCGTTTCTAAGTTATTTTTTAATTTCTATGGAAATAGGGTTGTCACAAACTAGTAAACATTTAAGTCGATTAATTCAATCGATTTCAACTCGTTTTGACGGATTGATTGGAGATGGCAAAGATCAAAGAACTTTGAAAGACTATGGGGGAGGCTTTGCCCAGCAGTGGGCCACAAGGCATTCTCTACCAGTCAACCTTTTTTTTTGTTTTTTTATTATCCTCTGAATGGTAATATCCTCGCTATCAGATTCAAAAACCATTTCGTCAGTCGTCAGCGTGATATCATTTGCTTCAAACTCTTCGGATTCTGATTGGCTGTAGTAAACAGTGGTGCCGATTCTCTTGTCACAAAATTCTCTTAACTAGATTAAAAATCACCAAAATTTAGTTTATTCCTGTCAAACGGCGATTTCCTATTCTGAAATTGACTAAAGTGACACAACTTAACTACATTTTAGTTTGACAGCACTAAGATGGTACTGAGTTTTTAATTTAGTGAAAATGGCAATTTTGCTATTCTGAATTTGAACATTTCGTTTATAAACTAAAATATAGATTTTCTAACTAAATCTGACTATTTTTAATCGCGATTAAAAAGGTGTGGAATAAAATTAGTTTTCATGAACTAAAATTCACACCAATCACCTCGACTTCTGGTGCAAAACCAGTACTTGTATATAAAGTGTATCTATTCATACACGAAATATTTTAAGAGAAACATCTTTATGTTGTAAAAAAGCCACAGCAGCGATGATTTTTTTTTTATCTTAGTGTTTTATATTTTTACATAATTATTATAATTTTAAAATTGCTTGAGACATTTTGCGAAAAAATCCTTTATTTACTTATTCTATGAATGACCCGCCTCGACGCGGTGACGCCGAACGGTGCGGTGGGGTGGCGGCACGAGCGCGGTGAATTTTGATAATTAATCATCCTATCAAGTAATTTTAAATTATTTAATTTTTTAAATAATATACTCAGAATAAAAAAAAAATCATTTCCATGGCTTCTTTACCACTGGCTGGCTTTTTTTCTTTTCTGTATCACTTCAAATATTTCGTGTTTATCCCAATTTTTTTTTTTTTTTGCTTATATCTCCAAAATGGTGCGTCCTATCGCAAAAATAATGAAAATTTCGACCCCCTTTTAGAAACGCTTAAACCACTATTACTCTACATGTAGATAACCTTTTTTTTTATTATCCACATAAAAAGTGAAAAATTCCATAAAAAACACGTCGCGGCTGCCCCCCATGCGCGCCTCCGGCTTTAAAATCATAGGCAAACAAGTACAACGTTAAGAAGCCAAAAAAAAAAACAACTTGGAGTCACGATTGTCAAATTCAATTTAGTTGTGTCAAACTTATTTTTTTTAGAGAATTTTGTTTGCAGAATAGCTTTAAGATTCTCATAGCCAAAAGTAAGGAATTTTAGTGATAGTTTAGGTAGTTTAGTTCGGTGTACAAGAGAATCGGCACCATTGTCTGTTGTTACGCTTAAAAGTTGAAGCGCTGATTTCGCCAAGGGCAAAGATTTTTTATATTTTTGACGTGTACCAAATGCTAACGAGGATATATAAGGATTAGATGATTCTAATGCACGGTGAAATAAGTCTAAAATTGTGGTTTTTCTATTCAATTTTCGGGTATGGTGTTGTCTATTATAGCGCCAATATTTGTTTCTAGACTCTCCTGCTTGCTCAGACAGCATACCTATGGGTAAGGTGCTGGCGTATATGATTTGCCGGCCATGGATTAATATTTTGTGCATAGTAACGGACATATAGAACCAATTGTATTTTTTTACATACTTCGCAGCTATAGATTTAAAAAAGTCGTCAAATTTTGCAGCATCTATTATTAAGCCACTTGATAGCACTACTAAAATAGTATGCAGGTCATCCACCAGCCACTTCGATCAATAATAGCATTATTGATCGAAGACCAGCCATGTCTCTATACCTAAGATAAATAATAATAAATATCCAGTTTCGTAAGCTTGTTCGGATCCGTATTCAGGCGTTAGTCGTCGGTAATAATTGCCACTCGCTGACCAGTATGAGGGTTGGCGCCCCTTGCATTAAGTCCTTTGGTCGGAGCCCAGACGGACATCCCCAGCAGAAGGGGTCAGTGCCTGCTGAGGCAAAGCAGTGCCATGGGTCTTTGACGGTTCCATGACACCTCACCCCCGCTTCTCCAGATATTATGTATAGGAATTGGGTTTTAGCATTTGCCTAACGAGAGCGGCCACATTCAACCTCCAATCCCACATAATATCCTTCAACGAAGATAGATATTGTAAACAAAAGTAATGATCAAAATTCAACCGTAAATATTTTTTAATTTTAACTTTGTTCAAATATTTTTCCATAATTATATACTTAAAGTATGTAAACTAGGCACGTCATAATTTAAACCGGTAATTGCGCTAATACCCGAGTCAAAAAGTAATGTTTGTTTGAGCATTGTATGTTGCACACAGGTTTGTTTGACAACCCTAGCCCACAATTTAAAAATTCGATATTTCTGAGATCCTGGGTTTGTTGCACCTGGTTTTTTTTGTGGCGATAGTTAGTATAGTAATCAACATATAGGCATTAAAAAAAACGCGACCATGAAGAGAATTGCCAGAAAAATAATAATTTCAGAATCATAGAAAAAAAAAATATTCACGCCTGGGTGAGCAAGATTATTAAAGTTTTCAAGAAAAATTTGGTTCCTATAGTCAATTCCTATCATACCTTAGAACATTTAGTGCAAAAATTAAATCCAAAAACGAGGTATTGCGTTTCTATGGTTTTTAAGGATTTTTCTCGATTTTCTTAAGTTCTCTTAAACTATGGTAGTTAGACCCGGCGGAGTTTTAATGTGGTGGATGTTTGATTGTTAGCTTTTCAAAAAACACATAAAACAAGCATGTCCGCAACTAAGGCAAAATAAGACACTGTGCATTGTATTCTCGGGATATCGGATTTCCAGTCAATTACTAGCCTGGTGACGTTGCTAGCATCAGTGCCCTATAGTATTGACCGTGACCGTGACGATTATAAAACCGTGAGTACTTCTCTTTTCACTGACCACCAAAATGCCTATTGACTCTGCAAAATCCCGTGACAAATTTCCTAATTTTCTAAGTGTAGAAAGTAGTGAGTTAGTTCGCGATTTAGTTAAGAAGCGTGGTATAATTAAGGGCAGGCTTACCAAATTTAGTAATTATTTAGAGTCTTTAAAAGATTGTGATCATGACTTTCCTAATCAAAAACTCATTGATTTAAAGTTGAGAATTCAAGGATGTACTACATTATTTTCTGAATTTAACGACATTCAAACTAAAATAGAAGAAAGAGTTTCTGATAGTGAATTAGGCGAACAATTAAATCAAAGAGAACATTTTGAAGATAGTTACTACAATTTAATATCATTTGCTGAATTTATGCTTAAAACTGATGAGGTCGCTGACTGCGACTGACTGACTGGTCATTTCATAATAACAGTCAAATACATTCCGTGAAGTTACCTACTATCACTATGCCTACATTTGACGGTTCGTATGAGCACTGGCTCAAATTCAGAGACACATTTACCTCACTAGTTCATAATTCTAAAGATATTTCCAACATCCAGAAGTTTCACTATCTCAAATCGTCCCTTAAAGACAGTGCAGAACTAGTTATACATTCTATAGAATTTTCTTCTGATAATTATCAGGTTGCATGGGATTTGTTGCTCAACCGATATAATAATTGCGGTCTTTCAATTGATCACCATATCAAAGCTTTGTTAAATATAACTGCAATAACTAAAGAGTCGCCTTCTTCAATTAGAACATTAATAAACACTATTTTGAAAAATTTACGCTCACTTAAGATTCTAGGTGAGCCAACAAACTACTGGGATAGTTTAATCATTAATATTATGGTGTCTAAGTTAGATAAAATTACTGAAAGAGAATGGGGGTCTCATAAGTGCACATTGTTCCCGAACCCAAATGAAATCAATAATTCTAAGCGTTTATCGGTGGATGTTTTAATTAACTTTTTGCGCAACAAAGCAGACATGCTGGAGGCATTGCAGCGTTCACATAGCAAAGAAGCTCAAAGCACTGACAACAAAAAACAACACTCAAAATGTCACAATATGTCACACTGCAATGTTTCTAGCGGGCCGACTAAATCAAATAAACAACGCGGTAAGTTAATATGCGCAAAATGCAACGCGAATCATCCGCTGTATACGTGTAAAGAGTTTATCGAATGCGACTTAGACACAAAGCTCAAACTTGTACGCGAGCACAGCTTATGTGAGAATTGTTTACATTCAAAGCACTCAGTAAACAATTGTAGGTTTGGGCCGTGTAGACACTGCAATCAAAAACATAACTCATTATTGCACAATGATAACGCTAATAGTTCTGTTGCTTTGCTTTCCACATCGACTACTGAGGCGTCGCGTGCTAATGAGAGTGAAGCGCCTGCGCACTTCCCCGCTGCCGCACCAGCCACCTCGGACTCCGCAGTCCCTATTCAAGTAAACAAAGCACACATGCAACCGCAATCGATTAAGTCTATAGGTGTGCAGTCCGTGTTATTGTCAACAGCTATCGTTGATGTAGCAGATGTACACGGTAGATATCATAAAGCGCGGGCGCTCCTTGATAATGGAAGCCAGCGCTGTTTCGTTTCTAAATCATTATGTCAACTCTTAAACGCACCATCAATACAGTCCACAAACGAAGTTCGAGGCGTAGGTGATTCGATAGTACATTGTTCACAAGCTTGTAATATCGTTATCAAATCCTGCGTCGATAATTCATTAACCGCGCACATTCATTGTTATGTGCTGTCTAGGATCACGGCTTCAAGTCTGTATTCCAGACAACATACGGTTAGCTGATCCGGAGTTTCTAGACTACAAAAATATTGATATTCTGATTGGCGCAGATAGGTTTTGGGATCTGTTAGAAGACGGTAAAATTCGTTTGACTAGTGGTCCGTTTCTACAGAAAACTAGGCTGGATTATTTCCGGACCTATACTTAATTATACGCGCAAAAACGCGCCAATTCATTGCAATATTATTAATTCTTTAGATACGCAACTTCGATTGTTCTGGGAGATTGAGGAACCGTCTAAGGTCAGAGGCGCACAGACTGAGGAAGAACGTGCATGCGAAAATCACTTTGTTCGCACTACTACTCGCAATAGCGAGGGGAGATTTAGTGTGGACATTCCACTCCATCAGTCGCCTGATACTTTGGGGGATTCTTATACACAAGCAGAACATCGATTTCTTGCGCTATAAAAACGTCTGCAGCGTTCACCTGAATATAAAACTTTTTATTCCGATTTTTTGCAGAAGTATCTTAGTTTAGGCCATATGACACAGGCAGATTCCTATGAATCCCCGTGTTATTTTATGCCGCATCATGGCGTGTTCCGTGAGCTCAGCACCACCACCAAGTTGCGCGTGGTGTTCGACGCAAGCGCACGATCGAGCTCTGGTAAGTCATTGAATGATTTGCAACTAGTTGGCCCTCCTATACAAGGTGATCTCATTGCCATTCTTCTCCGCTTTCGGCAGCACAGGTACGTCGCGTGCGCCGACGTGGAGAAGATGTACCGGCAGTGCCTGGTAGATGAGGGTCAGCGCAGCTTGCAAATGATTCTTTGGCGTGACCATCCCTCAAAGCCGTTAGGTATATTTAAATTAAACACCGTGACGTATGGAACCGCCTTCGCACCTTTTCTAAGTGTTAGGTGCCTAAAACAATTAGCCTCTGAATCTCCTGATCCTGATGTCGCTCGAGCTATCAAAGAGGATTTCTATGTCGACGATTATATTACGGGCTTAGATGATAAAATAAAATTATTAGATCTATGCGACAAAACTCAGAAGACGCTGCAGTCGGGCTGTTTTCCATTTAGGAAGTGGATATTTAATTTTAAACACGATGATGACCGTCAGTCGTCTAGTCAGTTTAAACCTTTAAGTTTCGATAAAAACGTAAGTTCTAAAACCTTAGGAATAGGCTGGCATAACGCAAGCGATAACTTTTATTTCAATTCTCACATTAATACTGAAAATACCAAGCCTATTACAAAGAGGTCTATTTTATCGAACGTTTCGCAAATTTTTGACCCTCTCGGCTTGTTAAGTCCTGTTATAATTGTTGTCAAAGTTCTTTTACAACAATTATGGCTATTAAAAATAGGTTGGGATGACAACGTTCCAGATGGCACGGCGCGCGTGTGGAACTGGTTTGTTATTTCATTGCGAGCGCTAAACACTGTTCATATACGTACCTCGCCACGCTATAGGTACGCAGCCTATGTGTATTGAGTTACACATTTTTAGCGACGCATCTCAGACGGCGTACGGCGCGTGTATTTATGTTCGCACAGTTCGCAATGATTTAACAGTATCGGTCAGATTATTGTTTTCAAAAAAAAAGGTCGCGCCTTTAAAACCTCTTAGTATCCCACGTTTCGAACTTTGTGGGGCTTTATTAGGTGCTCGTCTGTATGACAAAGTACGCAACTCATTACGTTGTAAATTTAATAGCATAGTATTTTGGACTGATTCTACGATGCGCCTTTAAAACCTCTTAGTATCCCACGTCTCGAACTTTGTGGAGCTTTATTAGGTGCTCGTCTGTATGACAAAGTACGCAACTCATTACGTTGTAAATTTAATAGCATAGTATTTTGGACTGATTCTACGATGCGCCTTTAAAACCTCTTAGTATCCCACGTCTCGAACTTTGTGGAGCTTTATTAGGTGCTCGTCTGTATGACAAAGTACGCAACTCATTACGTTGTAAATTTAATAGCATAGTATTTTGGACTGATTCTACGATTGTCTTAGGCTGGCTGCACATGAGGCCGAATCAACTTAAGACATTTGTTCAAAACAGCATCGCAGAAATTCATGATCTTACACTAGACGTTCCGTGGCGTCACGTAAGTGGTAGAGATAATCCCGCCGATCTAGCATCACGCGGCGTTCAATTGGAAGAACTTTCTTCGTCTACTTTGTGGCGGGAGGTTCCTGAATTTCTTCGTGACCATAGTTTTTCAATAGACGATCACAAAAGTTCTCAAAGACTCGTTCAAACATCGCGAGTTACCTGTGGTCAAGTCATGCGTCACTGCCGTTGTAGCTCAGGATTGTTGTGAATTATCTTTGTTTTCCTTCCATCGGTTCTCTCAATATAAACGTATGAGGCGTGCGGCTGCCTTTATGTTACGTTTTATATACAACAGTCGATGTAAAAATAATAAGCGTTCAGGCGGCCTTAGTATAGACGAGTTAGACCACGCAGATAAAATATTAGCTCGAATTTGTCAAATGGAATCTTATCCAGTTGAATATAGGGCATTATCTAATAATGAGACTATTAAAATTAAAGGTTGTGTGTCTAAATTAAATTTGATTTTAGATGATCACAAATGAATGCGCGTAGGTGGTCGTTTATTTAATTCTGATGAATTCATTTACGGTAAAAAACATCCAATTGTATTTTTTTATGTTTTTCACGTTGCCCCACACTAGGAATTATCCTGTATCGTGGGTGCGTTTACAAACATTAAATTCACATACACAAACAGCCAGACCCGGAACAACTACTTGTAGGTCATACAAATATTTGTTCCGTGCGGGAATCGAACCCATGACACGCAGCGCAGCAGTCAATCGCTTAACCACTGCGCCAACCGTGTTGTGAATTCATAGTAAGCATTATTTTTCCACTTTATTATTTCGTCATGAGCACATTCAGCTTCTCCATGCTGCTCCGCAGGCATTACTTTTTCATTTACGCGAATCATGGTGGCCTGTCGGAGGCAGAAATTTAGCTCGCCAGGTAGTGCATAGTTGCTGTACTCGCATTAGAGGTAAGACGCTTAGTCCTATGGTGGGCAACTTGCCTAGGGAGCGAGTTACACCTAGTCTTCCATTCGTTCGGTGTGGGGTGGATTACGCTGGGCCAGTGCTCATTCTGAACCACAAGGGTAGGGGTGCTAGGCTTATCAAAGGCTAAATTTGTCTATTTGTTTGTTTCGTGACACGTGCCATACACCTGGAGTTAGTCAGAGACCTCTCCAGTGAAGCGTATTTACATACTTTAAAAAGATTTATTTCACGCCGTGGTAAGCCTGCAGATATCTACTCTGATAATGGTCGTAATTGTAGTAATGATATTTTAGAATTTGCATCTTGTCAAAATATTAAATTTCATTTTATTCCCCCTTATTCTCCGCATTTTGGTGGTCTGTGGGAGGCAGGAGTAAAGTCGAGTAAATATCATCTTCGTCGTGTGATAGGTAACGCGCATCTCACGTTCGAAGAGTACAGCACAGTATTGGCTCAAATAGAAGCCGTACTAAATTCCCGACCTCTGTCTCCTCTTTCTCCCGATCCTCATGACTTTTCCCCGCTCACTCCCGGACACTTCCTTATTGGCCGACCATTGACTGCGCCAGCCGGTGATGACCTACGTGATGTTCCTGCTAGTCGTCTCCGGCGATACCAGAGGGTAGAACAACTTTGCCAACACTTCTGGAACCGGAGGGCGAAGTAATACATCTCCGAGCTGCAGGTGCGGACAAAATGGACGGCGAATCAGGGCGAGCTCAAACCAAACTCCTTAATTGCTATTAAGGACAATAACCTTCCACCCTTGAAGTGGCATTTGGGACGTGTTCTTTGCACTATCCCAGGAAAGGATGGTATATCCCGGGTGGCCGATAAACAGACGTCATCGGGCGTGGTGAGGCGCGCATTTACCAAGATTTGTCCGCTACTACAGGACGTGATCGACACTGATGCAGTGACTGAAGAACATTGAAATTGACCAGTGAGTTACCCGCGAGTGCACGGGATCCTCGCGGTTGTGTGAACTGTTTTACGGGCGATTATCCTGCGTACGCGCAATATTCGCTGCGGTGTCAGTGCTACCAACTTTCCAACGCCGAAATAGCTGCAGGCGTTCCAGAGACGAATATAGTGCGACCGTGTGCATTGCTAGTGAACGCGACTGGTGGCGCAACCCCATAAAATTATTTGAATATCCGATTAAAAAGATGGCGGTGCAGCGGTCTCCTACTAAATCGGCAGGTCAATTAAATACGCAAAATCCTCCGATTCAATATAATTCGGACTCGGCTCTCGATAGTACTAATAAAACAGATTCTGAAGATAATTATAATAACATAACTAAACGGTTCAAACGCACGTTTGGAGATTACGCAGAACAGTCTGAATCCTCCATCTCTGAATTTAAATCTATGTTCGTTGAGTTCAAAGTTCAACAAGACCACAAGTTTGATCTGCTGAGCGGCACCTTGAATACTATTGCCACGCAAAACTTAGAGATCAAGAACTCTATTGGAACCCTCACGTCCCAACACCAAGAGCTCCTTACAAAATTTGATAGCCTAGAAATGGAAAATTGCTAATACAAAAACCGTGTTACTATCCTAGAAAATCAGATTGAACTCCTCGAAAAGAATGCGCGCTGTACAACCGTCGAGATCCGCAACTTACCTAAACAGGAAAAAGAAAACAAAAAAATCCTCTCCAATATAGTTCAGAACCTTGGCTCAGCACTGGGACTTGAGAAACCTATCGAGGGGTTGGAGATAAGAGATATCTACCGCTCAAAGTCAGAAGCCGTAGTGGTAGAATTTACTACAACAATGCGGAAGGAGTCTGTAATCTCCAAGTATATTTCATTTAATAAATCTAGACGTGAACTTAAGGAACCACGTCTAAACTCGCTACACATCAAGGTTCCTGGCGAACTACGGAGAGTGTTTTTATCAGAGTACTTAACAAGCAAAGCAAGAAGACTGTTCTATGTTGCACGCCTAAATGTCAAAGATAAAAAGCTTGTCGCGGCCTGGACGTCCTACGGGAAGGTCTATATTTAGAAGGAAGAAGGGTCTTCGCCAGTGCGTATTGATGATGAGTCTGAGCTAAACAAACTCATTTTGTGAACTTGGATCGGATTCCTCGTCAGTGGCTCGAGTTATTAGATGTGATGTAGATGATATAAAAACCCATATTATTCATAATAAATGCCATCTCAACGTTCTCTCGCAAAATATACGAAGTATTTCGTGCAATATGCCAAATTTCATTACACTTCTGCATAGGTCTAATGTGGCATGGGACGTGCTGGTTTTTTCCGAATGCTGGCTACGCTCAGCCAAAGATATACCCATTCTTGATAGTTATAATTATGCATCCACCACTTTGCATAAGACACAAAACGAAGGAGTCGTAATCTTTTACAAAAAACAACTCAAAGCATCAATGAGGTCAATAGTTTCTTTGCAAGCGTTGGACGCAACCTAGCCGAGCAAATCACTTCTCATTCATTCCCTCTTAGAAATAAACCTAATAACCTCGCGGACACCGCTCCTCTTCATTCCTTGATCATGCTTCCTACGGACGAATCGGAGGTCCTCCAACTCATCAAAGGATTAAGGGATAATTGTGCTGTTGGAATTGACCAGATCCCGGGTCGGTTGCTGAAGAGATATGCTCACGTTCTGTCCCCCGCTATTAGCCACATCTGTAACCTCGCCATATCAACAGGGAAATTTCCACAGGCATTCAAAGCCGAAGTTATAAAACCCATACATAAAGGTGGTTACAGGGACTGTGTCAACAATTTTAGACCCATCTCTGTTCTTCCAACGCTCTCAAAGGTCCTGGAGCGCCTAATGAATAACCGATTGATTAGGTTTCTCGAGACTAACAACCTTCTTTCATCTTCCCAGTTTGGCAACGTAAATCTACTAATGACGCAGTACATGAATTGGTTAGCTCGATCGTTACCACGTTGGATGAGAAAAGAAAATGTCTCACAGTGTTCCTGGACTTGGCAAAAGCCTTTGACACGGTTTCTGTCCCACACTTATTGGGCAAACTGGAAAAAATGGGAGTACGAGGTCTTCCCCTAAAATTATTTCAGGACTACCTGTTTAACAGGAATCAGCAAGTTAGAGTGGATGATAGGGTGAGTAACGAACTGCCAGTGACTTTTGGAGTGCCTCAGGGCAGCATAGTTGGCCCGACCCTCTTTTTGATCTACATAAATGATCTCTGTCGACTCAACCTTAGTAATGGTAAAAATTTTACATTTGCCGATGACACGGCCCTCTTTTTTAGTGGTGATAGCTGGAATAAGGTGTTTGATTTAGCTCAACAGGGGCTCAACAGGGTTGTTTATTGGTTGCAGAGTAACGTGTTGACTCTAAATGTCACTAAAACCAAATACATAGTATTTGCACTTCGGTCGATCGCGCTGCCCTCACGTTCACTTTCTTTAGCGGCCCACACGTGCTGGTCATCCTACCAATCTTGTGCATGTCCTGCTCTTCAAAGAACCGATCACATAAAATATCTTGGGGTTATATTGGACCACTTCCTTAGCTTCAAACCATAACATATAAACGTATTGGTAACGAGGCTGCGCAAACTCATTTACATCTTTAAGAATCTAAAACACGTAGCCGGCCTTCGTACCATCAAGATGGTCTACTACGCCTTATGCCAGTCGCATAGAGACTACTGCATCATATCCTGGGGAGGTGCTGCTAAAACGCAGTTGACAGAGGCAGAAAGAGCTCAACGTGCTATACTTAAGGTCGCAGCGGGCCTTCCCTTCCGCTTTCCTACAGTCGACTTGTACAAAAAGTGGGAGGTATTAACGATAAGACAAACTTTCGTTCTCCACACAGTTCTCAAAAAGCACTCGCAACTGGTTTATGATTCGGATCTACTAAAAGATAAACGAAGAAAGGCAACTGTGAGCAGATTATTTCCGCTCAAGTCTGGCCCACAAGTTTTTTGGTTACCTAGGGAATTATCTGTATAATATTATTAACAAAACTCAAAATATTTATCCACTAAATAAACCCAGTTGTAAGCAAAAAGTGACTACATACTTGAAAACCCTTTGCTATGATGACACAGAGAAACTGCTCCACACAATTAAATAAATCCCATCCCCCTTCCGCATCCTAGTTACGAATTTCGCTATTGTCTGCTCTTATGTATGGCTCCATAATTAAAATTTCCTACGTTCACACAGACACTTGTATTCAAATAATTACCATTCACCTACACATTCACCACCATTCACCTACACATTTATCATAATTCACCTACACATTCACCATAATTCACCTACGAATTCTTCACACACTCTTTGACTGCTTTTGTTGTTACTTTTATTTTATTTTCATTTGTTTATTTTTTGTTTTAATTGTTTGGTAGAAATACATGTTATCTGTAAATTTTTATGAGGCCACTAATTGGAGCCTGGTGACCTGTAACACAGGTTTTTCCTAACCCTACATCAGGCACCAGCTCTCACAATGTGAATTTATATAGTTCATAACTGTTCAGGTTCAGGTACCTATAATTATTAATTAATGTATACAAACTATTGTTAACATTAAAAAAAGTAAGTATGGAGTTTCTTGCCCATTCTTCTCCATACCTTTTGGAAGGCGCAAATAGAATCAATTAACTATTCATGTAATTTTTGACGTTCAAAAGTGCATCTTCGTGCCTATTTGAAATAAATGATTTGACTTTTGACTTTGACTTTGAGTTTGAGTTTGAGTTTGCAAAGCCGCGCCGCGTGCGAATTGCCAGTTCGGCTTCCGCCAGGGGCGCTTGACGGTGGACGCTATCATGCGCGTTAAAGCCCTCACGACGGGGGACGCGGTGTCTCTGGGCGGGGTTGTCGTGGCCGTGTCACTCGATATCGCCAACGCATTTAACACCCTGCCCTGGAGTTGCATTGGGGAGGCACTCCGATATCACCGGGTGCCGACCTACCTCCGTCGAATAGTCAAGGCATATCTGACGGACAGAGCCGTCATCTACCCCGGTCGCGACGGGGCGTGGAACCGGCGAGAGATATCGTGCGGTGCCCCACAAGGATCGGTTCTGGGGCCGCTCCTGTGGGACATCGGTTACGACTGGGTGCTGCGGGCCGACCTCCCCGATGGCGTCAGCGTGGTGTGCTACGCTGACGACACGCTGGTCCTGGCGCAGGGGAGGTCGCATCAGGCGGCGGCCGACGTGATGACACGCGGGGTTACGATAATCGTGGAGCGGATCCGACAGTTGGGTCTCGAGGTGGCATTCCACAAGTCCGAGGCCATGTCTTTCCATAGGCCTCGGAACAGGCCACCATCGGGATCAACACTAACGGAAGGAGGTGTTCACATCGGCGTCGAGCCCACGATGAAGTACCTGGAACTAATCCTCGACAGCCGGTGGAACTTCGTGGAGCACTTCCGTCGTTTGGCCCCCAAACTAGAACGGACCGGGGCCGCCCTCAAACGGCTCCTGCCCAACCTGAGGGGTCCAAACGCCTCCTGCCGGAGGCTCTACGCGGGGGTCGTGCGGTCCATAGCAACATATGGGGCCCCGGTGTGGGCGCGTTCGCTGCGGCTGAGGGCCACCCACTATTTGAACGCAAAAAGGTGGTAGCTGTAAGGCTGATCCGGGGCTACCGCACGATCTCGGGTGAGGCGGCAAGCCTCCTTGCCGGACTGCCGCCGTGGGATCTGGAGGCAATAGTCCTCGCGCGCCTGTATGAGTGGCGTGCGGAGGCACTGCGCCGGGGGGAAACTCCGCTTCCACGCCAAATTGCGGCAGAGCGGACGGACCTCCGGCGCGATCTCATGGCGGCATGGAAAGAGCGACTGTCGCAATCCAGCGCAGGGCACGCCACGATAACGGTGGTAAGACCCCTCTTTGAGGAGAGGCTAGGGAAGCCTCACGGCGTCCTCATCTACCGTCTAACGCAGGTCCTCTCCGGACATGGATGTTTCGGGAGGTTCCTGCACATTATCAGGCGGGAGGAAACGCCCGGGTGTCACCATTGCGATGATCGCCCCGAGGACACGGTGGAGCATACAGTGGCGGTCTGCCCTGCTTGGGCCGAGCACCGTCGTGCCCTCGTAGAGGCGATCGACAGCGGCGGCTACCTCTCGCGCCCGGCCCTGGTTCAAGCCATGGTCCGGGACGAGAGGGAATGGGAGGCAGTCACCTCCTTCTGCGAAGTAGTCATGCTAGCGAAGGAGGTGGCGGGATGGGAGAGGGAGAGAGCCTCCCGTCCCAGCCGCCGCGGTAGACGCTCCGGACCAGACCCGTGCCGGAGGGCGCGTTCGTGTGCCACGCGCGCCTCAAAGAGATGTCAGCAACGACGAGGCATTAGGGCCCACGCCTGCCGGGTCAGCGGGATTGTCCGAAAGGGGTACCGCTGCCCCGGAACATAAAGGGCCAAGGAAGGAACACGGGTGGGTTTTAGTCAGTAAGAGTCTGACACTCCCTTCCGCTCCACCCAGAGCGGGAGGGGTCATTTGATGATTTCCCATAATGAAAAAAAAAAAAAAAAAATATAATAACATATTTCTAGCCACATTTTGGATAAGAACGGCTGTGAACTGTTTCGAGAGGAAATCGATTTTGGGAGGTTTACGTCTAGCAGTGGACTTAAAGGGCTGATTATGACAATCATAGGCCGTGTCTCCAACACACTACACAAAACATTGTTTGGCAACGGTATTTTGTTTGCATAGTTCTTATAATTAATTCACTTTAATTTTATAGATGATTAATTACAAAAAATTAATGATAAAATGTTTTGAACCACTGTCCTGTCATTTTGACAGTGACATTTCTTGACATTACTTTGTTTACATAAATTATCTGAATTAGAGACTTTGGGTATAACTAGTTCCATTATTAACCGTAAATTTGACTTCATAACAAATCATTTGATCAAACGTTTATTGTCTAAAGATTGTTTGCTGTAATAAATCATTTGATTAAAGACCAAATGCCTTAATGACATTATCCTTGATAATATTCTGCCAAGTAAAAATTTGACCATTTATGAAAATGTGCGTACTAAAATCATTCCAAACATTGTACTGGTATAAAAAAAGTTGCTAAAATTTGTTTGGGTAGTGAAATTTTGGCAAAATCTTTTCGGCAAAACGGCAGGATCCCCATTATTTTACATGATAGTAGTAGTTATTCAGCTCTTCTTTATAGTATAGTATTTACATTATGTTTGCGCACACGTTTATAACCGAGAGAAGTTACTTCGTAGTCACACTACGTTCGTTCTTCTTATTAACCACAGATAATCAAAAAAATTACCATACATTACTAAACAATTTTTTTTTGCAAATGATTGCATCCCGCCATGACTGTCCCATAGATACAAACGCACTGGGTGGGAATAGTTACGGGAAGATTGTAATATTAGAAAAATATTTTATTAAATTATGTACCTACTAACATAGATCGTAAGAAAATTGTTACTAACTCTTTTATGGATTCTGTCCGAAATAAATAGATAATAATAATAAGGAATGTTCAGATGTGCGGACAGTGATGCTCAGCAGTTTCCCTCAATGTTCGTACATATGTATTACATTATTTAACATTTCAACAATTTAAGCATACTACACAATCTTACAAATCTTTCTCCTGATAAGGGCTTGGTCAAAATGTCTGCAATTTGATCTGTGGTTGATATATATTTAACAGTTCCTCCTCCCTAGCACTTACTGGAATACTTCCTTCCTCCGAGCACGTTTGCTCTTGCGAATCTCCACTCAAGCCGGCCAATAAAGGCAAGAATGAGGTGGGAGCTCAGTTCCTCGTCAGTGCTAACACCAGCCGGCCAATAAAGGCAAGCCAGAGATGAGGAACATGACTTCTCCCGGGAGATTGAGTCCGTGGGGTCGCAACTGCCCAACAGCGCGCCACATGCTGCCCTGCGGATTTCTGTATCTCTCTTGGTCTGGCTCCTCACCCTAGACATGTTCCGGCAAAGTAAACTCATACCGGTACAGACCTAGAGTTCGGAGCGCGCAAGCCCCACCACGACGCCAACGTAGAGATACGGCGGTGGGGTTATTATTATTATTTCCTTTATTTCATTTTTATACACATAATTTACATTTTTAAATATTTCTATAAAATCATACAAAAATAAAAACATTTAAAAATATAAAAAATAGCAGGCCACCGGTATCGGGAACAGGGTCCAAGCTACCGGCGGTCAGGACTCCAGAGAGAGGAACCTCCTAACAATGCGAGCCGTGTCCAGAAGTACCGCTCTCTGAATCAAGCCCTTGATCCAGCCGCCCAACGAGAGCCTTAGATGTTGGTCGAGGCTCTTGGCAATTAAGCCATTGGCTGATACGACTATCGGCACAATGATCGCTGAATCCACATCCCACATGTCGACAACCTCGCGAGCCAAGTCAAGATACTTGATTTGTTTATCTTTCTCGGCTTTCACGAGGTTCTCGTCATGTGGGACTGTTATGTCAATAATCATTGTGCGCCGCTCTATACGATCCACCACCACTATATCAGGCTTATTGGCAACAATAGTCCTGTCAGTGATGATGGATCGATCCCAGTACAATGTGATATGTCCATTTTCGAGAACTGGGTCGGGCACATACCTGTAGTACGGCACTTCCGATTCCACTAGGTTGTATTTCAGAGCAAGTTGCTGATGGATAATCCTGGCTACAAGGTTGTGTCTATGCAAGTATTCTTCGTTAGCTAGACGAGGACACCCGGAGATAATGTGTCGGATTGATTCTCCCGGACGGTGGCATGCCCGACAAATGTCAACCGTGCCATCCTTTACAATAAATCTCCGGTAATTGTTCGTCATGATAACTTCATCCATAATTGCACAGACAAAACCTTCGGTTTCCCCAAAGAGGTCACCGAAACGCAGCCAGGCTACGGACGCTAGCAGATCTACATCGGGTCCATGTAGGGCCCGGAAAAAGCGTCCGTGAAGCTCCTTACTCTGCCATACCTCCCTGCGATCGTTAGTGTCAAGCACTACAGGCTTGCGCCAGTTCTCTTTAGCCAAGGAGAGCGGGGTGAGGCCCTTGTCCACCGCGACCACATCTCGATGCATCCCCACGTCGGCTTTTAGGAAATATTCCCTGAGACTGCATATCTCGCGATTGTGGAGGGTCTTAACATTTAAAAAGCCTCGACCTCCACACTTACGCGGGATATACAGTCTCATTACCGATGACCTTGGGTGATGCATTCGATTTGCAGTCAGCAGCGTACGGACTCTCCTATCCAGGGCGTCGAGTTCGGTCTGAGTCCATTTGAGTATGCCGAAAGAGTACATCAAAACCGGCACGACCCAACCGTTGAAGGCGCGCACCTTGTTTCCGCCCGATAAAAGACTATTAAATACTTTTTTCAGGCGGCCAAAGAAGCGTTCCTTCAACGATTGCTTCGTGTCAGTAACATTAATGCCTAACGCTTCCGACATACCCAAATACTTATAGGTTTCGGATGCGGAGAGGGCTCTAAGGTTTATGAAATCCGAGAGTTCAGTTCCCACGGATTCCATAATCTCCCCTCGCTTTACATGCATGACCGCACATTTGTCCACACCAAATTCCATCCTGATGGCACTACTGAAAGTTTCAGTTACTTTCAGTAGCTCCATCAGTTGCAAATTGTTGGGGGCAAAGAGTTTTAGGTCATCCATGTAGAGGAGGTGAGATATAACCTGACCACCTCTCCTCATCCGATAGCCTAGACCCGAACCCTCCAGCAATGTGCTTAGAGGATTCAAGGCTAAGCAGAACCAAAGTGGACTCAAACTATCACCCTGAAATATGCCTCGCTCGATCCTTATCGGCTCGCTATTCCTCTGGATATCTCGACATCCTGGATAGCGAAGGACCGTCCTCCATTGCCCCATACATGACATCAGGAAGGTGCGCAGAGTTGCATCTACTTTATACAACTCCAGCACCCTCATGAGCCATGTATGTGGCACCGAGTCATAGGCCTTCTTATAGTCTATCCAACATGTCGACAGATCCTTTTGGGAACGACGAACCTGTTGGCTAATGGCCATATCAATGAGGAGCAGCTCCTTAGTATCGCGGGACCCGTTCCTACATCCATTTTGAGAGACAGACATGATGGAATTGGTGTCTACATGTTTGTTAAGTTTAGTTTTCAAAATGGTTGTAAGAACTTTATAGACCGTCGGTAAACATGTGATCGGCCTATAATTTTTGGGTTCCGCGGTGCTACCTGATTTATGGAGTAGGTGGGTAACTCCTGTCGTTAGGAACTGGGGCAGCGAACCAGATTCCAAAGCTGTCTGGTACTGTGCCGCCAAGCGAGCATGCGACCTTTGAAAACATTTTATCCAGAAGTTGTGCAGCCCATCCGGCCCTGGAGACTTCCAATTAGGCAACGGACGAACTGCACGAGCTACATCTTGGGGGCAGATGGTAATAGCCCCCATTACTGATATTGGATCGCATGCTCTCTCGACTTCCCTAGTCCAAACACCTTCGGTGTGACTGACAGGCACTGACCAGATACTGCGCCAGAAAGAACACATGGCATCATCATCCGGCAGGCGCGTGTCAGTCACACCTTGGGCCGGTCGCTCCCAATCCCTATAGACCCACCTTTCATCGCTCTGGAAGGTGCGATTCTGAGTGTATCGGCTCACTCGACGCTTATACCTACGAATACGGTTGGCCCATGCATACACTTTCTGCTTCAGGAAGTCGATGCGCTCTGTGACACGGGACGTATAGTCCTGAGGGCAGATATCAGTCCCTGAGAACGCCCGCCTCACAAAGCGCATCACTCTAGGGCGAGTATTGCCCTCCCTGAAGCAGATTAGTTTGCCGATGAGCGCCCTGGCCTCACCAATACGGCGCTCAATTCTGCACTGCCAAGCTGGTACGGCTAGTTTTGGTCGTGTAGCTCTGGAGTCAATAGCAAATTTGACGTGAGCTACACGACATGCCGCTACAGCTGCGCAGTACAAAATCGAATGAGTATCGGTGAGGTCTTCGCAGTCATCAAAATAATTTGACAACTGCGAATCCAGGACCGCCACCAGAGCCCTATTTTTGTTATGCATGGGCAAACGAGGTAATCGTGGTCTAAGTTCGGGCGACATGAACCGATATTCTCGAATCGCACCCTCCAAAGCACTCCTCAATTCCTCATTGTACTGGGTACTTACGTTTGTAGCCCTGTCATCACTCCCCTCGTCAGCATGGTTTAGGTTGGACTTATTATTATTATTATTATTATATTTTGTCCTAATTTCAATAATTTGTAAGATATCCGCGTAAATCATACCTCAAAAGAAAGAGCGATTATCAAGCATGTCTCCAAAAAGGTTTGAACAAAAAAAGCACCCTCCGTTTTTTTTTTATAAGGTTTAAAAAACGTACCTATTGTTAAAAATTCTATTTTATTTTTCTGAACTTTAAATTTCTGTTAAAAACGTCTAATGACACAGAAGCCTAAAAATGTTTTGCCGGATTGCTTACACATTACTTTAATTAAATAAAATAAAAATGAATTCATTTATCATTCAATTTGGCCATAAATAAGCAGTTTACTTAAAATTTTGGGATTTTTTAAAAAGAACATAAAAAGTAGGTTAATAAAAATTGGTAACACTTCGTCTAAGACAACTATGACAGCTTAAATGGTTCTAAATTGTCTGTACTATCTTCGCCGTATAGCCTTGCACCCATCTTCCAATCACCCTGTATGTTATGGAAATCGCTTCTTATTTTGAAAAGTCCTAAGTTTTTGCGAACATATAGAATACAGTTAAGTAAAGCTTAACCGAACTAACCTTAACGTCGTCGGTGGAAGTGGACGCGTCGGATCGGCCGCCATTCATTTTCGTTCGCAATTTATCTGATCACTCCATACGATACAATGTCCGCAATATAGTAATGTGAGGTACAGCCAGGCGGCGGCGGCCACATCTCGACAACACCCGAACACGCACTAAGGACGTTCAATAACAACACATTTTAAAACAACAGCCACAGAGTGTCAACACCACTATTCCTCACATCCAGTTATGTATCTGTTAGTTTTTTCGTTTGCGAATAAGGATGTAGGTAGGTACGTACTAAGTAGAGGCGGACCGTTCGCGCCGCGCGGGCCCACTGGCGCGCCGTGGCAGGCACGCGCGCCTCCGGCCGCAGACAGATGCACGCCAGGGAAGCAATCAGATCATTACTCACGATATCTGACCATTTACTCACTTGCTCACCACGCCGTGGGCTTGTGGCGGTACGAGTATCAACAACGCCACATTCGAACTACGCATCAAAAACCTGATGTCACAAATCCTGCATCGCGCTATCAGAGTTTACCGCGCGACTAGCATATTATACAACATCCCATCATCAACCGTTGGGCAGTTGCCCACCAAAAACAACACCCGTCTGGTCGGAGGATCCTCCCTTTACTATAGAGTATGAGTGAACTTTACACCCTGTTCCTCATACCTCTAAAGGCTAATATGCTCGTCATATGTTCGTATAGCTCGTGCCTACACGAGAGAAAATGTTATTTCACTGCATCATCCTAATATGTTCTTCACTCTAATCATTGAGTACTTCAAAGTGCTACTTATGCTTTTAGAGAAGAACTCTACGTCATTTGTTTTACCGTAGTCTGCGCATAGCGTGCGAGTCTGTCTTTAGACAACCTTTAAAACTGATTCTGCACTCAGACCACGTTGTTATGAGGACTGGTCCCGTCCCGGCGACGCAGCGAGTACGTCCCTGCACTCCGTGTGCTCGGGCGGGCGGGCGCTGGTGCCGGGCGGCGACGTCGCCGTCACCCAGTTCACGCGCCCAGCCCGGCGAGCCTCCGCACAGCCTACGAGCAGTGCTACAGTATCTCTCCGGCCACAGCCGTCACTCATCGATGTGCTTGCCTTTGTTACAACAAACTTTACTTTCGGGGGTCGATTCACTCAGTCGAGCTAACACTTAGCTGCCCCAGTATAAACGCCGACTTCATAAATAATCGGCTACAATTACAATCAGCTACGGCTAATAGCTAATAGTAAGTAGCCGTAGCTGATTTTTAAACTGTTTCTGTCTGAATTTAAGTAAGTATTCTCGTTGGTCTAGTGGTCGCAAAGGCTTCTGCTGAGCATGAGATCCTGGGTTCGATTCCGGGGTCGGGCAGTGTTATTGAGTTTTTCCATCTGGAATTTCTCAGTAGCAGCCCGGAGTGTAGATTTGTGCCCGGTTTATGGCAATAGACTCGCCCACTCGAGTGTACTATTAGGTACACCTTAGTCTAAGGCTTTCAAATACCGGTATCAATACCATACCGTGATCACGGTATCAATACCGGTATTAAACGCAAGTTCAATTAGGAGATTAATAAAACCATTAAAATACGTGTTAAGCTATTGCATAGCTTCTATCGCGGGCCTTGAGCGCGGGGACCGAATCCAGAAATTCCGTAACGAAAAAACCTCACGCTCCCCACTCCGACGGTTTTACTACTAATTTCTGGCAGTTCTTTTTTCTGTGTACTGCGTATTTTATTCTTATAAATATTAGTTTATAAAATTATGATCTTCACAAAAAGTGATTGTTGATAGTGGGGTTTGAACTCGCGACCAGTCGATTACGAGTTCATTCAGTTCCCCTGTTGCACCGCAAGGCTACAATGACTTAATTAAAGCTTGCCAAATAGTTGATACCATTCCAGTTGAACAATTTTTAAACTTGACTAGACGGTTGGAAATGACTCATGTACATGGAATTTTTTCGCTGTCAAAACAGTTTGTCACTCTTTTTTTATTTAAAATTACTTTAGGTTCAACACTTTCGTCTATTTTAAAGTTGTTATTATGCTTATATTTGAATAGTATTTGACTTTGTTTACGTAGTTATACACTTTTACGACGTTCAGCACTTATTTATTTTGTTTTTAAGCTATTGCATAGCTTCTATCGCGGGCCTTGAGCGCGGGGACCGAATTCAGAAATTCCGTTACGAAAAAAAAAAAAAAAAAAATCAAAGAAAAAGAAATACCGCATAAATAAAATAAATAAATAATTATAATTGCATAAGTTGATACAAAATGCTATGCAATAGCTTTACCGCGGCAGTCCCCGAGTGCCACACGTCTTTTTTTTATTCTGCCGCGCTAGCGAAGAATGCAATAACTCGATTTTGGACGATTTTGAGTTATATATTCGTTGAGTTATATATACTAGCTTTTGCCCGCGGCTCCGCCCGCGTGGAATTCGGTTATCGCGTAAAAAAGTAGCCTATGTCCTTCTCCATATCCCAGGCTATATCTCTGTAAAATTTCATGACGATCGGTTCAGCGGTTTAGGCGTGAAAACGTAACATACAGACAGACAGACAGACAGACAGACAGACAGACCGACAGACAGACAGAGTTACTTTCACATTTATAATATTAGTATGGATTTGGAGTCAGCGAATCGAAATCTATTAACTCTCTCTAAGCAACTTTTTATTGATCCTTCAGGAACTCTGTTTTTCAGTAAGCAAGAATGCAATAACTAAAACTTCATAACAAAATCAATAATCAAAAATACAATTCTCGGAAGCGGCAAAATCGAGTTATTGCATTTTTGTTAGTGCGGCAGTATTGTCAAATCAGTTTTTATTGTTCTTATTTTTTTTAAATAATAAAATAAATATCTTTTTCAACACACTTGCTCGTTAAGTGGCTCTTGTTGAACCGCTTTTAGGTCCATAATACAGTGTACTAAAAACGCATGCTTTTTACTTTACGTTACCATACGAGTGCTGTAACGCCACAGATAATTGTTTTCTAGTCGAAAACTTGCGCTTTTTTTTTAATCTCGTCAAAGTAACTTCATGCCAAAAGGAATCCGCGCCGTCACTTTGTTTAAATAGTCTGAATTGTCTTTGGTCCCAAAATTAACCAAAATTTATTTATCTTAAATCAGGAGTGGGTTGTAACAGGTAAAATCCCATATCTGTTCCGCCTGTTTCTGTTCCACGTAATTAACAGTTCCAAAAACCTGTTACAAAATAGCAGGCTGTTATTTCATACTATGTGGGAACAAACTATTGTGTGTTCTCTGTTACCACAGCTGCACAGTTATAATACACGGAGGTACTTCTCTTTCTAACTAAGGTGTTACACCTATATGCGAGAAAAGGAAAGAACTTGTGACGGACGATGTAACAGGGTGTCACAGTGTAACAGTAACATTTATTATCTATGTACATTTATTCTAACTAAGGTAACTGTCATAAGCATGAATAGACAAAAGCTTGTGACTGGATGGATTCTGTTATCTCGTCGTGGAACAGAAGCTGTTTTTTCAGTTTATTTGTCACAGTTACAGTCTGTTATCTTGTGATACCTGTTGTGTTTAGCTGTTACGATATAGAAACTTCTTACTTAATTTGTCGATGTCAATATCACGCTTCGTCTTCGGCATTTTTGTTTTGTTCAAAAAAAAAAAACACTGGAATTAACACTTATAGTCCGTACCGACGAAAAGGAGGTGTGCAGTGGTATATGCCTCATTCCTACCTTAAATTGTCCGTGGTCCCTCCTGGAATCAAACGGAAAAGATCCTGACTGACGTTCTATTATTGCGGATTCTCACTGAACTAATGTATATTTCTCTATGCCAATAGTACTTTCTAATTCCATACTAAGTAAACTACGATCAGCCTAAACACTTTTTTATAAAGGCTGTTTAGCCGTTTTTCCAGTGCCTCTATTTACACCTGCGCGCGCATTGCAAGCGCGCGGAAAAAAAATACAAAACCAGCGCGCCATTTTCCATAAATATTTGTTAACGTTTTCGTTGTGTTGTTAATTACTATCAAAAATACGAAATCTAAAGTATTGTCACCAACCGACGTTGAACAATTTTTAATAAAACGTCCGCATAGTCAGTACCTGGCAACAAAGGTCAGTTGAACTTTATAAATCTAAATGTATCATCACTATAATTTACGTTATTGTAGCATAAGTTTTTACAACAGGTCTGTTTTTTTCCTCGCCATTATAAATAACAATATTACGCAAACGAAAATAAAAATTAAAATGTAGATTACAAACTATACTTACTCGTAGAAACAAAAATTAAAATCAAAATTAAAATCATAATCAAAATTAAAATCAATAGAATCAAAATTCAAAAATTAAAATCAAAATTATAATTAAATGACTGACATAACAAGGGACCTCCACAGCGGAGATGACACCCTGTCAGCCACAGTCTTCAAGATTACGTTGCGGCTGCCACGCATTCTGCAGATCAGGGATACCGACCTTTTGCGAATGATGGCATGAAAGCATTCTAAATCGATGCATGAAAGCCATCAGTGTGAAACAACGCGAACATCCCCGATGCACTACAGAAACGTGGCAGCCCCAACGTTATCATGAAGATATTATTATATTGGACGCGAAGGGCATCCAGCGATCTTTTGGTATGACAGACCCACAAACTTCCAGTGTAAAAGCTCTGACAATATGCCTTAAAAAGCGTAACTTTCACTTGTTGAGAGCAACGGGAAAATCTGCGGGCTAGCATATTACCTCTGACCGCTAGAGCCCTACGCTCCCTCTCAATGCCTACATCGTCCTGAAGATCGACGGTATGGAAATGATAATTATATTTCGTCGCTTCATTCTTCAGATATTTTTAACCATGTAGTCCCCTCCCCTTGCGCTAGCAACTACGCACGTCTTTTTAGATTAATTTTAACCATTTTTTTTTTCCTGACAAGACTGTACCCCACCTCGTTGTGTCGGTCAGTTGTAGCCGTCATTCCTTTTTCGTGCGCGGCAACGAACGGACGTCTTCAACACTCAATAAGTAGTAGGTTAAAAGTGTATTTAGGTACCAAGTATGCCGAAGCGAAACGTGGAAGAGAAGATCGAACATTACAAGAATAAAATACGGAGGTTAGAAAAGAAGGCTCATCGTCGTCGAATAACATGTCTTTCGTCATCAGATTCAGATATAAGTAAGTACAATTTTTAATCGTGGGTGTTATAAAAAAGTCACCTGCTATATAAAAAATAAAAAATAAAAACGCATGGAGGTTGCCCGAGATGGTAACACGATGGCTAAATACCTACCAGTTACTTCACTAAGTAACCCAATAATACCGGGAGGTTGTCCGCGATGGCAACACGAAGGTTTAATCATACCGGGAGGTTATCCGAGATGATAATACGATGGCTGTAAATAGAACAAACACGGTTTCTATGAACTAGAATCACATGTAATACTGTTCTTATGTATCTAAGAATTCTTTGCCGTGCAAAGTTGTAACTACCCTCAAACTAAACTAAACTTGTGGAAGCTTGTAATTAGCAAATTTCAAAACATAATCAGGATATTCAATGTTGTTATTAGTCTGTAAGCTTTCTTTAAAATTAAATAAATAAATATAACTTATGAAAAATGTTACCAGGTCCAAGAGAAATGGTGCACCCCGAGGCTGTGGACGCTGTGGTGGACTCCAAGCCAGACACATCACCACCAGAACCATCACCAAGAGACGTGATTACTGCCCCAGAAGTTACGACCGATCGACCCTGCGTTGACATCGAAACAACCAATTCCCCTGATCCAGGTTTGGATCCAAATATTTTGGCGGCATTAGGCGAAATCACAGACGAGACACCGAAGTTTGGTGAGAAAATTCATGAAAATCTCGCAAAAATATGGTTACCTTTGTTAAAAAAGGGTATGACAAAAGAAAATAGGGATATACTTTTGGGAAATTACCTCATACCCGAAAACTGCCCTTTACTCCAAGCACCAACGCTTAACCTCGAGGTTTCCGCGGCCATACCGGATTCTGGTAGATTTCAGGACAAGAAAATGACCACTAGCCAACAACAACTGGGAGTGGGTATTACCGCTGTCAATAGAGGTTTACACTTGCTTGTAAATAATGAAAGCAGAGTAGAGGCAATTAAATTTATAAGTGACGGATGCCGAATCTTATCTGACTTGCATCACCAAAATACGGAAGCTAGAGTCAAATTTATACTTCCCGGTTTGGACAAGTCATTTTTACAATTTCTCGATCGTTCCGAACGTGACAACACGTTGTTTGGTAACGAACTTTCAGAAAACATTAAAGCCTCAAAGGCTATTAAGGCTAAAACAAGGGGAACAAATCAAGAAGAATTTGCCCGCTGTAAAGCCTTCTAGTTCCAGCGCGAGACCACAACCAGCAGCTAACCGGTCCAGCTACCAGGGAAACTGGTCGGGACCTTCTCGCTTCCAGTCGAACAGGAGAGGGGGGCGAGGAGGTCAGAAACGGACCAATTACCGAGCTCCCCCTGCATCCAGCCAGTCGAAGACCAACTACATGCAAGCAACGGCACGGCACGGTTGGCGCAGTGGTTAAGCGATTGAATGCTGCACTGCGTGTCGTCGGTTCGATTCCCGCACGGAACAAATATTTGTATGACCTACAATTAGTTGTTCCGGGTCTGGCTGTTTGTGTATGTGAGTTTCAATGTTTGTAAACGCACCCACGATACAGGAGAAATTCCTAGTGTGGGGCAACGTTTAAAAAAAACAAAAAAAAAAAAAAAAAAAAAAAACGTGCCCCAACACCACGTCATTGACACAGGTACACGCAGGCAGAATTAAGTTTTATTATGATTGCTGGGCCTAAAATTACCGATAATAAGACGATTCTCAGATGGATTAGTCAAGGTGTAGATATTCCTTTATCAGATAGGGTACTACAACCCATTAATACAACCAAAACATTTTGGTCTAAACAAGAAAAATGTGATATGGCGATCGCCATTGACAAGCTCATATATCTAGGTGCGGTTAAGGTTTGTGAACCTGTAAAAGATCAGTTTTTATCTCGCATATTTTTATCACCTAAACCAAATGGTGAAAAAGGATTCATCTTAAATCTAAAATCATTTAATCAGTTCGTCAAAAAATCTCAGTTTAAAATGGAAGCTCATAGGACTGCCTCTAAACTTATTCCAAAATATGGTTTCCTTGCAACTAAAAAGATAAGCTTCTTTAAGGTCTATCGACCTTAAAGAAGCTTATCTTTTAGTTCCAATTAAAAAATCATTTCGAAAATACTTACGTTTTCAATTCGAAAATGATAAATCTGATACAACAACATTCGAATTTAATGCAATGCCCTACGGCCTTTCCATTGCTCCTAGAGTATTTACAAAAATTATGAAGGAGGTTATGACCTATCTTAGGTACAAAGGACATAAGTCAGTCATATACTTAGATGACGCCTTATGTATCGGTAAAACCTATACTGAGTGCCTTAGTAACGTTACCGAAACTTTACGAGTGTTAACTTGTCTCGGTTTTGTGATAAATTATAAAAAGAGCTCACTAATACCCCAACAAGAGTGCACATTTTTAGGTTTTATCTATAATACGACAAACCTTTCAGTTTCCTTACCTATTGACAAACGTCGTAATATCGCGCAGCTTGTTAAAAAGTTTATTGGTTTACCTCCCAGGGGGCCTATTACGAACTTTAAAAAAACCAGGCAAGTTCCAGGCAATTCATTTCACTGGCTGGTTAAAGGACAATGACCAAATGACTAAGGAACCTAGTATCGGTATGAAACATGCGGTGACTCAAAGATTTATGGTTTAATTTAAAGAATGATTTTAGGGCTTTCAAATGTTATTTACTATTTTATCATAATTCTCAGCATTACACAGTAATTAGCTGTATAAAAATCTAAGTTTCGAATCGAATCTCTTAGTGACTTTTTGTCACAATGTATGCTGGTAAATTCAAAATAAGAATTAGTCAAAATGACGATTGAGCATTTTCAATACTCGTTAATTAATCCAGTCTTGTCAAATGAAATAAGATGCATACCAAAGTGAGGAGATATCCAACTAAGAATCGTGTTCCTTTCTTCACCATTTGGAGGCACTCTTATTGCACGTACGCGTAACTAGTACCTATAGATTTGCCACACGCAAAGCATACACTTCGATGGCTAAATGAAAGCTGATGCTGACCCAGCTTGGAGAGAATCATTTAGACAAACAAAGCATTCAGTGCAGACTATATCATCACGTAAAATCTATTAAACTAAATAATTAAATTAGATGAATCGAATTGTGTCCTGGTAGATACCTTAACGTTAACCCAACTTCTCCAACTCAATAACAGTAATTACGCTCAACGCTACTGTTTTGTTGATCTCGTTGGTATAGTGATCGCAAGCGCGACAGCTGAGCGTGGGGCCTTAGGTTCAAATCCCAGGTCAGACAGTGCTATTGGGCTATTCCAATAGGATTTTTTCAGTAGTAGCCCCGTGTCAGGATTCGTGCCCGGTTGATTGCAATAGGCTCGCCACCTATTACATGAGACTAAACGTAACTGCCGAAATGTGGGAGTAGGTGTATCTAACACACATCTGACTAACCCTTTGGAGAATAATACAGACGCGATTATGTTATTTCCCAATCATATTCCAATTGGCTTTATAGTAATATTGCGATGAGAAAATACGGCGTCCGTACCTACGCGGTGCCAATATCAACGTTAATAAACATGTAGAAAGAATAGATAAGAAGTTATTAAACATAATTATGATCATAATAATAATTACCTATGTAGCTGCCGCCCGCTTTATTGCCGTTCAACCTAGTGCGGTGGCCCGCCACTTTTAATTATTTGACTTACGGGTGTTGGAGAAATTCAAGAAGCCACAGTATCATACACATTTTCACTAACTTCTCTCAACGACTGCCACCGTAAATACCGCAGTAGAATCGAACAGTTAATACACCGACGAACTGTGTCCTCCATTTGAACAACTTACTAATGTAACGCAAATAAAATGTTATTTTTACATAAATCAAAACGAATAATATTCAAAAAATTAAAATATTCTCAAAAAAAAAAAAAAAAAACAAGCGTTACAAAGAAAATTACAAGAAATCACAGTAGCAACCCGTGCATTAAAAATTGGCGCCGAAAATGCAGGGCGCATGTACAGTCGCTTAAAAAACGCAATTGATGTTTTTTCTACCACATATTCGTTTCTGCCCGCACCCAATTTATTTTAATTGGTATATGTACTTGCTTGCGGTTATGTACCTACATATACAGGTACTAATCCAGACCAGACCTTATTTTTATGCAAAATGTCATCACGTAAGTTATTTTTTTATGTGGTTATTTAAACCCAAATGGTTTTACAATATTCAATTACTTGTTTTTGTAAGCACAAAGTTAACCTCTCGTCTGTCGGAACGTAGATCTACGCGAGACACAATGGGTTTTTAATTGTGTCTCTAATTACGACAGACAAGTCGTTAAAGCGAATCAAAATATAGGTACATTTTTTCTGCCGTAAATGATGTCACAATTTCAGTCTTCACTTAAATTAATTTATGAGACTTAAGGCATGAATATATGTAGTTAATTAAACTAACTCCAAATTGCAAAATAATCATAAGATTTATTTACATTAAAACAAAAAATATAAATGAAATCATTCAATTAATTGCTAAATAATAATAAACTAATAATAAAAGTAAATACCTACCGTTCGAGACTGTACTTAAAACAAAACGAATGGGACGTGCTTATAAGCTAGAAAGAGAACGCCCGCTGTTCGGTAACCAGCATATTCTGCTCGGGATGCGCGCGCATTTAATGTTTTCAAAGAGTTTTTAATGATGAATGAAACAGGCAAAGGTCTCGAAAACATTATGCCTTTCGATTAACCAAAAGTTTTGCTTAGCTACTTTTAACACCTTATCAGATTGTTATTACAATGTAATTAATAAATAATTAGTTCGTTGTTATTAATATCTGTTGTTACTAATTATTCAACTGTAAGTTCAATAATCGGATGCGTAATTTAATTATTTTGCGTAAGGTTTTATGGTTTACATACTCTTTGAATGCCATGCCAATGACAGGTGAAAATAATTGCGTGAAAAAAAAAGTATGTAGGTATGGGTAAAATAGGAAATCGACATAAAAACTAATACGTTTATGAAGTTTTTTATGCGGAGAATTTAAGGATTCGTGTTACTAGATAAAATCATTATATTTAAAAACAAGAATTATCAACATTATAAACTTAAGTCACCGCAGAACAAATAACGATACTACATACGGTCAATCTCCTTTCGTATTACGACATTCCTAATTCTAACCGACTTCACGCTGGGTAGTTTGTCTATGGCTGGCTTGTAATTCTCTGCCGTAACGTTCAGAAACACAATAAAATATTTATCGGTAAGTTACGGTTTTATTTAATCACATATTTTGTGGTAAAAATAAGCAATTTATATTAATCTAGTTACTTTAGTATAAAATTAGGTGAAAATACGAACGCACTGTATATTATGCTACCTATATAATTCAATCATATTATAATTTTTTGAGTTTGTAAATTGTCACGCGAGATTAGGTTTCCGAACGAACTCCACTTGAAGGTCAGCGGGGAATTCGACCACATGGAAGAGTATTGTTTCATTGTTTCACAAACTAATATGAACACTATCTTATTGTTTGTTTTATACTTCCATTCGTAAGAATTTTCGGGGTATAAACAAAATATGACGTAAGCTCGTTATTGAGTATTTTCCTATTCAGTTTTTGAGTATTTTCCTATTCAGTGTAAGAAAGTTCTTAGATATGATATTTTAAAGTTGTATACGGTAAATCCGTGAATTTTGTATGACAGTCCCTGACATGTCTCAACTCCTGTTTAAGTTGATATTGTTGAATGAATTGCACATCATCCATGTCGAACGCATTAAGGCTCTTATATACAGGCGCGACACGCGACGCGACGCAAAGAAACCGCGTGTCGCGCGACGAGCGGCGCCTTTTAGTCGCGTCGCGTGTCGCGCCTGTTTGTAGGAGCCTTTAATTTGATCACGAAGTCGTCTCCAACTCCTCACTTGATTAAGTTGATATTGTTCAATGAATTGCACATCATCCATGTCGAACGCATTAAGGCTCTTAGGTACAGGCGCGACACGCGACGCGACACAAAGGAACCGCGTGTCGCGCGACGAGCGGTGCCTTTGTATCGCGTCGCGTGTCGCGCCTGTTTTGTAGGAGCCTTTAATTTGATCACGAAGTCGTCTCCTTTGGTTCATTGATTCGTTATTTTGATCAGAAAAGTCACTTTCCAGGAACTCAAACAGTTCATATTCGTCGCACATAATATTTTCTTTTGTTATTTATTTATTACTCTAGTAACTTCGGCAAATAAACCCAAAACAATTCAATAAAAGCTCCTCTGAAGTAGCGTAAACTGAATGGATTGTGAGGTTACTTTTTGACAAGTTGTTATAAGAAAAGAAAAATGTCAAACGAACGTTCGTAATACGGTATTGCCAGGCAATATTCGGGCAGAAGTCGGCCAGGGTGTCACGTGACCACTTGTTTAACGAGTTCATAATACGAAATTGCAAGGCAGTTCTGTTTACGCTGTAAACTGCCTGGAAATAAGAGTTCATAATAGGGCCCCTGTACCATAAGAGAATTCGCTCAGTTAATCGGCGTCCTCACAGCAGCGTGTCCTGCAGTTAAATACGGTTGGTTATATACCAAAACCCTAGAGCGCCAAAAATACCTTTTATTGAATAGATTTGATAATAATTATAATTCTAAAATAAACCTAGAGCGATACATACTTAATGATTTAAATTGGTGGCCACAAAATATATTTACATGTACAAACTTCGTCGACAACGTGATTACGAATTGGAAATATTTTCCGATGCTTCGAATGCTTTCGATTACCATCACAAAATTCTCCTGCATTTTGTGATGGTAATCGCGCTCATGGATCATGGAAGGAAACCGAAAGAGAATGTCATATAAATTACCTAGAGTTATTAGCTAGTTTCTTAGCACTAAAAACCTTCGCGAAGGAACGATCAAATTGTTCCATATTGTTACGAGTTGACAATAACACAGCGTTGAGTTATATTAATAGAATGGGAGGAGTACAATATCCTCACTTAAACGATCTTGCTTATCAAATTTGGCAATGGTGCGAGAAGCGGAATATATGGATATTTGCATCCTATATTAATACCAAACAAAATATCGAAGCTGATATTGAATCAAGAAAAATTAATCCCGATATAGAATGGAGCTTATCAGATCAAGCATTTGAAACTATCATTCGTAAACTAGATCAACCTGTAATTGATTGGTTCGCTTCTCGCATTAATGCCAAATGTCATTTGTACGCATCCTGATTTCTTGACCCAGACGCATCTTTTGTTGATGCATTTACAGTTAATTGGAAACATGATTTTTTCTACGCCTTTCCCCCATTCTCCTTAATACTTAAAAGTGTTTATAAGATAATAAACGATGAGGCGTGTGGTATACTCGTATTCCCATGGTGGCCATCACAGCCATGGTTTCCTATTGTTACAGAATTAATCTCCTCAGAAATAATATGTTTTGAACCCAGTAAAAGCTTGCTCTTATCCTCTTCCAGGGATCACCACCACCCGCTGCACAGTCATCTTACACTGGCTGCAGCGATACTCTCCGGGAAGCCTTCCTCCGACGTAACATCCCCGTAGAAGCAATAGATCTCATGTTAGCATCGCTTTCTGATAATACCAAAAAACAATATAGCGTGTCATACAAACTCTGGTGGCAGTTCTGTAAAATTTATAAAATAATACTTTTGAGAGTACGGTAGCAAAGGTCATCTCTTTTCTAACAACAGAGTTTAATAAAGGTGCCTCGTATGGATCTTTGAATTCCCACAGATCTGCACTCCTTTACTATTGGGCAACAACATTGGTTCTGATGAATGCATCAAACGTTTGTTAAAAGGAGCCTATAAGCTTAAACCTAGCAGGCCAAAATATACACACACGTGGGACCCGCAATTAGTACTTAATCTTGTTTCCAAATAGTATCCGAACCGAGATTTAGACCTAAGTCAGTTGACAAAAAAGCTTGTTATTTTACTGGCTTTATGTACGGCACAGCGAATCCAAACTCTTTCCCTAATAACACTAGAGAATATAAATATCTCGTCAAATGGAGTAAAAGTATTGATAACAGCCGTTACCAAGACTTCGGCTCCAGGAAGAGAACAACCCGTACTCTTTCTTCCCTACTTCGTAGATAATAAAAATATTTGCCCTGCTACCGTACTCACAGATTACATATTTATTACACAAAATCTAAGAGCTAAAAATATAAATAACTTAATACTAACAATTAAAAAACCTAATAAGGCGGCCACCGCTCAAACCATAAGTCGATGGATAAAATTGGTGTTATCAGAAAGCGGTGTTGATACATCAATATTCAGTGCACACAGTACACGACACGCCTCAACTTCTTCTGCAAGCTCGGCCGGTGTGTGCATTGACACAATACGTAGAGCCGCGGGATGGACCAGTCGTTCTCAAACATTTGCCAAGTTTTATAAACTTAATATAATTAACGAAGCCGAGTTTGCAGAATCAGTATGCCTATAGTTGTAGGTTACTAGTTGTAAGGAATTGATTGTAAATCAAACACAAATCGTCATATAGAAGAACATTCTTTATTTTTTCACTATGTAATTAAAAGTAAATAAATAATCATTTAAAAAAATCTTGCAATTTATTTAAATGAACCTGCAAATCTCAATAAGTATCTCTTAACATCTACATGGTTAAAAATATCTGAAGAATGAAGCGACGAAATCTATCTATACTAATATATAAAGCTGAAGAGTTTGTTTGTTTGTTTGTTTGTTTGAACGCGCTAATCTCAGGAACTACTGGTTGGAATTGAAAAATTCTAAAATGTGTTGGATAGTCCATTTATTGAGGAATATTATAGGCTATATAACATCACGCTACGACCAATAGGAGCGGAGCATAAATGAAAAATGTTGCAAAAACGGGAAAAAATATTCCTTTTTGAGAGCTTCCGTTGCGTGCGCTGCGTAAACGGTTTAAGTTACGCAAATATCATGTATGATGGAATTGTTCCTCTTTAAATGTTCTAAAAAAAGTCCGTGACAGCATATGTCTATCTTTTAAGATTGACTCACTATAACCTTTTTTATGGTAATCAAATTTGTTCGAAATGAATGCATTATTTGCGAAGGAGTTTTCATAAACTTGGTATTAATCCTTATCCAAATAAATACGTTATTCATCACAAGTATTTAATTTTGAACAAAGTTGCCCTTACATCATTTAATTTCAATGAATATCTTAGGAAATATAACTATTTTATAATAACTCCGCAGCAAAATAATGATCAACTCTGCGAGGTAGTCTATTCTAAAGCTGAAGAGTTAGTTTTTAGGGTTCCGTACCCAAAGGGTAAAATGGGACCCTATTACTAAAACTCCGCTGTCCGTCTGTCTGTCTGTCTGTCTGTCACCAGGCTGTATCTCATGATCCGTGATAGTTAGACAGTTGACATTTTCACAGATGATGTATTTCTGTTGCCGCTATAACAACAAATACTAAAAAACAGAAAAAAAAAAATATTTAAGGGGGGCTCCCATACAACGGACATGATTTTTTTGCCGTTTTTTTTGCTCCGCCCGCGTGGATATCGGTTATCGCGTAAAAAAGTAGCCTATGTCCTTCTCTATATCCCAGGCTGCCAAATTTCATGTCGATCGGTTCAGCGGTTTAGGCGTGAAAACGTAACATACAGACAGACAGAGTTACTTTCACATTTATAATATTAGTAAGGATTTGTATGGATGGTACGGAACCCTTCGTGCGCGAGTCCGACTCGCACTTGGCCGGTTTTTTGTTTTTTGAACGCGTTAATCTCTGGAACTGCGAGTTGGATTTGAAAAAATCTTTTTGCATTTTACAGCCCAATTCTTGAGGAAGAATAACATTCCTATTAACTAGGACACAATTTGCTGCAGCTCCGACGAGACCGCGTCGGAGGAGGCGAAGCGGTACTGTCTAGACCCACCGCGGCCACTGCACGAAAGCACGCCGCGGGGTCGGGACACACCGCCGTCACCCACCTTCGCCGACGCGGCTCGTCGGACGCCGTCACCAACACCGACACCTATACCGAAGAAGACGGCTACGGGGGTGAGTACACTTATGCCTCCCCCTGCCCCTTCAACATCCACTGCACCCCCTGCTGCTATCCCCAGCGCAACGAAGGCGACGACGAAGCAGAAGCCGGGGAAGAAGCCTCGGTACCCACCGCTGGTGGTGGAGAAGCTACCCAACTGGGCCGCCCACTTCAGGGCCATCAGCGCCAAGCTGGGCCGGTCTCCGAATGCTCGACCTTACGGGAATAGTGTTCGATTCACCCCCGACAGCGAGGACGAATGCAGGCTGGTCCAGCGGTACCTGACTGGCCTGGAAAAGGAAAGCGGCGTGTCATGGTTCGCCTATTCGCTGCCAGCGGACCACAGCATGAAGATAGCCATCAGGGGACTGCCAGTTGACACGGACCCGAAGGAGATTGAGGAGGAACTCCGGGCGCTGGGGTACCAGCCAAAGTATGTGCGTCACATCAAGGGCGCACAAGGACGACCCGGCTGCGTATTTCACGCCATCCTCAAAACAACCCCAGGCGTTCGGGCAATCTTTGACACCACAGTGTTTATGTACATGCGTAGTATCAAGATTGAGTCCTGGCGCGGTAAGAAGAGACCCGCTCAGTGCCGCCGGTGCCAACGCTTTAGACATAGCTCGCACCAGTGTCACCGACCGATCGCTTGTGTTCGTTTCGGGGACGAACACGCGGCACGTGACTGCCCACGCCCGCGGGAGGAGCCGGCCACCTGCGTCAATCGCGGTGGCCCGCACCCCGTGTGCAATATAAAGTGCCCCGTGTTTCAGGCGGAGATACGAAACAAACGAGCGGGGACTGCCACCATTACCACCACCACTACACGCCGGCCCCAAGTGGCCACCGAGAGGCAAATGGTGCAACCAGACGAGGGCCAACAGGTGACGCTAATGACGGCAGCCAACGGGCCTACAGAAAGGACGCTAGCCACCTCCTCTAAGCGAAGGAAAAGGGAAGGGGGGAAAAGGAAAAGGCAAGAAGCCACTCCCCCCAGCGAGCCAGGAAGAGGTCCCAAAGGCCGCCCCTGCCCAAGACAGGGCGCAGGCTGTGAATAAGGACAACACCACCAAGAAACCCACAACTAGCGCCAGTACGGCGCCGCGGGACCGTGGGAAACTACCGAAGTTCGCCGCTGACACGGCTGGTGACGCCACTGGCGTTATCGCCAACAGTCAGTCTGCGGCAGTGGCGGCAACAGGTGGAACTACGGAAGTTCTCCACGCAAACGAGCGGCGCTAGCGGCGCCGCGACGTCAACAAACAAAGAATTCACAGCCTGCGCAATAAAGCTGCTTATGGACCTAATTAAAGCCATAAGACAGAGGCAGGATATAGAGTCCGTCATCTTCGACGGCTTGGCCATGCTTTTGTCACATTCCAATGGCTAAGCCGCCCGCGGCTCATTTGGACCTGCCGGAGCTGCGGGCCTTGTTAGCAGCATCACAACGTGCCACTCTTCTCGCCGGTGACTTAAATTACAAGCACCCGGCGTGGAACTCGACCAAAACGAACAATGAGGGGAGACGACTCATCGCGGACGCGGAAGCTCTCGGGTATACGGTGTCCGGCCCGGAAACGCCGACCCATTACCCTGACATAAGTCGTAATATGCCTGAAGTGCTGGACGTCGTAGTTCACCGAGGGCTACACTGCCAGATCACGCAACAAGTGATAGACGACGAGTTACAGTCGGACCATCAACCGGTACTCGTCGTCTTATCGGGTATGCCGACCTGACTGAAGCCCATAGCGCCACGTCGCAACACGGAATGAAACAAGTTCCAGGAAAAAGTAGAGACCCCCACGCCGACTTGGCCTATCGCGTCCTCCGCGGACGTCGACCAGATGGCGAAGGATGTCACTGCTTGCATTCAAGACGCATTAGAAGCGGCGACAACGACACAGCCGCAGGGGAGAGTGCTATTGCCGCCCCTGCCAGTGCACATTAGCTCGATGATCGCCGTGAAGAGGCACCTACGCAAGCAGTGGCAACAACTGCGTTTGCCCGACACTAAAGACACAGCTCAACCGTCTCGCGGAGAAGGTTAAAGCCGGCACATACCGCCACGGGCTGTGAGGACCGGATCGACGCCACTACAGACAGTTGGCCGTCGCGTCGGTCTACCGACTATGCAGCCAACTCTCGAATACCCCAGCCCCGGTGCGAGCATAGCTAAATCGCGACGGGGCGCTCAAGTGGTTGCAGAGGACCGGGTGGAGGTCTTCGCCGAGCATCTGGAGCGTCAGTTCCGCCCAAACCCGACCCGCGATACAGAGCATGTCGCAGCGGTCGAGAAACACTTGGGAGACTACTTCGCAACGCCGATAGCTCCCGAAGAAGAACCCATCTTCTTCTCGCCTGGCGCAGTCAGACGCGCCATCCTAAAGACGAAGCCTAGGAAGGCCCCCGGTGCGGACGGTGTCACCAACACAGTACTGCACCACTTGCCCTTCCGTATGGTAGCGGCACTGGCGCGCCTGTTTACGGCGATACTGCGCACCGGGGCCTTCCCCGCTTCGTTGAAGGAAGGGCGCGTCATCATGCTGCCCAAGGCGGCAAAGAACATTCTGAAGCCAGAAAGCTATCGGCCGATCACACTTCTGCCGACAGTCTCCAAGGTGTGCGAAGCATTCCTGCTGCGACACCTCCAAAAACACATCGCGCCGCGGCCCGAGCAATTTGGGTTTCGGGCGGAGCACAGCACGACGCTCCAGCTGTCGAGGGTACTGCACCTACTCACAGCTGCGCAAAACAAAAAGGAGTACTAGGTGGCAGTATTCCTCGACTTGGGGAAGGCCTTCGACCGTGTATGGCACGACGGCCTTATTTACAAGTTGGCCACGTCAGACGCGCCTCGTCGCGTCGTAAAGGTGGTCTCTACTTTTCTTACCAACAGGACTTTCAGGGTGGTGGTTGATGGGGCGCTGCTATCCAGCGCCCGCCCGGTGCGGTAATTGGTTTTGCACATCTTAATCCTTAATAAATAAAGTGGCATTTACCTGAAAACATACGTAGTCAATTATAAAGTTTCCCACCGGGTTATTTTACAATGAATGATTCATTCCTTAAACTGTATTTCGTCACTGGACTTTTTAGTTTCACTTTCTGTAAAGAAATCACATTTTTATACAGGTTTGCACAATTTATTAGACCAAATATTGTAAATAAGTTTGATTGCAAAATAGAATAACAACACAAATGTCATTCAATCAAACGTCAGCTTCTGTCAGTTATAAGCGACATCTGTTGTCGCCGATTCATGGTTGTAGTTTTAATCGATAATTGGGAATCAAACGAGCTTACCTGTTAAGCGAAGTCTTGATTCTAATTTTATGAACGGCGATCTGAAATATAATTAATTAAACAGAGTAGTATTTCTTATACACACGTATTAACATCGCGTTTTTTTAGAAATAGAATAATTTTTTTTTGGAAATATTGTCATTCCGCAGCTGGTAACACAGCACAGACATGTCACTTATTTTAGAGATCCTTAGGAACGAGCTCTGCTTTCTGTACAGAGTAGTTCCACATACTTACATTCACTAGGTTTTCCTGAAAGGATAAGTGAATTAGGTAGACTAATTATTGCAGCCTTGGGGCTGTTAGCTTGTGGCGGGTGGGTAATTATATTTCAGATCGCCGTTCATAAAATTAGAATCAAGACTTCGCTTAACAGGTAAGCTCGTTTGATTCCCAATTTTACTTCACGGCGGTCTGAAATATAATTAATTAAACAGAGTAGATGTTTAGAGTTGCCTGCAATAATTCTGTTAGTTAATAAATTATTGGTTTATAAATATGTTGGTTTATTAAGAATAGAATAGAATAGAATAGCATTTATTTGCAAATATGGGTTATACATAAGTAGGTAGTAGTAGGTTTTCATCAGAATTCTGCCATATTTCACCATTCAGCATGCAAACATTTTCATTATATAAAATTGTTAAAATTTAAACTCTTGTTGGAACATTAAATTAGTTATGTCATTCTCATTAAATAAAATTATTAAAATTCAAATATTCATTTAAAAAAAAAAAAAAAAAAAATTGTCAGTAACAGTAGGTATATACAAGAAATACAAATCGTGGTCCGAAGATAAATAAAACAAATAAACATCAAAATTCCAGGTCATAGACAACACACCATAAATATTCCTTAAGCAAAACAATAATTAATTAATTAAAATTCGAGGTAGTCTGATAAAAATTGTCCATTAAAAACTCAGTTACACTGTAATATGCTTTATCTATTAACAATTTACGAAGTGTACTTTTGAATTGTAACGTTTTTAAGTTTTTCCATGCACTTGGCAATTTATTATAAACAACTGGGGCCATGCAATAAATACTTTTGCGCATCATAGTGGTTTGCCACGGTACATTATTTAATTTTGAATTGTCACGTCTGTTTCTTGGGTATACATCGGCCAAACGTTCAAAACGATTTGGATTGTTCTTCACAAACATAGCCACTTCAAGAATATAGATACACGGAAGGGTCAATATGTTGTACTGCTTGAAATATGGCTTGCAACTGTCGGTAGTTTTTAGTTTAAACATTGACCGGAGACATCTTTTTTGAGCCTTAAATGCTGTCTCTTTGTCGGTGGAGTTCGCCCAGAAAATGACACCATAGCGTAAATAAGATTCAGCAATACCGTAGTACGCCGCAAGAAGTGTTTTTGTATCCACTATGGAGGATAGTCTATGTAAAGCAAATGCAGACGAACTCATTTTTTTACACAACCTGTCAATATGTGCTTTCCAGTTTAAACTGCAGTCTATTTGTAATCCTAAAAATTTGGTATCAGTTACTTCATCAATGTCCTTATTTTTATAGTGTATGTTAAGGTTAGGTACACGAGGCATACGTTGTCTAAAGTGCATTATCATAGTCTTACTTAAATTTATATTCAAATTATTCTTATCTAGATATTTAATCAAATTGTCAAGAGAATCATTTATGTCCGTTTCATATGTATTTACGTTTTTACACGGGATCGTAATGGTACTATCATTAGCAAACATAGTCAAGGGATGTTCAATGGACGTGGGCATATCATTCACATATAATATAAATCCAAACGGGCCCACAACGCTTCCCTGTGGAACACCGAATGTAATTTTGCGTTCTCGTGACCGTGATATCTCTTCATGTTTATTAATTACATTGATGCGACTAATTTCGGTTATCTGTGTTCTGTTTTCTAAATACGATTTCATTAGTTCGAGTACGTTGCCTCTTATGCCGTAGGCTTCTAACTTATTTAACAATGTATTATGATGGACATAATCGAAAGCCTGCGTCATATCGCAAAATATGGCACATATGGGGAATCGTTTATCCACATTTCTAATAATCGGAAACAAAAAGTCATAAATTGCCATATCGATGGTTCTATGCTGCCTAAATCCTTTTTGTTCTTCACATAATATGTTATTCTTATCACTGAAATTAGCTAAATGTTTGTAAATGTACTTTTCGAATACCTTTGAGATGACTGGTATGAGTGAGATGGGTCTATAATTTTCCATCAAGTCCTTATCTGCTTTCTTAAATAGAGGTTTAATTATGGATATTTTTAATGCTTCTGGATATACACCCGTACATATACTGAGGTTGATTAAGTGGCTCAGATGACTGCATATCTCGACTGATACTGACTTTATTATTTTAGTGGCGATCCCATCAAAACCCACACTACCAGTGTTTTTTAATGACATTATTAATTTATGTATGTCGTATGGGGTGCTGGGAGCCATAAACATTGATTTAGGACTTCTTGATATAATGGATGCTTTTGGTTTATATTCAGCATCTAATTTTGGATGAATTTTATCGACAAAAAAGTCATTAAAAGCATTAGCGATATCCAATGGTTTGTGAATAGTTCGATTACCAGTTCTTAGTCTTTCAATTTGCTGTTTAGGGATATTGTTATTGGTCCGATTAATTATTTGCCAAATAGTCTTAGATTTATTTTTTGATTGTTGTATTTTGTAATTATTCTGTGCTTTCTGTGTTAGATTAATAATTTTACTGTACAATTTAGAATAAGTAGCAAATTTATTTTTATTTTCATGGTTAGGATTCAATCTAAATTGCCATAAGAGTTTTGTTTTTTTCTTACTGCACAATTTAACACCATTTGATAGTTTAAGTAGGTGTTTTTATTTCTCTTCATTAGCATTGCTTATTTATGAATAATAGGATAATAAGCTATTATTTATCAGCAAAGAGGCATAATCAACAAGGGTAACCCACATTGTGTCTGTCTCGGTTGATTCCATTTCTAAGTTGAGCTGCTGTATATGTTGTTTTGTGAGAGGTGAAGAATTAATATCGCCCTCACTTAACACAACTTACAGTCATAGAAACTTTAAAACATTCTCAGTCTTTGTTTTATTAGTCCACAGAGTCGACATTAGGGCCATTAGGCCAGCCAGATTTTATGTTGGTTTTCCTAGGTTTTTCTGTATAACTGCAATCAGAATGATTCTGAAGGACACTGCCAACAACACCAACTGCTTGAAATGACTGGAAACCTCATCCAATCAATCACGCGAACGGCGCAACGAACGTATGGGACCTGCTGTGTGTGTTACACAATTACCCCGCAGGAGTATGTTTATGAGGTTGAATACCTTTAACAGTTTTCATGGTTGAGAATATCTGTCGCAGATGTCTCTGTAAACATAAAGTTTCACTTATTTGAGATGCAGTATGGGACTTAATGCATGAGTTTACAATAAGCTCAGTCGTAGATGTCTCTGTAAACATAAAGTTTCAGTTATTTGTGATGCTCTTTAATTTATTATGGTGAATTGTGCATTTTATATTATGTAGGTATTTGTTGCTTCCGATAGAACCGTAGAGGATTTTTTTTTTCTGCTGCTACATCAGTGTTAGCTTTTTATGATTTTATATATTTTAATAAACTTTTAACAGAGTAAGCCACCCATCATTTAATATACCATACCGATTAGTAGGTTGTGTTGGGTAGGATACAGTTTTGAATTAATTTGGCTAATTTCCCTTTGTGGACATTTTAAATGCTTAGTTGACAAGTTGAGAGCTAATGGAAAAAAGTATGAATCTCTTTTCCTTCGCCTAATATATATATGTATAATATGTATTTACAAAATGAAGTTATTGAATGAGTTAGGTATAAGTGAGGGAGTTGTATAATTAGCTACAATGTGTACTTGGTGAGCTGATGGTTTTAGCGTAAAGTCATTTGTTCATTTTCTAATCACAATCCATCAATATTTTGCCCTCGCATCACGGTGCACTCCCCCCTTCTTTGTTTCCTCGACAATTTCACTTTAGTGTTGTAGTTATCATTGAAGTTACTCCTAAATATTTAGAATAGTTCAATATTTGATTTGACATTTTTTTTATTTTATAACCCTTGAATAAGATCTCCCATATCTGCACAGACCTTCGGGAAAAAGGGGGTTGATGTTATGTAAAGCGAGTGAGGTATTTCAAGACACATGTTTTAATTAAAAAAAACATTTATTCGAACCTAACAGTTCAAATACTATGTTTGTCATAGTTAATTTCATGTCCAAGCATCTAAATACGGGTAAAATGGTATTTATAGGTATTATGTTTTAAGACAGTCTTGATGTATACAAGTAAATAATCTGGGTAGGTTGGTAGAAAACCTTGTTTCGGTAATTGTCACTCACTACTGTTGATTTAGTAAATACAGCAGAGCTATAAGGTACTGTTGAAGTATGAAAGTTCTATTAAGAAAGTTATTAGAAAAGATATATATGATTAACCTTTTATTAGTTATCTCGTAATGGGAAAAATCTTGCAGGTAGCCCTAGGTCATAGGGGTACCTACCCATAGGATGAAATCATATACCTTTCTATTTTCATAATGAACAATAATTAAATACTGTACAAATTGTCAGTTTATAATGATTGGAGTTATTACTGAGGGCTTGATTTGTCATTTATCGCCAATAGAGTATAGGTAGTAGAATTCTCACAGCCCTAGAAGGGATTAAGTAACTGTTTTAGGTTCAGAGTGAAACTGATTTCTTTTTTGTTTGGGTCTGAAATATATGTTTCTTTGTTAGTCTGTGATGCATTTTAATTGATCTCAGTATTTACTAACTGTAAAAGCATTGAGAAGTTAAGACATTAAATTTGATAAGAATCAAATATTTTATTGTATTGTTGTGCCCACAGTCAATGACAGGATCAGTGTAGCTGTTTTGTCAACATTTGGTTGGAACATTCCAGTACCTATCAGGCTTGTTGAATTGTTATTTTGGAGTGTAGATATAGGCCCAATTATTATTGAGATCCACCACAGATACTCCTTTTTGTTTTCAATATTGATTGATTTCTGTTATTTACTCACTTGTAGGATATTTTTATTAGTTATTTATCATAACAGATCAACTCCTGTTGTGTTTGTTTTACATTTTTTCGATAAGACGTAAGTTTTCTCTATTATCATGAGAATGAGTGTCTTGTGGTTTTAATATTATTTGTTATTGTTTGTATCTGTTTGCTAACTAAATAGTTTAATTAAAATTCATGTCAATTAGAGATATTACTTTTGAACATTGTCATTTTGTTGCATCGGCCAAGTTAGTCAAAAGTTTGTGTCTGTCTTATTTTCTTCATTGGCCTAGGGTCAGTTATTGCTTTCCCTATGATAGAGGTAACCAGTCCAGTTTGTTTCTGGAATATCTCAATTCCTTGTTCCCTCAGTTTAGGAGAAATCTGGGAGTAAGACTTTCACCTCATGAATAAATAGGGGCACATAAATGATAGCACTTTGTATGTTTGGTCCATTTCAGTTATGTCTGAGAACAAGGATTGCCATACGTAGCTGAAGCATTTGTCGTCAGCCATTATATCACAGAATCATGATAACGAAGTATCTTGTACTAGTATTTGAATGTATGAGTGCAAAGTTTATGCAATTTTGCTTTATAATTTTAATTTACAAGATAGATATCATTTGTCAGTTTGTGTCAGTATAATTAAACCACCTATTGCTTATGCCTCATATAAGCACTGAGTATCTTGTACATAGTGATTTGTTTTAAGTATCTATGATATTGGTTGTTGAGAATGGTAACTCAGCATCATATATCAGTAACAGGCATGTGTAACATTAGTTAAAGGTAATCTGTCAGGACAAGGTGTACTTTCATAATATCCTCTTTGATATGAAAGCTAGATCACAGTGTTGAGATAACACACTATGACCATCTCGTGGTAGGCATGTGGACATTCACTGAAAGAAATGTTTCCATAACAGTAACAAACGTTATGGTTTCTGTTTACAAAAAAATTGTGACTTGCGAACTAAATGTTATCTGTTACAAAACCCTGTTTTGCACACTACTAAATCAGTTTTGTTATTTAAGCAAATTTTATTTCCTTATAACTAAAGTTGAGTTATTTTTGAAGTAACTTAATTAGTTCGGCTAATTATTTATTTCAGTGTTATGGTAAATATGTATCAGCTAACAACATAAGATTTAATGTTGTTAAGAGTATTTCATACTCACTGATAATAATCCGGGTAGCGACTTAGTATCCCGCACTCGCTAATGGAGTATAGTGCTTTTGCATGTTTATAACGCACAGACAATGTATAGGGTTAAGTAAGGCTGTCTCGCGGCCTTTTTTAGCTTAATCAGCTTTTTAAATTTTCTTAACCTATAACATAGGAATATTGGACTTACCTGTCATGTCAAGTACATACCGGCCTTAGCTATATGTATAGAGTTACATTGCTAAATGCATCTTGTGCATCTAGTACTTTCTCATCCAGTCAGTCACTTTACTGAGAGCACCTCATACTCAATGGAGAGGTAAGGTTGACATAATGTTGTTAAGAGTATTTCATACTCGATGATAACAATCTAGATAGCGACTTAGTATTTCGCACTCACTAAGGGAGTATAATGCTTTTGCAAGTTTATGACGCACAGATAATGTGCAGGGTTAAGTAAGGCCGTCTCGCGGCTTTCATGCTCTTAAGTTAAGGCATATTGAACCACCTTTTTAAATTTTCTTAACCTATATCATAGAAATGGGACTCACCTGTCATATCGAGTACACCAGCGTTAGCTATGTAGAATTACATCGCTAAATGCATCTCGTGCCACACTAGTGTAGTTTCTCACCCAGTCAGTACATTTAACTGTGGAGTTTATGTTGACAATAATACCAGGGTATAGCTTTGTCCAGTAACATCGCTATTAGCGTCTCGCGCTCCTGGCAGCTTCTCATTCAGATAGTAGCGTGGAGATAACGTTACTAAAGACATCTCGTGTCATTGAAGAGATTGCAGCGCACATGCAACATGCAGTGCTGAGGTCCACCACAGCGGCTGATTCACAACACCCAGCATCACAGCATCACGTACAAGGTGGTCAGCCAAAGCCAGGCAATCCCGCACATTAGGGTTGTGGGAGGCCTCAGGATCTAAAAACATCCATATGGGTATGGACTAAGAGTCTGCTTCTGATCAGTTCTAATTTCTTCTTCTTGACGTCTTTGATGAATGCCGCGGCCGTCTGTTGCCGCTAACGGTGCACATAATACACTTTCTATCACTTAGAATAGTTAACCTTTTGTATTTTGTAACATTTTGTTTGTATAATATAAGTAAAGTGTACTTTAAACTTAATTATAAGTTTTTCTGTGAAGTTGATAGACGCCGCGAGGGTAATTCTTATTGCTATTGTCCCACCACTCAGGATAAGGCAAACAGAGGTCGTAGCTCATTATGTTGTGTTTGCAACAGGCTATGTTAACCGGCTAATGTTTTAGCCTTCTAGATTTCCTAGCTCGGTCACCTCAAGTAAAGTAAATTAGATTCTCATTATATTATTGGGTCTCCGTATTGTCAATTCCAGGTGAGGCACCTCGAGAGATTCGTCTCGCCGCCAGGATCTAGAGTGGCGTCTGGGGCCTGGACGCGAGACCCGTTCCTCGAGTCAGCTCGAAGCCTCTTGCGGAGACGACTGTGTGGCTGGTCAAGTCCGCCTAGCGATAGCGCAGGCGGGACGGTTTTTTTACCCTTACATCTTACATATTTATTCATTATAATAAGGTATACATATAAACCGGTATATTACTTTTGTCCGGGTTTCAATATTGGGAACCCGGTCTTTATCAGAAATTTAAATTAAGGACCCCGAGTTCGACATCCTCAGTTACCTGAATCTGGAAGAATATTGGACATCTTCGTCGGCTCTGGGATCCGGGATTTTCTAAATCCCTGGCGCCCATTTACTAATTGTTTACTTACAAAATAATTGGAAGGTTACACCTTAATAATTCAATCTTTTATTATATTTTAATCTGAACTTAAAATCGGAACAGTACTGGCTTTATCTCCAACTCCCCACGACCTTAGTTCTTTAAGCTGAAGTTTGAGCTGGCTGGCGTTAATAAGTGACAGTTATAGTCACATACTTATTATAAAGGTTACCTTAGTTTATGTGTTTGATATAAGTAATTAATTATTTATGCGGTAGTCCCTTAAAGGCTACCGTGTATTATTTTAAGATGGAGTATTCTTTTTAAATATATGTTATTTCAAACAGTTTATCGTTTCCTTGTATTTCGATACGTAACCACCTTGCATGAAGGCTTTGTTCCATTACTCCTAGAGGGATAAAATCTTATATGTAACACCATCGACCGTCGGCTCACGATGGGGCCACACGTCCGTAAGGTTGCCGCGCAGGTAAGGGTCGCCCGCAGCCTCCTAAAACCCGTGCTCTCGTCCCGCATCCCGACGCGCGTCAAGTTGGGCGTGTACAAAATGTACGTACGCCCAATCTTGACGTATGCCGCCCAGGCTTGGTACGATCTCGCGAGCGAGTCGAGCCGAAACCTGCTCCGCGCGCAGCAAAACCTTGCGTTGCGGACCATCGTTGACGCTCCTCGCTTCGTGAAGAATGACGTAATCCACCGGGACCTCGGGATAGAGAGCCTGGATGGGTTCGTGAGGCACCTCGCGAAGGGCATGTTCGCGCGTGCCGACGCATCTGAGTGGCCTCATGTCAAACAGATTGCGCCCTAGGACACGCGCCCGCCTGACGCGATACCCCTGCCCCGCGACCTGGTAGCGGACGACTGACTCCAACGGACCAGACATGACGCCCAAGCAAGCGGCACCCAGGTTACAAGCGGCTTGCTTGAGACAACTATACGTTACAAATAACATGCATCCGTTACATATTTGTATGATAGGTTAATATAGGTATGAATACGTAACAAAAACAGAAATTCACCTCTATACAGGCACATATATATGCACGTAGAGTCTCAGCTGCGTTCGCGACCATACGTATTCACCGGGCGGCGTTACACTACAGTACAATGCCGCTCTCACACTCCTATTCCGCTTATTACCCGGGTCATGGTTTGGCTAGCTCTGATAAGTGGGCCGGGTATAGGCTACATTGACCTGTAGGAGCGCCATAAAGTCGCCATCTCGTCGCTGGTCGTCTTCGTCGGGCCTCCCCCAGCTAACTGGGGGTCTCACCTGGCGGGGACTGACCGCCGAGATGTCGTGAAGAGGCGACCCTGTGCTACAATGTCGCGGCGCGACTACAGAAACAATCACAGAAAACCTATCACAGGGCATGCGATTGTCCGCGGGCTCAACAGCCGCAAGCCGTCCGAGGCTGACCAGATGAGGGGCCCATAGTAATGGGTCACCGCGACCCGTCCGCGGACGGGGAGCAATGCTCCGGTTCCGCCGGCCACGCCCCCTTTGCGGAAACGTAGCGTCGTCCAGAGGTAAATAGGCCTCACACACTCTCAACAACTCCCCGAGACCCCCCGCCGTCGGGCTCAGCAGCACCATATCGTCCACATAGCTTATATTGTTAATGCAAACGCCATCTATCGAGCAACCGACGCGCCTGCTACTGAGGTCGATGATGAGGTCATTAACATACATGCAATCATTTAGCGGCCGAGTCACCTATTAAGCCATTAATTCAACTGTACAATAGGATTTTTATTTCGGGTTTTGTTCCTAAACAATGGCGCGATATTGTAATTGTGCCCATTACTAAGCCTGGACGAGACTCCCAAAGTTTATCAGCTCTTCGTCCTATTTCAATGATCTCATGCGTTTGTAAAGTTTTTCATAACATTTTAATGAACAGATTAGAATGGTTCATCGAAAAACATATGTTTTTATAAAATAATACTACAGGTTTTAGAAAATGTCGCTCAACTGTAGATAATTTATCCGTTTTAGTATCCCGTATTCAAATTGGCTTTTCTAAAAAACTTATTACGGTAGCTGTTTTCATAGATATTAACAACGCATAACATAACGCCTTTAACGTAGACGTTAAAGGTCTATTGAAAATCATGCAACGATTGGGTGTAGGAACCAGGATTTTTAGTTACATCTGGAACTTTCTCAAGCTGAGAAACCTTAAAATTACAGTGGGTAACCACGTCATTAGTCGTACGTCCGGTCGGAGATTGGCACAAGGCGATCCATTGTCACCCTTACTTTTTAATATAGCAACCATGGATGTATGTCATAGCGGTGGGGACGTATTTCTGTCGCAGTATGCGGACGATTTTGTGTTGTATACCACTTGCAGTGATGTCTCATCCGCCCAAAAACGTTTACAACCTGCTTTAAATCAAATCAAATCAAATCAAATCCATTTATTTGCCAGAATTTAGGTTTACAAGGTATGTTCTTAAAACTATAATGGCCCCTTTACATTCTACCATTACATATGGTGTGCAAATATTTAATTGTAACCTGCACAATGCTATTATTTTAATTAGGTACATAAAAAAGAAAGAAAAATATAGACAACAACAACAAATAAGATCTCATGCAGGATTTATAAGAACAAATTAATTAATTGATGTCAAAGTTATAACTAAGTATGTCAGTTCAACAGATAAAGTTTAATAAAATGTCAGATTATGAATATAAATAAATAATGTAAATTGTAATATTGATAATGTCATAAGTATTATAATTTAAAAGTGTGTAAAATTTGAACATTAATCAATTATTATAAGGTCATACTACCATTCCAATTACCACCATTACCAATATTATTGATTCATGTTTCCTTCTCCGCGATCTGACATGTATTCATTAAGATTATAAAAGCATTTTCCTTTTAACCATTGCGTTAACTTTTTTTTAAACATAGTCAAAGGTAAATGTTTAAAAGCGTCAGGTAATTTATTATGTATCGTTACAGCATTTACGAACGAGTTCCTCTTATACAATTCGAGCCTGCATTGCGGTACACAGAGCTCATGTTTAAATTTATTTTTATTTCTAGGAGCTACATTTCGTTTGGTTACATCTTTGTATTTAGTGAAATATTCCGGATGTTGTTGTACAAATAGGCATAATTCTCTAATGTACATACACGGTAATGGCAAAATATTGTACTTTTTAAACAACGGTTTACAACTATCCGTACACCAGGCTCCACAGATTGCACGTACACATTTTTTTTTTCTACTCTAAACGCTTTTGTAATATCCACCGAATTACCCCACAACAAGAGACCATAAGAGAGTACGTACGAAACGTATCCGTGATATGCACAAAGAGCCGCCTCTGTTGATACCGTGATTCTTAATCTTTTTATTGCGTAGACAAATCTGTCGAGTTTATCACAAAAGTAATCGACGTGAGTTTTCCAGTCGCAATTCTGATCCAACATTATACCTAGAAATTTAGTACTCGCAGCTTGCTCGATGATAGTATCATTATTGTTAGCGATGATGGACGGCTCAGTACTGTTTTATTACTGTAACTGTTTACTTGTGTGTATAATGTCATACTAGTTATTGTCTAAATTTGATGTTGGTAGCATTGTAACGTCTTTTGAATTCTAATAAAAGGCGGGGTGGCTGCGAACGTCGCGATACAGATTAAACAGAGTAAAAAACGCGCGAGGGGCACAATCGACCGCGATCCCGCTCTCCCCCGCCACCGGCAGTCGCCCGCTAGACACGATGCCGTGAGGACGTAAGCGTACACGCACCGGACGTCTACGCAGCTACCCCGCATAAGCCTATTTTCGTGGTTTTCTAATTGAACATCCCCAAGTCTGCAACGATCCGTTACAAAAATAAAGTGGTCCAGTCGAGCCGGATCAGCAGTGTTCAGTGTAAGGAAGCACAAAACCTGTGTGGCAGGATGCCGTTATTTCAAACGCCGCGTACCGGGAGAACGCGTGCACAATCGAGAGAAATGATGGCTAACGAAACGAAAATGAAGCTAGAAGCGGGTTCAGACGACCAGGACAACAGGAAAAGCGCTGGAAAGATTCTGTCCGACATCGTTGCGACTCAAGATGGCGGCGTGCATAGTCGCGAACAAGCCGTCACGTGTACGAGCCACGCGACTTCCTCTTCGGCCACGCGGCAAAAGCAGCTCGAATACAAAGCAGCTCAAGCCAGAGCCATCATCGAATTGAAAGAGGCTCGAGCCGAAATGACGATGACTAAAGCTCGCATAGAAAAGGAGTTATTAGAGAAAAAATTAGCCGCCGATTTGGCACACCTAGAAGATTCCAGATGTTCAAAGCAATCTTCGTCTATATCATTCAAAAGTAAAGTAGAAAAGTGGCTGGAACAATCCGTTACCGCACCCGGGTCGTCGCTTGAACGGAACGTGGTCGGCGAAGTTTGTGAAAACGGCGCGAGCCGCACACGGCAACCCACAGATCAGTCAGCCGGTACTCAGCCTGCAATTGAAGCGCTCACTAACGCTATAAAGGACGCCATCAGTGCTTCATCCTCAAAATCAACAAACCATGAACTCTTGTCAAGGTTAGCTATCTGCAAAGACCTGCCCGTATACTCCGGAGATCCGATGGAGTGGCTACATTTCAAAGGAGCCTTCTACGAGTCCACACGCCTCTGCAACTACAATGATTCCGAGAATTTATGGCGCCTACGTAAGTGTCTCCGCGGGGAAGCAAAGGAGTCAGCGTCATCTTTACTGATGAGCGCCACATCACCTCAAGAGATACTTGAGACATTGGAACTTCGTTTTGGCCGACCTGAAAACACAATGAGGACAGTTACGCATCAGTTACGAAAATTACAGCCGCTACCACAAGCATATCATACGGAGCTCGTAAACTTCGCTATCAAAGTAAAGAATTATGTTACAGCTACGCGCACCGTGCAACAAAGTGATTATCTACGAAGTCCCGAACTAGTAACCATTGTTGTCTCCAAATTGCCCACCGAACTGATTAATAAATGGGCCGATTACCTCTATCACTATGATAATCAAGACGACACACCAAAATTAGAATTATTATCCAATTTTCTTCATCAAGAAGCCAAGAAAGTTGCAATAACAGGAGTAAGCTTCGTGCACAGTCAAATGGATTCGAAACCGAGATCTAATACCGAGAAATATAAAAATCACAAGCAATCAGTGTTAGTGTGTGCGGAGGACAACAACCCCTCCACATCTGATAAATGTAAATACTGTAAAAAACCTATTCACAAACTAACAGAGTGCAGCAGATTTAAACACGCTATGCGCAAAGACCGATGGCGCTATGTTCGCATAAACAAACTGTGCTTCAAGTGTCTCGGAGATCGACATGAAAATCAGTCGGAGTGCACCGCCGAGAACTGCGACGTCGACGCCTGTGGTGGGCCGCATCATCGTTTGCTTCACTGGGTGAAACCGCAGGCAGCGCGCCAGGCCGCAACCGAGCCGCTCAGCAAGTCTCAGCAGCCCGACGCCGACGCGGCACCGCGCGCCTGCACTAGCAGCGACGAACTCGTAGCCCACACGATCGAAACGCGATCTTCCGAAGTGTCCATCTTAAATAATAATCCTGAAAAGTGTAAAGTGCTTAACGTATCAAAAATAGTGCTTAAAATAGTGCCGGTTACCATACATGGACCCAAACAAAGTGTTCACACGCACGCGCTGTTAGACGACGGCGCGACGGTGAGCCTTATCGCAGCTGATATCGCGGATAAGGCTGGGTTACACGGTGAGTGCGTCACGATGCGTGCTACGAGTGCATGGGACTCCAGCGAGGTGGTATGTAAAACTGAAGTATTAAATTTGGACATTAGTAACAGTGACGGTAATAAGTTTAAATTACGTGCTCGCAAATTAAAAGAATTGAACTTACCTGTGCAATCGACTACTTGTATGGACTTTAGTGATTACGAAAACTTGTATCACCTTAAATTTAATCCTTGCAATTTATTGTGATATCACAAAACCTACATTGTTAATAGGTCAAGATAACTATGATTTGATTGCGCCAATTGTTTGTAAAAAGTTTGAACCTCATGGGCCATTTATTACACAAACGTTGCTCGGGTGGTGTGTGCACGGAGCCTTATTTTATGAAAATGGTAAACAACGTGCGCGCGCACGCTTCTCAAGCGGCGCGAGCGACTCGCATTTACTTACCATCCCCGCGTGCACAACTTACTCACAGCGTCAGCCGCCCACATTCAAACCGCTAGATACCTACAACAAAGATCTTACTATCTTCAAACAAAATAACGATAATATAGATTTACACGAACTAATACGTCGTTCTTTCTCGCTTGACTCTATCGGGATTTGTAATAATCCGCGTCAAAATAACGAAGAAACAAGAGCTTTAAACATACTTAACGAATCAGCTGAGTTAATCGGGGGTCAATGGACAGTGGGTCTTCCCTGGAAATCAGATGTTAAAAATATGCCCGATTCGTATTCCGTCGCCTTGAAAAGACTAAAATCAGTCGAACGGAAGATGTTATCCGACTCGGAATATGAATCGCGATATCGAGAACGGATTGCACATTTGTTTGAAAATAATTACGCTAGAAGACTTAGCGAGTCTGAGTGTAGGGACACGCTCACTAATCGTACGTGGTACTTACCTCACTTCGGGGTCCACAACCCAAATAAAAAGAAGTTGAGGTTAGTATTTGACGCCGCTGCTAAATCTAATGATTTTTCACTTAATGATTTTTTACTGCAGGGACCTGATTTATTAAATTCCTTGTACGGCATAATGTTTAGATTTAGAGAAAATTATATAGGTGTAATTGGTGATATAAAAGATATGTTTTTAAGAATTAAAATTAAAAATAATGATCAAAACGCATTAAGATTTTTATGGAGAGAGAAAGGGAGCGACGAGGTCAATAAATACGCCATGACGTCACTCATATTCGGAGCTAATTGTTCTCCCTTTATAGCACAATTCATAAACCAAGACAATAATGCTTCTCTTTTTCAAGAGCAAATGCCTGACGCTGTTATGGCAATTAAACTTAACCAGTATATGGATGATTATATAGATACTTTTACAGATTTAAACATAGCTTCAAAAACAATAAAAGACGTTTCCTATATTCACAAACAAGGTGGATTCGAGATGCGTAATTGGTTAAGTAACGTACCGACCGTATTAAGTGACGTCCCCAAAGAAACCCTTAATGACAAGGCAATAAGGTTCAATATAGATAACCAACCGGAACGAGCACTTGGGCTGTTATGGTTTCCAGGTACCGACATGTTAGCCTTTGATTTGTCTTTTAAACGGATACCGACAAAACGCGAACTATTATGTATAGTTATGTCCATTTATGACATTCACGGTTACCTAAGTCCATTCACAATTAAAGGGAAAATTTTTATGCGTAAAGTTTGGGAACAGAATCTTAACTGGGATGATAAATTAAGCGATGATTTATATGAATTATTTAAAGAGTGGATTAGTCAAGCTCAGGAAATTAATGATATTAGAATTCGGCGATGGTATTTTTCAGCTGACCTGACAAACGATAGTTTAGCGAGTTTGGAAATTCATATGTTTTGCGATGCATCACCGAGTGCGTACGCAGCGGTCGCTTACTGACGGCGCGAAAGCATCAACGGACGCGTTACCGTATCGTTCATCGCGAGCAAATGCAAAGTTACTCCCCTGAAATCAGTTTCCGTGCCGCGATTGGAGTTGCAGGGAGCCGTGTTAGCGTGTAAATTAGCTAATAGCATAAAAAAGGAACACCGTTTGCAACCGAATTCAGTACACTATTGGACGGATTCGACTACAGTTTTGTATTGGATTAAAAATCAATGTCGAACCTATAAAGTTTTCATTGCAAATAGACTCGGGGAAATTGATGAGTTAAGCAAAGTTGACGAGTGGCACTATGTGCCTACTGACTTAAACGTAGCCGAATTGGGAACGAAGAATACCGATTACGTGCTTAGTAGTGATTCCACGTGGTTTTCCGGCCCGTCGTTTTTGTACCAACCGTCTTCTTGCTGGCCTCAACAACCTGAAATAAAAATAATTAATAGTGATGATAAAATATTAGAAAGAATAAACATTATGTGCGATAATAATAATAAAATAATTTGTGACTTACCTGTACCGGATCCAAGTAGATTCTCCCGTTGGCTGCGATTATTACGTGCTACGGCTACAGTTTTATTATTTATCGAAAAATGTAAGAAAAGGTCAATTACCTGTATTACCGTAGATTTAATACATAAAGCAGAGATGTTGTTACTATATCATTCACAGTTACAGTCATTTCGCAGCGAAATTAATTTGTTAAAATCAAATAAAGAGATAACGCGTGAAAGTCGTTTACTAACACTTACCCCGATCATCGACGAAAATAATCTTTTACGTGTTGGCGGACGAATCGGAAACGTGAAAGATGTTGATCAGCTGACTAAATTTTCTATTATTTTAGATGGTAAAAACCATATAGCGCGGCTCATAGTGTTGCATTATCACGTGAACGCTGCACACTCGTGTAACGAGATGATTATTAACGAATTACGACAAAAGTACTGGATCGTAAATTTAAGGCCTACTGTTAAAACTGTTGCCAAACATTGTTTGATTTGTCGTTTTAGAAAAACTTCACCTAAACCTCCACGCCTTGGTGACTTACCTGAGTGCAGACTCACCCATGATCCCACGAATTTTCGGCCTATTTCGATATTACCTACATTAAGCAAAATCTTTGAAAAATTAATTTTAAAACAAATGTTAGGACATTTCAATTTACATAATTTACTTCATTTGAAACAGTTTGGTTTTACAAAGGGTCGTTCAACTACAGACGCGGGCGTGGAATTACTTGAGAGCATATTCGAGGCCTGGGAGGAGTCGCAGGATGCTCTTGGCATTTTCTGCGACTTGTCTAAGGCCTTCGATTGCGTACATCATGATACACTCATCAGGAAACTGCATCACTATGGTATGAGGGACAGGGCTCTCGACCTTCTGACTTCTTATCTGAACAACAGAATTCAGAAGGTTGATGTTAATGGCAAGAGATCTGCAGGATCTGCGGTCACTATGGGCGTTCCGCAGGGTTCAATTCTAGGTCCTTTCTTGTTTTTGATTTACATAAATGACTTACCTTATCACATAAGGGACAATCACAAGATTGTGTTATTCGCAGATGACACTTCCCTCATTTTTAAAATCAAACGTCAGTTAGTCAACTTTGAACAAGTTAACGATGCACTCTCTAAAGTTGTTCATTGGTTTAATGTAAATAATCTTCTCCTGAACGAAAAAAAGACTAAATTCATTAAATTTTCAACGCCAAATGTCAGGCAGCTAACTACTAATGTTCAACTTAATGGAATAGATTTGGACCCTGTTGAGTCGACGGTTTTTCTTGGAATAACGATTGATGGTAAATTACAATGGGGCCCACACATAGAAAAATTGTCAGGAAGGCTAAGTTCGGCCGCCTATGCTGTTAAAAAAATTCGACAGATAACTGATTTAGATACTGCCAGAATTGTTTATTTTAGTTATTTTCATAGTCTTATGTCATATGGGATTCTTCTCTGGGGAACCTGTGCGGATATTAATACAATCTTTGTTTTACAGAAAAGGGCTGTTCGAGCCATTTATAACCTTGGTGCAAGAGATTCCCTTCGGGAAAAATTTAAAGAAATAGATATTCTGACTGTAGCCTCTCAATATATATTTGAAAATCTATTGTATGTACACAAAAATATATCAAATTTTAAGAAAATGTCCGATATTCATAGTCTAAATACCAGAAATAAACACAATCTTGCTGTACATCGCACTCGCCTCCACAGAGTAGGCAACTCATTCATGGGTCAATGTATACGCTTTTACAACAAACTTCCCATTGAAATTCGAAACTTACCCATTAAACGATTTAAAAGCTGTATTAAAACCAAACTTTGCAAAAAAGGGTACTGTATAACCTTGTTCGCACTGTGCCGACGAAGTTGAAAATACCATCGGCACACTGTTTTGTGTAAATTAGTTCTTGATGCCTCGATAGATGGCGTTGTGCTACTATTAGATGGCGGTGTTATGATGCTCCGTCGATTAATATATAAGGACCCTATGTACTTAGAATAAGCCCTTATTGCGACCGAAATATACCGTTGGAACAGGGTTGTCGTGTTTTATTCAGAGGCTCCCTGGTTCCATCCGACGCCCTGTGCTGACCCTGGCTGGACATCATCAGGTCGTACATGGTCCTTCGAAGCCGGATACACTAGTATCCTGGGCACCTTAGCGGTGGTGCATTTTTTGCGTAACTGAGTGGGGGGGGGGGTCTTCCGAGCAAGCAGACCAGCTCGTGAGGAGCTGCTGCAGCATCAATCAGGAGCCAGGGTTTGGTGGTGAATCCTGCCTTGGACTTCGAGACAGGCGCTGGCGCTGTCAGGATATTGGACCCGGGAGACACCTGAAGAATCGAGGGTGACCAGGTGGAATGACGTCACGAGGTTGGTGCAATCGTGAGTGAGTGAACCAAGTGAAAGAAACGTGAGTGTTTGAACAATTTAATAAGTGACTGTCAAAGTGACATTTACTGTCACTGTCAAATAGTGACAGCTGTCATTTCCATAAGTGACAGTGACACGGATTATCACTGTCATTTGAAGTGACGTTGACAGTGACACGGACTGTCATTCGAAGTGACGTTAATTTTGTCATCGGTGTTGCAATTCTGCAAATTTTATAAAAACGTTCCAGAGACTTTACCCTTTTAGATTTTTAACAAAAATATTGTGTTTAGTTTTATGTTATTTATTGTGTTTGGACTTGAGTCCTTTGCGAACTTAGATAATTAATTTTATCCTTGTTAATTTATTCTCTATCTAGTTGTTTGTTATTTTTTGCGATGGAATCTAAACTGTTACTTCAAAGTGACAATTTTAATAATATTGGTAAAGCCAGACGTAACTTTAAAAAGTCTCCTAAGGAAAGGATCACGGATGTTTACGTTCAAGTGAGGTTAGAAGCTTTAGAAAAACTATGGGATGTATTTACTAATACCCACAGAACGTTAATCGAAAAATTTGGTTCTCAGTTAAGTGATCACGAATATTTAAAAAACGATATGTATGATGAAGCTGAAGAATGTTATTTAGAATATAAAACAGAATTGAAATCTGTTTTGCTGTTATTTGGTAAAAAATCAAAAGATGAAAACGTATGCGCTGGGACTCCACAAGACGAAACAAAATCTCAAACCGTTCAATTACCAAAAATAGTTATCCCTAAATTCTCTGGAAAGTATGAAGAATGGGTTTGTTTCCGAGATTTGTTTGTTTCGTTAGTACATGATAATTCAAGATTGAGTAGTGTTCAAAAAATTCATTATTTGAAAAGTTACTTGACCGGTGAAGCCGAACAATTAATAAGGCAAATACCGATTGCGGACGACAACTACGAAAGATGTTGGTTGTTATTAAAAAGTAGGTATAATAATAAACGGTATCTATCTCACAACATAATAAGGCGACTTCTTAGTCAGAAAAACATTACTGCAGAATCAGCATATCACTTAAAGGAATTAGTGGACACTACCAGTGACTGCTTAAGTGGGTTGGCAAACCTCGGAATAGATGTAGGAAATTGGGATATAATGATTATTCACATTTTAACATTAAAATTGGACTTGGAATCAAGAAAGCAATGGGAGTTTGAATTCAGTAGTAGCAACAGTTCCGATGACTTGCCCACTTACCAGCAATTCAAAGATTTCCTAACAAATAGATACAGGGCCCTAGAGTTTATTGATATTAAACCTTCAGCAAACAGAGCAAACAACAATAATAATTCCAAATTAAATTCATTACATGTATCAGAAGTTGTCTGTTCGTTTTGTTCTGAAGATACACATAGGTTAAGTGGCTGTAAGAAATTTGCTCGTGAATTAGTGAACAAACGTCGCGATTTCGTCACTACTAAAAATTTATGTTTTAACTGTTTGGGCAATAACCATACAGCGAGGGTTTGTCGCATTAGTACCAAATGTAAATTATGCCATCGTCGTCACCACACACTATTACACCCAAAGAACTCAGATACGCCTGAGACCACTGATGTCAATTCAAACCGGGAATCGGGCAAGGGCGGTTCGCAACAGGAGCCGGAGTCTCCTAAGGCAGGGGATTCTGCTGAAAAAAACAGAAAACCAAACGTCGGTTGTTAGCTGTTTTTCGACAGGTAAAATTTGTAAGCAGGTTTTGCTAGCGACGGCGCTAGTCAAGGCAGAGTCGAAATTCGGTAATCTTCACGTTTTAAGAGCGTTACTGGACCAAGGCTCGCAGGCAAACTTTGTCACAGAAAGCACGGTTCAGGACCTGAAATTAAAAAAGATTTCGTTGAGAAGTAAGATTTCTGGTCTAGGGGGAGATCAAGAATTACTTTCAAAATCAATCGTGTACATGAAAATTCGATCTAGAGTCAATTCAAATTGCACATTCACCTTTAAGGCTCATGTTCTGTCCTCAATCACTACTCTCCTTCCAACGAGGAAAGTAGATGTATTGGAATGGTCAGAATTAGGAGGGATTGATCTTGCTGATCCGAAGTATCATCAACCTAATAAAATTGACCTTTTATTAGGGGCTGAGATGTATAGTCAGATAATAAATGAAGGGTTGATGCATAGTCCAACAGGTTCGCTTATTGCTCAGTCTACAGCTTTAGGTTGGATTTTATCTGGAGTTGTAGATTCATCGGTTACTCAAACTGAAGGTGTACTGTCATTACATTGTCAAGTACAAAAAGAAGAGGACTTACTAAAACGATTTTGGGAACTGGAAACAGATCAAGAACTATCTAGTCAACAGAAAATGACAAATGAAGAAATAAAATGCGAAGAGCTGTTTAAAGCTACGACGGTCAGAGATGTGAAGGGCCGTTACATAGTGAACTTACCATTCCGAACCGAAGATCCAGGCTGCAAATATGGCGGTTCAAAATTCATAGCCATAAAGCGATTTCATGCCCTGGAAGCTACGCTTAATAAAAATGTGGAGCTTAAAGCAAAATACGCCGAGGTAATACAAGAATATTTACTACTAGGTCACATGAAGCCGCTAGCCGAAGCGGATATAGAAAATAAACATGCGGTCTACTTACCTCATCATGCGGTTGTGAGAAACGACAAGGACACAACAAAGGTCCGAGTTGTCTTTGACGCTTCCTGCAAGGGAAGTAATGGGATATCTCTTAACGATGACTTAATGATCGGTCCTGGGCTGCAACCTGATCTGCGACATTTATTAATTCGGTGGAGAACTCACCGTATCTGCCTAATATCGGACATAATTAAAATGTATCGAATGGTGCGCATGGCCGTTGAACACACAGACTTTCAACGCATTGTGTGGAGAGACCACAAGGACTCTGCTATTAAGGATTATAAGTTACTTACTGTAACATTCGGAACATCATCTGCGCCATTCTTAGCGGTTCGAGCGATGCAGCAAGTGGCGTATGATGAAGGAGCAAATTACCCACTGGCGGCTGAACGAGTCCTCAACGATTACTATATGGATGATCTGCTGACCGGTTGTGATACTATTGAAGAAGGCATACAAATTTACAGTCAAATGGAAGGGTTACTGGCTAAAGCAGGATTCAATTTACAGAAGTGGTCGAGCAATAGTGATGAATTACTGGAAAGAATAATCGGTGAAAGGTGTAAAGAACCAGAAAGGGCAGGTAAAGAAATCGACATTAAGCAGGATGCGATAATAAAAACACTGGGACTTACCTGGAACAGAAGCTGCGACACCTTCCAGTACTCCGTTAAGTTGTCTCCGCTGCAGGAACCTGTAACAAAAAGAAAGGTATTATCGGAAATCGCAAGATTATTTGACCCGTTGGGATGGGTAGCTCCCGTGATTGTATTAGCCAAAATGCAAATTCAAAAATTATGGATTTCCGGGATCAAATGGGATGAAGAAATCCCAAATGAAATAAAAAAGGAATGGTATACTTACCGCAGTAGTTTAGGTGAGTTGAAAAATATTGCGGTACCCAGGTGGATAGGTACCAACTCTGGCAATGCCAGAGTAGAATTGCACGGCTTCTGCGATGCCTCGAAATCGGCATATGCTGCGGTCATTTATCTCCGTGTGATTGATTCGACGGGCAACATTCAGATTTCGTTGGTTACTGCCAAAACCAAAGTTGCGCCGATAAAACAAGTGTCGATTCCGCGACTAGAGTTGTGCGGGGCAGTTTTGCTGAAAGGACTTTTGTTAGAAGTAGCAAAGGTATTGCACATAGAAAAACAGAATGTGCGAGCTTGGACTGATTCCAGCATTGTGCTGGCTTGGCTTAATGGTTTGCCGAATAGATGGAAGGTATTTGTCGCGAATCGGGTGTCAGAGATACTTACCTCGTTGGATCCATGGCAATGGTCGCATGTACCTACAAAACTAAACCCTGCCGACTGCGCATCCAGGGGCATGCTCCCAGCAGAGCTAAGCAAGCATTCATTGTGGTTTCAAGGACCTGATTTCTTGCGGGAAATAAACATAAGTTATGATAAATCTCCAGATTTGAACACTGACTTGGAGTCAGTCGGAGTGCATCACGTTGTAGAAGTTCCGGATATCTGTAATCGTTATGCAACTTTGACGCGGCTTACCAGGGTTATAGCATATTGTAGGCGTATGTTGACAACAAGGAAGATCAGATCTGAAAAAATGCGGATAGGTTATTTACGAACCGAAGAAATAAATGAAGCTTTTGAGATCTGCGTGAGATTGTGTCAGAGAAAACATTTTGAAGAGGAAATAAAGGCATTAGAAAAGAAAGAACAAATTAAATCAAAAAGTATTTTAAAAACATTAAATCCATTTTTGGATGTAAAAAATATTTTAAGGGTAGGCGGCAGATTAGAAGCATCCGAGTTAAATATTTTAAGAAAACACCCCATTATTATACCAAAAAAATCACATTTTACTAATTTAATTATTGATTTCGGTCATAGACAAACTCTTCATGGGGGTACACAATTAACCCTGAATTACATTTATAATAAATTTTGGATCTTCGGAGCAAAGCAACTCGTATCCAGCCATATACGAAAATGTGTTTTATGCGTTAAAAACAATGGGCTTACCTGTAATCCACTGATGGGACAGCTACCTTCAGCTCGTGCCAAACCCTCTCGTGCATTTCTTCGTAGTGGTGTAGACTTTGCTGGACCTATTCAATTACGTACAGCAAAGGGTCGTGGAAATAAAGCTTATAAGGGATATATATGTTTGTTTGTCTGCATGTCAACGCGTGCAGTTCATATTGAAGCAGTATCTGACCTTACGTCTGAAGGATTTTTGCAGGCCTTCAAAAGGTTTGTAGCGAGAAGGGGCCATTGTCAGGAGGTGTGGAGCGACAATGGCACTAATTTTGTAGGCGCTGCAAAGGAACTGGGTATTCTCTTTACCAGAGAAAAGAATAGTATTTTGTCGGAGATAGCGGAAACTTTAGGGACTAATGCAACGTCATGGCATTTTATTCCGCCTCACTCGCCCAATTTCGGGGGACTGTGGGAGGCGGGAATAAAATCGGTGAAATATCACCTAAAACGTGTCGTTGGCACTTCCACCCTAACTTACGAGGAGCTAGCAACTGTGTTAGCTCAAGTGGAAGCGTGCCTAAACTCCCGGCCGCTGTCTAGATTGGGAACGAATTCCGAAAATACGGAAATTTTGACTCCTGGCCACTTCCTGGTTGGTGAGCCTCTTGTTACGCCACCAGATTATAACTTTGAAAATTCAACCTTAAGCTCGTTAAAGAGATGGCAGTATACCCAACGTATGTTGCAAACATTCTGGCGAAAGTGGTCTCAGGAATATTTGAGGCAATTCTTTTATAGACATAGATGGACCTCGGAAACTCCCTCTCCGAAAAGAGGAAATGTGGTTTTAATCAAGGAAGACGGTCTTCCTCCGTGTCGTTGGCTTTGGGGTTTAGTAGAGGAAGAGCATCCAGGTAATGACGGGATCGTACGAGTGGTCACTATTAAAACGAAAAACTCGAGAATTAAAAGACCTGTATCTAAATTATGTTTGCTTCCTGTTACTGAATAGCCTATTTAATTTGTGTAATAAACGGATTTTTATACTTGGGAAAAATAATTTATAAATAAGTATGCACGGTGTTTAATCAAATTATATTTATTTTTGTTGTTACCATTTTAGTTTACACCTTTACAATTGTTAACGTTACATTGATTTAGTTGGTTAGTACGTAATATTTAATGTTTGTTGTTGCATGAACTTGTTATAAATTAAGGTCAATTTATGTTTGCCCTTAATGGGGGGAGAATGTATAACCTTGTTCGCACTGTGCCGACGAAGTTGAAAATACCATCGGCACACTGTTTTGTGTAAATTAGTTCTTGATGCCTCGATAGATGGCGTTGTGCTACTATTAGATGGCGGTGTTATGATGCTCCGTCGATTAATATATAAGGACCCTATGTACTTAGAATAAGCCCTTATTGCGACCGAAATATACCGTTGGAACAGGGTTGTCGTGTTTTATTCAGAGGCTCCCTGGTTCCATCCGACGCCCTGTGCTGACCCTGGCTGGACATCATCAGGTCGTACAGGTACTATAACATTTCTGATTATTTAGAAGACAAAAAAGCTTGGGATTGAACTGTTCGCTCTGCTTAAAGCCGTTTGATTAAACCCTAAAACTTGACATTTTAATAATTATACAACGTTTTATATACATACCTAATTATTGACATTATTAAATATTATATACAAAATGACATGAATATTTACTTTGAAAAGTATTACATATATTACTTTAATTATTGTGAATGTGAGCACTATGTGGGTCATTTGTTTTCTTTAAGATTATCTCTTTTTTCCTCTTTCTCAAGTAGTTTTAATGATGGTCTGGTTTTTTGAGTACTTTATGCGGCCTACACAAATGTCCTTTCTTTGGTATTGTTCGTCGAGTCGTTGAGCTCCTTAAATCCTGAGTTGAGCTACACGTTTACTGACAAATGCTTGCACTGACTGGACAGGTCCACTCAAAATTGTGTGGTTCTTTCCTCAAAAGACCATTTCAGACACGGATCTACATGGTCCTCACATGATCTGACCAAGATTATGTCTGGACTTTAAAAGAGACTTTGACCCCTGAGTTTGTTTCGCCATTTCTTCTCAGGGATAGTCAGATAGGAAATGTCGACTTCCTCAAGCTTGTTTTTATATTTTTTATATGACGTGTAAAAGTGATTCCGATATCCTATTTACAGAATAAACGATTTCATTTCATTTCATTTCATTTCATTTCATTTCCCATCATCAGAGGCCGTTCACAATGTGTGGTGTAGATTTGTTTGGCCCCCTGGAAGTAGTAGTTGGTCGACAAAGGGTACGCAGGAACGGTGTACTGTTTACTTGTCTTACAGTACGTGCTGTGCACTTAGAATTAGTTTCGTCCCTCACAACCGACTCAATGATAATGGCTTTGCGCCGGATGGCCGCGCGCAGGGGTTGGCCAAACACAGTGTTCTCTGATAACGGCACCAACCTACGAGGCGCAGATGTCGAATTAAAGAAGGCATATCAGGAGGTGATTGACCATCAGCCGCAACTGGTGACAGAAGCCTTAAATAAAGGAGTCCACTGGCAATTTATTCCCCCTGCTAGCCCCCATATGGGAGGAGCATGGGAACGCCTCATTCGCAGTGTAAGAACTGCCTTAAAAGTTGTTCTGAAAGAACGCGCTCCTAAGGAAGAAGCGCTCTCAACCTTCTTATGCGAAGTGGAGAACATGATAAACAGTCGGCCATTAACTCACGTGTCCGTTGACCCTCGTGACTCAGAGTCGTTGACGCCCAACCACTTCCTTGTGGGTTCGTCGTCGAATCTACCGCAACCTGGAAGGTTTGACGACAAAGATCTTCTTTTGCGAAAGCAGTGGCGTATAGCTCAGCGGTTGGCCGATTTATTCTGGTCTAGGTGGATGAAAGAGGTCCTACCTACCTTAGCTCCGCGTAAAAGGTGGAATCGCGAAGGCGCGCAACTGAAGGTAGGAGATCTTGTTGTAGTGGTAGACCCCGCTTCACCGCGGAACGTATGGCCGAAGGGCATCGTTCAGAAAACATACCCTGGGCCTGACGGACGGGTTCGAGTCTTAGATATAAGGACAAAAACCGGTATCTTGAAGCGTCCAGCATCGCGTATAGCTTTACTTCAGAGTGGTAATGAGTGTCGTAATGACGACACTGAGGGGCAGGATGTTAGCGATGATAGACGGCTCAGTACTGTTTTATTACTGTAACTGTTTACTTGTGTGTATAATGTCATACTAGTTATTGTCTAAATTTGATGTTGGTAGCATTGTAACGTCTTTTGAATTCTAATAAAAGGCGGGGTGGCTGCGAACGTCGCGATACAGATTAAACAGAGTAAAAAACGCGCGAGGGGCACAATCGACCGCGATCCCGCTCTCCCCCGCCACCGGCAGTCGCCCGCTAGACACGATGCCGTGAGGACGTAAGCGTACACGCACCGGACGTCTACGCAGCTACCCCGCATAAGCCTATTTTCGTGGTTTTCTAATTGAACATCCCCAAGTCTGCAACGATCCGTTACAATTATATTTAACATTTAACGTCAATGGCTTTCTTTTACGGGTTTGGAATTGGATCATTTTAGTTTTTTCCATATTAATGTGTAAGTTGTTAGAATGCAGCCAGTGTATTATGTTGTCTATTGCTTTGTTTATGTCTTGTTCATATGTTTCTGCATTTTCACATTTCACAATGAGAGTTGTGTCATCGGCAAACAAGATTGTATTATGGTAAGTGATATTTGGGAGATTATTTATATATATGAGGAATAAGAAAGGCCCCAATACACTGCCCTGTGGCACCCCAAAAACATTTAGTCCATAGTCACTTCTATATAAAACTTTTTTATTTTTATGTATTTTAGAGATTTCCACACATTGTTTTCTATTATTTAGGTAGTCTCTCAACCAGTCGTTCGCTTTGCCTCTTATTCCATATTTTCCTAGTTTGTGTAAGAGCAATTTGTGGTCTACAAAATCGAACGCTTTACTCGTGTCTAGGAAAATCGCAGCAATTGGTAAACCATCATCTATAGCCTGGGTGACAATTTTGATCAAATTGAAGCATGCCAATGAAGTGGTACTATTCTGTCTAAACCCAAATTGCTAATCTTTATGTATCTGAAAACTTGTTGTAAAGTCTTGAAGCCTTGTAAGCATAATTTTCTCAAAGATTTTTGACATGATTGGAATCAGCGTCACTGGCCTATAATTATTCATGTCAGTTTTTTCTCCTTTTTTAAAAAGTGGCTTAATTACTGATCTTTTCAATATATGTGGAAAGGTACCTTCCTCAAATGATAAATTTATTAAATAACACAGCGGTTGACATATGTATGGTGCGACTAATTTAATTACATTGGTAGTTATGTCATCTACTCCTGCTGCGTTTGTGTTATTAAGATTTTTAATTGTTCGAAATATTTCCATCGCATCAGTAGGTTTAAGGAATATTGTGTGTTCGTTATTAGTATCGATAGTTTTGTTTATCTCGTCTATATTATATTTAAAATGCTTGCTATTTGTCAATTGTATATAAAACTCATTAAATTTGTCAGCTATCTCCTTAGGGTCTTCATATGTCCGATTATTTTCATTATTCTGTCAATTTGTGTTATCGTACTAATGCCACCAATGTTTTCGTTAATCACTGCCCATGTGGCTTTACATTTATTTTTATTAGTGTCAATATATTTCTTACTTTGGAGTTGTCTTGATTTATATATGCACTTTTTGAGGATGTAGCTGTATGATTTATATTGTTTATCTGACTTTTTTCTGTTTGTTTTATTGTGTTGTTGGGTAAGATAGAGATACCGTTTTCTTATACAGGATCTTCTTATGCCCCTCGTCAACCATTTATTGTTCCCTGTTTTATTTGACTTCTTTATTGTGTTTACTGGGAAACACAGATTGAAAAATAATTTAATTAAAGCATGAAATTCGGTAAACGCTTCTTGCAATTTTTAAGCTATTGCATAGCTTCTATCGCGGGCCTTGAGCGCGGGGACCGAATCCAGAAATTCCGTAACGAAAAAACCTCACGCTATCGCTGTCTCGCTTTAACATCTATTCGACTCTATCGCACTACGCTACTCAGCCGCCATAGCTACCGGCCGCCATATTCTTGTCTTGTTTGTTGTCAAGAACTTTGTCAACAAAGCGCTGTTTTTGTTTTTATTCTGTGTTTTGTGGATATTTATCGTAAATTAGAGTTATTGTTGTATTTATGTATGTATGTGTGACGTAATTTAAGTTGCAATGCATTACAAAACGTGTGAAATATGTGTTATAAGATCCGGCCGGTCAGATGGTCAAATGCGAATCTTCATAGCCAAATTTCCTTTGAATGAAGATAGGTAAGCATATATTTTCAATTGTTATGTTAAAAAACATTGATAAGCTCTTACAGAAAATAAATTACTTGATTTAAAGTCCAAAATTTACAAAATTACAAAGTAACCTATCAATATGCTAGTGCTTGACGCATGTTACTTTTTTATCGACTGTCGATATTTTTATTATTATAATATTCCTATTTCATTTAATTTTCTCTGTTATTCTATTAATACTGCAAAACCAAAATAACAAAGATATAAGTTTAAATACACTACTATTATAATCATAATAATGTAATAAAATGTTCCAGCTAGATGTAAAAAATGGGTTAAAGTTACGGGAAAGAAGACTTGGTGTATGTACCCATTGAAAAGCTACATCAATTGGAACATATTTGTGGCAGTCATTTTCTACCAAAGGATTTCAATAAAAAGAAGACACAACTAAGAAAAAATGCTACTCCGTCTGTAGAACTTACTGCAGAACCAATGGCAGATGAGCTGTTCGTTGGATTTCCACTACTCATCTTCAAAAGTGAGCAAACAGGTAAGACTTTATTTTCCAGTCGTAATTCATCCTAACTCACCCTTTCCGATTACTTTAGTAACTCATGTTCAATTATATTTTGCAGAGTTATCTTCTACTTCGACTACTGCGATTCTTGGACTGGTACATCTAGTAAGTTGTTTTTTTTTTTTGGGTACTGTACGTCCGAATGAAAAAACGGAACCCTTATGTACCTTCATCTACTGGACCGATTAAGTTGCATTTTGGTACACATGCAAAATGTATCATGTGACATATGAAATAAAAGGACTTGACAAGAGAACTTTTTTAAATTATTTAAAAAAAAATCCTCTTGACAAGTCCTTTCATTTCATTTTACATTTTTAATGAAAATTATTAAAGAAAATAGATGAAAATTTACCATTTCCCCCCTTATCTCCGAAACTGCTGATCCTAACATTAAAAAAAATACAGTGTACAGTTCTATACTTAAAGATTACAGCAAAACCTTTAAGAAGTCTATGGTCTTAAAATAACATGGTAAATTACTCAATATTGTGTGTACTTACATTATTATTATGCAGTTGGAAAGTATGGGGAAACATGTTTTTCAACTACAATGTTAATTCGGTTCTTGGGATTAATTCATCCCAACTACGATACCCTTCATTGTTTTTGGAATTAGAAGTGAATGACTACATTTTGTTTTTATTGCAGTACCTTCAACATCAACTGCTGAACCATTGCCAGTAGAATGTTCAAAAGACAGGAAAATATGTTCTATTGCGGGTAAGGTTTATGTTTATTTTAAAGTTATTAAATTCACTTTACTATTTGATTAACTGTATTGAATGTATCAATTGTAAATATTACAGATACTTTTTTGTCTATTACAGACCCTTTTTCAAATGAAAATGTGATAAAAAGAATGAGACTAAGCCCAAGTAACTATTCAAGATTAGAATTAAATTTGAATCATGTGTCAGTTAATAAGCAACGTGTTTTCTACATTTCAGTACCTTCAACATCAACTGCTGAACCATTGCCAATTGAATGATCAATAGAAAGGAAAAGGTGTTCTAATTATTATAAAAAAACTTAAGTCCGAAGTTTTGTTTTATTTTATTATCATCACAGCAAATCTCATCTTATAGTCAAGTTTACCTCGGATTAGATCTAGACTATACAATGGGATTTGTCTCTGAACCCCGCTTACGCCAACGTGGAATCACAGCCGTAGCTGGTTTCTTTTTATAAGAAAATTACCACGTAACCTTAGTTCAAATCGAAAGTTACCGTTGGCCTAAGTGACCTTTGCCTTAAATTTATTAAGAATGAAACCGTAAAAATGTCAGGATCCTAAAACCCGAAATTTTTTACAGCAACATATCGATAAAAATTACGAGTGAGTAGTAGTACATCCCTATCTTGTTATTATGTTGGCAGCTTTATGTCATGTCTGCAGTCCGTGTCATTTCTGTTATGTTGGTATTCATTATTAGCTCACGTTTCATACAAGCGACGTTTTTCATTTTTATCTATGGGACTCCCGTCTCTTAATATTATATACTCTTTGTTTATTTAATAAAAGAAAAATTTGTTTTCTTATTGGTCACCACGCTCAAAAAGTGTAACTTGAATTAATATCAAAGAAAAAGAAATACTGCATAAATAAAATAAATAAATTATTATAATTGCATAAGTTGATACAAAATGCTATGCAATAGCTTTACCGCGGCAGTCCCCGAGTGCCACACGTCTTTTTTTTTTTTCGTACACCTCTTATAAGGTAAGACATGCCATACAACTATAGAACTTGTCCATGTTTTCTGTACTATATCTGACTTCTTTATTGTGTTTACTGGGAAACACAGATTGAAAAATAATTTAATTAAAGCATGAAATTCGGTAAACGCTTCTTGCAATTTTTTTTTTTCGTACACCTCTGAGAAGGTAAGAGATGCCATACAACTATAGAACTTGTCTATCTCTGACTTTTTCATACCAGGTGTATGTTTCAGATGATGTAGTAGTTTTCAGCGATAGCGTTTGTCCTGTTTCGTGGTCAGACAAGGCAAGGTAATGCACGTCCGCTTTAACTTGCTTGATGTTGCTTGCTAACTGATCTAGGCATGACAATTGTCTCGTTGGTGTTTTGATATGCAATTCGATTTAAAAAAAAAATTACATACTTTTTAACTCTTCGCTACTCTTGTTTAATTTTAAGATGTCCAAGTTCCAGTCACCACAAAGAATAATTTTTCTATGTTTCCTAGTAAGGCTTACTAGTAACTGTTCAAGTTTCTCAAGAAATATTTGTGGGTTACTATTCGGAGTTCTATATAAACAAATAATCATAATTTTATTTATTTCTACACATCTTCAAAAGTGAGCAAACAGGTAAGACTTTATTTTCCAGTCGTAATTCATCCTAACTCACCCTTTCCGATTACTTTAGTAACTCATGTTCAATTATATTTTGCAGAGTTATCTTCTACTTCGACTACTGCGATTCTTGGACTGGTACATCTAGTAAGTTTTTTTTTTTTTTTGGGTACTGTACGTCCGAATGAAAAAACGGAACCCTTATGTACCTTCATCTACTGGACCGATTAAGTTGCATTTTGGTACACATGCAAAATGTATCATGTGACATATGAAATGAAAGGACTTGACAAGAGAACTTTTTTAAATTATTTAAAAAAAAATCCTCTTGACAAGTCCTTTCATTTCATTTTACATTTTTAATGAAAATTATTAAAGAAAATAGATGAAAATTTACCATTTCCCCCCTTATCTCCGAAACTGCTGATCCTAACATTAAAAAAAATACAGTGTACAGTTCTATACTTAAAGATTACAGCAAAACCTTTAAGAAGTCTATGGTCTTAAAATAACATGGTAAATTACTCAATATTGTGTGTACTCACATTATTATTATGCAGTTGGAAAGTATGGGGAAACATGTTTTTCAACTACAATGTTAATTCGGTTCTTGGGATTAATTCATCCCAACTACGATACCCTTCATTGTTTTTGGAATTAGAAGTGAATGACTACATTTTGTTTTTATTGCAGTACCTTCAACATCAACTGCTGAACCATTGCCAGTAGAATGTTCAAAAGACAGGAAAATATGTTCTATTGCGGGTAAGGTTTATGTTTATTTTAAAGTTATTAAATTCACTTTACTATTTGATTAACTGTATTGAATGTATCAATTGTAAATATTACAGATACTTTTTTGTCTATTACAGACCCTTTTTCAAATGAAAATGTGATAAAAAGAATGAGACTAAGCCCAAGTAACTATTCAAGATTAGAATTTAATTTGAATCATGTGTCAGTTAATAAGCAACGTGTTTTCTACATTTCAGTACCTTCAACATCAACTGCTGAACCATTGCCAATTGAATGATCAATAGAAAGGAAAAGGTGTTCTAATTATTATAAAAAAACTTAAGTCCGAAGTTTTGTTTTATTTTATTATCATCACAGCAAATCTCATCTTATAGTCAAGTTTACCTCGGATTAGATCTAGACTATACAATGGGATTTGTCTCTGAACCCCGCTTACGCCAACGTGGAATCACAGCCGTAGCTGGTTACTTTTTATAAGAAAATTACCACGTAACCTTAGTTCAAATCGAAAGTTACCGTTGGCCTAAGTGACCTTTGCCTTAAATTTATTAAGAATGAAACCGTAAAAATGTCAGGATCCTAAAACCCGAAATTTTTTACAGCAACATATCGATAAAAATTACGAGTGAGTAGTAGTACATCCCTATCTTGTTATTATGTTGGCAGCTTTATGTCATGTCTGCAGTCCGTGTCATTTCTGTTATGTTGGTATTCATTATTAGCTCACGTTTCATACAAGCGACGTTTTTCATTTTTATCTATGGGACTCCCGTCTCTTAATATTATATACTCTTTGTTTATTTAATAAAAGAAAAATTTGTTTTCTTATTGGTCACCACGCTCAAAAAGTGTAACTTGAATTAATATCAAAGAAAAAGAAATACTGCATAAATAAAATAAATAAATTATTATAATTGCATAAGTTGATACAAAATGCTATGCAATAGCTTTACCGCGGCAGTCCCCGAGTGCCACACGTCTTTTTTTTTTTTCGTACATCTCTTATAAGGTAAGACATGCCATACAACTATAGAACTTGTCCATGTTTTCTGTACTATATCTGGCTTCTTTATTGTGTTTACTGGGAAACACAGATTGAAAAATAATTTAATTAAAGCATGAAATTCGGTAAACGCTTCTTGCAATTTTTTTTTTTCGTACACCTCTGAGAAGGTAAGAGATGCCATACAACTATAGAACTTGTCTATCTCTGACTTTTTCATACCAGGTGTATGTTTCAGATGATGTAGTAGTTTTCAGCGATAGCGTTTGTCCTGTTTCGTGGTCAGACAAGGCAAGGTAATGCACGTCCGCTTTAACTTGCTTGATGTTGCTTGCTAACTGATCTAGGCATGACAATTGTCTCGTTGGTGTTTTGATATACAATTCGATTTAAAAAAAAAATTACATACTTTTTAACTCTTCGCTACTCTTGTTTAATTTTAAGATGTCCAAGTTCCAGTCACCACAAAGAATAATTTTTCTATGTTTCCTAGTAAGGCTTACTAGTAACTGTTCAAGTTTCTCAAGAAATATTTGTGGGTTACTATTCGGAGTTCTATATAAACAAATAATCATAATTTTATTTATTTCTATGCCACAACATTCAAAATTAAATTTACATGCTAAGTCATTAATATTAGTCAAAGTTTTATATTTTAAATTATTATTTATTAATATGCATACCCCTCCTCGTTTAATGTCACGTGAATATGATGCAACTAATTTATAACCGGAAATTTTCAAAAGCATTTCTGTACCTTTTTTCATGAAAGTTTCAGTCAAACACACGACATCTATTCTTGTACCATTTTGCGACAGCTCGTGGATTGCGAACGTTAATTCCTCAGTTTTACTTATGGCGCTGGCAATGTTCTGGTGGAATATTCTAAAATTGAATTCCGGATTAGGGACGAAAACATCTATTCGCTTGTGACGGCAACGGTGTATCAGATTGTGTACTTAAACACGTTGTCGATTTTTTTAAATAATAAGGTATGGTTCCCTTCCTGTGAGTTTCGGTGGTTATCACCTCCAGTTTGCTCAAAGCGGCAGTACAATTATTATTACCCCCTGGATGTACATTTTTAAACGACTGAAAGTAGAATGGGATTGTGCCCTTCTTATGAATGTTTGTGCTTTCTAATTTAGCCTTGTTCCTTAATAACATAAGATTTTTATAACACAGAAAATTTTTGTCATAATAATTTAAGTCAATCTTGAAGTTAGTTAGTTTACATACATCTAATAAATAGTAGTATTTATTGTACGGGTAATTGCATTTTAGATTAATAAATGAACAATTTTTAAAGTTGTCACAAATAGTTTTTAAGTCATTATTTAACATACTTTGATTTAAATATCTGTTCTGTAAAACACTAAATACCAACAAGTTAATTTTTTGGAAGGATTTCAGGATGGTTACTAATTCTATGATTACTTTACGGGGGTTAGTATCGTTTTCTCCTATGCATATAATTATATAATTGTCTTCGGAATCTTCCAGTTCGTTAATAGGTTTAAGAATTTCCTTTTTTTTTTTTTATTAATCAAAAAATCATTTAACATACATTTGTTGAGGTTTAAACATACCACACAAACCATCGCGGGTTTAACAGCGGTATGGCCAGACACGGCAACTCGGTGCCACTAAATATTAATGATAAATTAATTAACCATAGGTAGGTAGGTTTGTACGGTGGTCAGCACATCAGGCCACACGAAACCGCCTAATCTCTCCAAACGATTTCAAACCTTAATATGATGGTGGTTAAGATCAAAATCGAATGAGAAAACTCGACCGTCTGCGCTAACCTGATGCGCTGGATACCTTACAATTTATATTTATATTTTGGTGATAGACACTATCTAGATCGCACTGCAATCTAGAAAGTATATTTTTAATACCTTTGAGCAGTTCTTCGTATTTATTACATTGCGGATTTCCGTAGGTAAATCATTCATAAACGATGGTAGCATGCATTCCCACGTCCGCGCACCATAAACATTATTAGATTTAGGTTCGATAAATGTGGGTAAGTAGGTCAAACAACGCAACGACTTTAGCCTTTCGTATTTACGAATTTTACTTAAATTATGGTAATTCTCACTTATAACACGTAAACGTACCTTGTCAAAGACATTTACAATTTGGCAGTGCTTAAATAAATTTGTAAATGTCCTCGACATAAGTCTTATATGTACGCCCGTAGCTACTTAGACCGTAATCAATTACGGAGTCGGCCAGTGCCAGATACAATGTTCTAAGTGTTCTATAGGGTAGCTTATACTTAAGTATCGATAACTTTGCTAAAATAGACCTAAGCTTATTACATACATGATCAATGTGCGGCCGCCAGTGGAAACTACTATCTATTATTACACCAAGATACATATGTTGAGTCACCAGCTCTAATTTCTGGCAACCACACGCTGTGACCGGTCGGTGAAGACACAGATGCTCATGGGCAACGAGAAAAGGCACACAGGACGCCGTCAGGTAAGGCGAGTGTATAAGTAGTAGTTTTGTTTTTTTTTGCATTAATTACAAGACCAACGTCGTGAGCCCACTTACATAAGAGATCGAAGTTACTCTGCATCACTCTCTGTGCCTCACGTATGTCCTTGTGTGCAGCAACCAAGCATGTGTCGTCAGCAAATTGGTACACGGAGCCTTCCGTGAAAATGTTACACATGTCGTTCACATACAGCAAGTATTCTGTCGGCCCAAGAATCGAACCTTGTGCTGTGCCTTTATCAGTAGGAATCATGCTACTTAGTGAACCTGAGACATTCACCGACGTGAAGCGGTTTCTGTGGTAGTTTTTAAACCATTCTAATAACGGACCCCGTATACCATTTTGCTGCAATTTATTAAATAGTGTATTATATTCTAAACAATCAAAAGCTTTGCTAAAGTCAATGAGGACAACAAGTACGTGTTCACGATTGTTCAGGTACCCGTTGACCTCATTACTAAACTTTGATAATAATTGTGAGGTATTTTTGTTTTTTTGAAAGCCGTACTGTTTCTCATTAATGACATTATTTGACTTCAAAAATCTGTTAATTTCAAGTCCGAGATACCTCTCAATTATCTTATCAATACATGATAAAATAGTTATGGGCCTGTAGTTGTTAACATCTGTGTACGAGCCATTCTTATGGATAGGTCTTACTATTCCAACCTTGAGTTGATCAGGGTACAAGGACGTGGCAATGCATGTCTTAATTAGGTGCGTTATAGCAGGGGTAATTTCCTTATAAATATATTTTAAGTCTTTTACTCGGATACCGTCGAAACCTGGGCATTTCTTCTCATTTAAATGTTTTATTATAGAGGATACAATATCCTCATTGGTCTTCTGTAATCTCAAAGATGAGTTACAATTATTGATATAGGACTTAGCATCTAGAATAGGTGTGTTACATTGGAATTTGCATGTATTGTTAACATTATCTCTGAATTCAGAAGCAAACTTGATAAATACAATGTTTGGCAATAGTTTAAAATGTTTTAAAATGATGTCATCTATAGATTTATTGATTTTCCCACATAAGTTGTTAATGGTTTCCCAAACTTTTTTAGTATTATGAAAATTGGATATTACCTCCTTAAAAAAATTATTATTCTTTACATTATTAATATGCTTATTTGTTTTATTTCTGTATTTATTGTATAATAGCCTATTAGCCATATTGCTTTGATCTTTAAGCCAGATATCTAGTAGTTGATCTCTCTTTAAACACATTTTTTCTAATCTGCTACTTATCCATTTACATGTTTGTCTTTTACCAAGTTTAATTTTTACATTGTACTTACAGTTTTCATACACATAAGAAAAACTCCTCTGTGGTGGCATATAGTTTTGTAGTGGAAGAGATGTGATAATTCTTGAACTTGGTGTCTTTTCTCGATTCTATGAGAAGTGAAGCAAGCCCTGTGAATTGCTGACCTCCAAATATAATTAGCTGGGATCTTGATTTATTTTCTGTGGTGTTATACAGTTGTTGGTTATTGTTTACTTCGTTTTCTTCATTTCGTACAACGCCATCTGTTATGCCCTGATCGCACTTCTTCAAGTTAAGGTTGTGTTGTGGTGACTCGCTCGGGCTCGTGTTACCTCCAGCGCCATCTGTTATGTTTTCTTCACACGATTTTGCCTCAAGATCAATCAAACTTGTCTCAAGTTTCTTTTTGTAATTAATATTAAGATTTTGTACCTTACGGTTCTTCTTTTTCGAGGTTGAGTATTTTTTTGAACTACTAGCTGGTCCGCTACATAGGGTTTTTAATTGCGTTATGGTATTTAGTTGTTCAACTGTTTGTTTTTTCAAAGTGCTGTTTTCCATGATTAAGTTATCTATTTCGTTGTTAGCGGTATTTAATTGCATTCTCAACAGTTCAATTTCTTCGTTAAGTCTTTCAAACTCTTCGCAACTTAAGCCGGTTGAAATTTGTGGTAGACTCTTCGAAAGATATTCAGAATTTGTGGAATCGAAAGAAGAATTAGGAGAGCTAATTAATGTTTTATGTCTTCGTAGAGTTATATTTTCGGAATCCATCTTGTATGTGGGGGAACAAAAAAGGAAAAAGAAAAAGAAAATGTTTTCACAACACAAAAAGTTCTAACTGGGCTCGGATTCGGAACTCGCCTTCAATTGAATCAATAGGTCTAGTGCACACCTATAAAGTTATTAGCTATTTACACTGATATTGAATTAGCTAATTTAGTGATTTGGTTCAAGTTGTACAAAATTTGAATTTTAACAAAGTCGTTACATTGACTCATTTGTAAAATATTTTTGCATTGACTGTCACAACACTGTAATGTTTATCACTGATTTACTTTATTATGGATTTACTTTCGATTAGTTCACTATAGCACTATTATATTTGTTGTAATGTTTAGTAATTATATTGAGTAAAGTTACTGAGTAAAGTCACTGGTTGTTGTACAAATTTTGTTTAGAGTTTTATGTAATTATTTGTAGGATTTGTCACTAGATAACACTTTAACTAATGCTTTACAGCTTCAGGAACAATATTTATAACTTTGACGTTTTAAAGTCGTTGATTAAATAAGATCACTGAACTTCTTCTTGATTTGGGTCTTGAGATATCCCCTCTGAAAAGTAGTGTCTGTATTTTTAAGAAGGGTGTGGTTAGAGAGACAGTTAATTTAAAAATTAATGAGGTATCGCTGCCAGTGGTACAAAATATAAAATATTTGGGGGTTTGGCTTGACCGATCACTTAGGTGGGCTAAGCATATCAATGAGACTCGAGAAAGGGTGTTAAAATTAGTTAATGTTTTTAAAGTTCTTTCTGGATCTGGATAGGGTGTACATCCTAAACATCTGAGGCGGTTATACATCTCAACAATTCGAAGTGGAATCGATTACGCGTGTTTCCTTTATCATAGTAGCTGTGAAACTCACCTAAGTAAATGAGACAGGGTCCAAAACGTTTGTATGAGGGTTATCGGTGGCTTTATTAGAACCACAGCGATTGGAAAATGAATTAAACCTGCAACCGTTGAGGTTTCGCAGATACTATCTGGCGGGTAAATTTTGGCTCAAAATGAAATCATACGCTGATAATGATATTATTGCTGTGTTAGAAGAATTACAAGCACATTGTCAACAACCACACTGGAGAAGAAAGGTACCGTTGTTAGTCGGAATTCATGAATCTCTTGATTTGCTACCTGTCTATACGAGCCCAAAGCTTGAAATGTTCTCATTGGACACTTGGGTTCACAGGATTGATCTGTCTCAAGTCATATTTCCTAGATTGGGTCTGGTTACGGCAAAAAAATACTATCAAAATGCTGACCTCAATGAGAAATATGTACCATATTTTTAAATAACACGTACTCGGGATTCTACAGAATATACACAGATGGATCCAAAGACAAAGTAGGTTCGGGAACAGCATTTTCCGATCCACAAACTAAAATTGCAGTGCAATTAAAGGTAAACTCTAAATGCAATATAATGTATACTGAACTTGTGGCAATAGATGAAGCATTGTCTTACATTGACTCATTTGAAAGCGGCAATTATGTTATTTTTAGTGGTTCGAGAAGCGCTCTTCAACATTTGGCTCGGTGTACTTCGAGTTTTCGGGGTACTCCGATTGCCTACAGCGTGATTAAATCTATTTGTAAACTTATTTCTAAGAATAAGAATATGGTACTCCAATGGATACCGGCTCATGTTGGCTTGGAAGATAATGAAGTAGTGGATCGATTGGCGAAAGACGCTTGTGTTGATGGATTAGTTTGTCCACACTTTCCCGTGCACAGTGATTTTTTGTGTGTTGTTAAAGAAGAATGCAATAGAATGTGGCACGAACACTTCGATCAGAGGTCACTGAGCAAGGGATGGTATCGGACGATCCAACCAACACTTTCTCGTTGTTCACGGTTCGACCAGAGGCTCTAACATGCGCGCTATAATTAGTCGTATTTTGACATTTTCCTATGACAAGTTTCTCGTCGATGGTTTTCGTAGACGAGAAACCGCGACAAACAGTGAGAATACACTGAAAAGCGGTAATAGTGTTCTGTGAACTTAAACAATTTATGTTTAATGGCAGTGCCGTACTATAATTATCTATTAAGTGTGCATGAGGAGAGGGGAGCAATAAAAATACAGAGGAAGGTGATTTGCGACGTCTGCAACCCATTCGACGAGTTCTAGTCCCTCTGGTGAATTACAAAGCCTATGGCTATTTATATTATAGATAAGCTCCAAGCAGATTTGTGGCTTATCTGCCTATCAATCTATCTCTTTCAATTATTAAGGGCACTATTATTGTACAGTACACACCTACACACATGACAAGTAAACTTTCGTTCGTATTACGAATAATGTTTCACAGCAATGGCAGAACGTTGTACTTGCTGAATAGTGAACATTCAATGTTAATTTACGTATGGCATAGTGTGTTTATTTTGTACATTACAGTTAGTACATTTCATCGAGATAATTAATGTAACATAATATTATGATAACATATTATCTTATAACTCGTAGAAAAATCCATTCTTCACACGGTTTATTTTGTAATTCAATCTATACAACATTGATTATAGAGGTGCTAATAAACTAATATGCATCTCCGCCATCTGTGACGGGATTTTGATCTAACACAATTTCTTTGATGCCAAAGCCATCTTCTTTATAACAATTCAACAATTTCAAATTGTTTTGAACATATTTAGCGCGAACCACAAGTACCACAACAAACAAATTTTGAATTGACAAAATGTTAAAGAGACAATTGTATTGTCGCGTTCACACATATGGCAGCGTTCACGCAATTCCCACCAATAATTGACCGAATGAAATGAATGAAACCGGCGTTACTAAATTATATTATGGCATGTTTTCATGAAATGGCAACATCGGTTTTCTCGCGTCGAGAAGGCGAAGTCACGACGAGACATCTTCTCGAGCGCGGTGCGCATGTTACGAAAGGTGACAAACGAATCGAGAACGACAAATTTTGTCATCTCGTTTATTCGATATGTCGACTTGCGCATGTTAGCCCTGCAGGCAAATATGAGTCGGCCGGAAATTGTAATGGCTCTGCGGCTTCGATCGGGACACATTCCAATAAACAGTTTTGCGTTTCTCATGGGTAAAGTTGCATCTCCAAATTGTCCGGAGTGTAATATAGTGGAAGACACTTACCATATACTGATGGAGTGCGTCCGGAATGAGGCCGAAAGAATCACATTGTTATCCAAGTCATTGGATGTTGGAAGGTGTAATAGCATTCTTGCATCCCCATTGTCAAAGGATGCAAGACTTTTATATTAGTTAGTAAAGATAGGATTTAGATCATAAGGAGCAAATGTTTGTACCGATGAGGGTGGCATAATCAGTTTATGATTAAACTCTCTATAAAAAAATAGAATTAAAAAAAATAATAATATTGGAGGTAGACACAACATGTGTTTTTTGTCATGCAGTATGCATTTTTTAATATACAGTATTTTTCTATTTTGTTTTAGTAATATATAAAAAGAATTTAAAAATCAAGAAAAATAAAATATTTTATATAAATTAATATAAATTTTGATCTTATTTTACTAAAAAAATATATATTGTAAAGTTAATAATTAATATTAACTTTACAATCTTTTTATTTATATTTTCTTTTATATATACTTATTTTTTGTTTTTGTAAAAGTTCTGTTTGATTTTTTTATTTTTTTTTATTGGGAAAGATTTGATAATATACAGTTATCATTAGTCATTATATATTTTGCCAACTGACACAAACGGGTCCCTAAACAACGTTGTAGTTATAATTTGAAGGTATGGATTAATTTTATAAAGAAAACGTAATTAAGTAAAATTAATGGATACCCTCAAATAATAACATCTATCGATTAGACAGAGACCTAAAGATAAACTACTTGGACGATAGTGGATAACACTTTCATCGCTATTCTCATGGGCTCAGTGGCTAGTGTGTCAAACTTCCGGTATGAGTATGACGACATCCGGTAATGCGATGGTTCGAATCCAAGTCGAACTAGTAAACTCTTTTTGAAGTATTCTTTAGAATATTCGTAACGAATTCAATATTGTAGCAGTGTAACATTTTAAATCTTGAGGGGTTAGCACGGGTGTGTAACGGTTGATATAATAACAAAAAACTACTTGGCAAATAATAAATAATGAAACAGGTAGGAAAAAACAGCGAAATACTGAATTTAATTTAGTGACTGCACAAGGCCCCATCAACTCCGATGTAGAAATAGAGATATCCATAGGTTAGGTTAGGTTAGAAATGTGGGGGGATCCCCCACAGCGCATACTTCCACGTAGTATCCCCTGGGCAACGCCGTGTCTGACCACCGTAACGGAGTGGCAGACCGGCGGCTAAAGTGCGTTGTGAAATCGTAGCTTATTTTTATCTTTTTATCTATTTTATTCTAAGTCGGAACGCTACGACACCTGCGGAGGCTATGCCAAAACCCGCGCGGGAAGCCTCCGGGCGTTTAAAAAAAGGCCCTTCTCAGGGCCAACCAAAAGGCCCTTCTCAGGGCTAATCCGAGGGCGCTTCGGCGTCGGAGGCTAGCCGCGCGCCGTCTGCGGCTAGCGTCTGTTTGCTGGACTCTGACGATGAGTCCTTTTTGTCGGACTCTAGTTCGGCAATTAGTCGCCGGGAGTCGGGGAAGCGGGCCCTTGAAGGAAATGGGTCCGGGGGTTCCTCAGAATCGAGGAGGCCATCACTGGCCAAGTTCAAGAAGCCGGTGTCGGATACCCACGACATTGGTCTGGCAGAGGCCCAACGCCAGTTGGACTTAACTCGGCGGGTGCAGCTCCAGCAAGACCTGGAGGAGCGGGTTGCGGCCAAGGAGCAACGGACGCGCGTCGCCCGGGCCAAGTCTGGGTACGGCGCGTCCCGCGTTCACTACGCGGACCACTCCCTGGCCGAGCTGGAGCTGATGGCTGAGGAGGACGAGGAGGAGATAGTGGCAGTCGCCTCTAAGTCCTCCAATCTGAAAGGGACTTTCCAAAAGTCTCTTAAGTGCAGGGCCGCGAGCATGCGCGGCATCGTCGGGGAGCTGGTGCAGCGCAAGGCTTCTGACGAAACGCGGCAACTGCAGGCGAAAGTCGATCGCCTGCAGTCAGAGGTCAGTCAGCTTCATCGGAAGCTGGCTGAAGCCACGGCCCGGCCTGACCAAGCCGAGCCGAGACCAGCGGCTGAGGTCCCCTCCTCCAACCTTGAGGATATAATCCGCAAGGTCGTCACGGAGGAGAGGGCCTTCACGAGAGCCTGTCTTGCGGGTATAGAGGACAGGCTCTTGCCCGAAAAGCGCCTCCGACCGCCGCTCGCGGCGAACAATAGGCCACGCCAGCCGGAGCTTCCTTCTCAGGGGGAAGACGCCCATTTGCCATCCACCACCCCAGTCAACCAGCAGGGGTGGACGAAGGTGGCCAAAAAGGGCAAACGAGCGGAGAGGACGGCGGCTGCCTCAGCCGCCCCTGCCACCACCCCTCCCGGCCTGTCCCAGACAACAGGCAAGGGTAAGGGGAAGGGGAAGACGTCGGTCCCCAAGCCCACTGCTGCTGCTCCCGCCGCTGCTCCTGCCGCTAATGGGGCCCCCGCTAGGCCGAAGAGGAAGTTGGTCCCTCCCAAGACCGCGGCCGTAGTGGTGACGCTCACCGCTGAGGCTGCGGAGCGGGGAGAGACATATCTCTCAATTTTGATGCGGGCACGTGCAAACGTGGATCCTACCCAACTGGGGATCGGCGCAGTCACGTGTCGCCGAACCCAGGCCGGGGCTCGAATTTTCGAGTTCCCGGGGGCTCAGGGTGGCGTCAGCGCGGACCTCTTCGCAACTAAGTTGCAGGAGGTCATCGCTGACGCGGCCAAAATCACCAGGCCCGTGAAATCTGTGGCCTTGGAGGAGACGACTCGGTCACCAAGTAGGAGGTGGTGGCAGCGGTCGCAGCGATGGGGGGCTGTGGCGTCACAGCGGTGCAAGGTCGGGCCATCAGGCTCGGCCCTGGTGGCATGGGCACCATTCGACTTGAGTGCCCAGTCGCCGCAGCTATAGCCGTCCTTGCCAAGGGACGGCTTGCCGTAGGATTCAGCTCGGGTGTGGTCCGGGCGCTTGCAGCCAAGCCTCTGCGCTGCTACAAGTGCCTTGGCATTGGACACACTCGGGCCCTTTGTCCGTCTGAGGCTGACAGGGCGGACTTGTGCTTCCGTTGTGGCAAGGACGGGCATAAGTCCGCCTCTTGCGAGGTTGCCACGCCGCACTGCGCGGTTTGTGCCGCCAGTGGCTGCCCGGCGGGCCACGTAATGATGGGGAGGAAATGCAATCCTCCCCCTAAGAGGGGCAAGGAGCAGGCGCGGATCCGGCCTGTCGCTGCCACCGCCGTCCCTGAGGCTGGGACTTTGGCGGCTGAGGAGGGGGGTGCGATGTCTGATTGATGGGTAGGGTCAGACATCGCATCCTTGTGTCGCGGTCTTCCACGGACTCCCCTCCCCTCTCGCTCTTAGAGAGGGGACCGGGATACGTGGCCGCCGCGTGGGGGAGAAGGCGATCTCGCCTTCTGCCTCCTGATGGTGAACAGCGGGAGATAGGCGCGGGGGCGCCTTCTCCTGCATTGCACTGTTCACCAGCCGCACTGCCCCTCCCCGACAGGAGGGGTGCGCCGGGCCCGCTGAAAAGGCGGGCGAGCGTCGGCGGGGGACTGGATGGAAAGGCTCTGCCAGATTCCCAGTCTCCCTCCATACAGACGATGCGGGAGCGCCGCTGGGTTTTTTAGTGGGTATACCGGTACTCTACCGGGGAGTCCCACATACCCCTCTCGTCCCCCGACGGGAGGGTATGCGTAATGCATTTTTCCCAGCGGAAAAAAAAAAAAAAAAAAAAATGTTAGAAATGTGACCAACTACGCGCGAGCCGAGCGAGCGAAGCAAGCGGTACCGCGGCAGCGGCCGGCGAGCGCTACCTCGAAATTGGTCGCGAAATTTTTCTAAGTATTTTTTTCATAGTGCCCACAAGACGATACTCTGACCTGAATGCATATTATGGTAATTATGTTTAGGGATAAAAGCGTTATGATAAAAAACAGTAGGAGTTTAAATATATTCACATTAATGATATTATTAATTACAATTTTCGGAAACATGAGTGTTATGAACATCGCCGGTAGCACTACAAATAGTATGAATGAAAACTTTAGGATGATGATAATTTTTTAGGAAGAGTGATCATTCGGATTACAAATCATTAGGAAGAACAATTTCGGGTAAAGAACTTTAGGTGAGCCGATATGGACCCATTTTACACAGCTATTTATTAATGAATACCTTTTATTTGATTAAATTCCTTGAATTAAGTGTATTGTCAAATAGTAATAATGAAGTTGAAGAATAATAAATCTTCTAATTTAACGTTACTTCTGAAAACGCTTTTGTATTTGTGAATTGGCATTGTTTAATTACAAAATAATTAAATGATAAGCATCTTAGTATTGTTTGTAAGCTTTATTCAGCTAATTAAGTAATAAGACTTAATATGATAAAAGTAGCGCTTAGAGAGGAATGCGAGCATGGCGTCCTATCGGATCCTACGAAGATTTAAAATAGTGTCCATGAAGTTTCTTGCCCGTTCTTCTCCATAATTGGAACCTACATTTTGGAATGGGAGTCACTTAACTCAAACTAAATGACTGCTTGATAAATGATAATTCAAAAGTGTCTGTAACTGTTTTAGTGACAATAAATGCTTTGAGTTAAGTGTTGACAGTGTGTGTGATTGAAATTCAATACCTACCTACTACCAACGACGAATTACATCGGAGATTGGTCAGAGACGGATGGATCTCTCATATATATAGTCCATAGAATTACACCATCTACAGAAGAACACGAGAATCCTAATGAAATCTATGGAGCCCTTTTTGGTGTTGTGCAAAGAGAGTACCAATCTATTTCCAAGACCAAAACCATTACCATTGATGGCACCTCCGTTGGCTTTAACCAATCGGCCACTCCAGGTATTTATAAAAGTAGAGCAAGACTATACGAGTTATATGGTTTAAAAAAATACAAGTTTGACACTCCTTTCCTAGAGTATGTCAAAAATTATTTAAAAAGATCAGTGTTTTTGTTAAATCAAAATTTTTAAGCGATACAATCAAAAACTCCAATAATAAAGTAAAAACCACTTGGAAAATTATTAACAATGAAACGGGTAAATCGGTTAAAGAAGAAAAGCACCTTGAGATTATGGTCAACAACGAATTAGTTAATAAAGCAGCTGATGTAGCTGAGGCATTTCATGAGTTTTTTTTGCCAGCAAACGTATAACTACGACTCGCTCCTTAAATTCGTCCCCGTCTAAAGCTGAAAACCTTTTGCATAGTAGTGTGCCTAAATATAGTCGATTATTTATCTTCGAACATGTAACACCTCGTGATGTAGTTAATGTGTTAACACACTTAAGTCTAAAACCACCGATGATTACTGGGGCATCTCCATTAAACTATTAAGTAATATAAAAGAACATCGTAGCCCCCTATCTAGCTGTTTCTTTTAATAAATGTGTTGATTTAGGAACTTTTCCCGACCCCTTCAGTTCGGTCTTCTACTCGTACGCCATCAGAAAAGTAAGACAATAGGTACACTGACATTGATAGATACAGCTCGGTTAGTCTATTTTAATTATTTTCATAGCGTTATGTCCTGCAGTATTCTGCTGTGGGACAAAGCCGCTGATATTCAAAATAGATTTGCCTTAGAAACGCAAACTTAGAGACCAGTATCGCGCATTCTAGTTCCAAATTTACTATATAAATATAAAATTATACTGTCTGTATGTCAAAATAACAGCTTTTTACTACATGCTTCTATACGGTACTAATAACAATAATAAATATACAGATACCCTTTAGATATAAAGGTAAGTCATTATAAGAAATTTTAACTTTTCTGTGTCTATCTGTCTGTTTGTACCGGCTAATCTCCGTAACGGCAGGACCGATTTTAATGAAACTTTAACTGGCAGATAGCTGATGTTATAAGGAGTAAATTATGGTGTTATAAGGAGTAACATAGGTTACTAATTTTATTTTAGAAAATGACACACGGGCGAAACCATGGGCAGCAGCTAGTCAGTTTATAATAATTACTAGCTTTTGCCCCCGAATCCGCCCGCGTGGATGTCGGTTATTGCGTAAAAAAGTAGCCTATGTCCTTCTTTATCTCTGCCTTTCATGACGATCAGTTCGGCAGTTTAGGCGTGAAAACGTAAAAGACAGACGGACAGAGTTACTTTCACATTTATACTATTATAGTATGGATAGATTCCTAATAATTATAATAATTGCACGTCACTTTACTGTGCCGATATACTATACGCTAAGATTACATGTGCAGGATGCGCCCGCGCCGGTTCCCGCCAATTTTGACAGTCGCTAGCGGCATGAGCGAGCGCGAGCACGCGTGCCACCAGCGCCGCCGCTACGCCACACGACGCGCCGCGCGTGCGCTACACTATATAATACAGTGACATGAATAATTGCTGCATCAGTTAATAATCCGTGCGAGTGATAACTAATAATTTACTCCGCTTTCCTTCACAAAGTGGGCCAGCCAGCGGCCAGCAGTGTGACGGTGTCACTGATTAGATTAATTACCTAAATTCTGATAATGGTGCCGATTCACTTGTCACAAAATTCGCTAAACTAGACTAAAAATCACCAACATTTATTTTATTCCGATTCTGAAATTGACTAAAGTGACACAACTATATTTTAGTTTGACAGCATTAAGATTGCACTGAGTTTTAAATTTAGTGAAAATGACAATTTTGCTATTCTGAACTTGACGTTTTTAAACAAAAATTTAGTATTTCTAACTGAATCTGACTATTTTTAATCGCGATTAAATATGTGTGGAATAAAATTAGTCGTCATAAACTAAAATTCACACCAACACCTCGACTGCTGGTGCAAAAACAGTACTGTATTTATATTTTATTCTTTTCTCGAAAATACTGCATCCTATCGCAAAAATAATCAAAATTTCGACCCCCTTTAAGACACCCTTAAACCCCTAAAACTCAACATGTAGGTAGGTAGGTAGGTTTTTTCTTTCCATACATAAATTGAAAAATTCCATATAAAACACGTTGAGGCTGCCCCGCCCCTGCGCGACTCCGGCTCTAAAAAAAGTCATGGGGCAAACAAGTACAACGTTGTGAAGCCAAAAGAAAAAACAATACCACGTAGAGTCGCGATTGTCAAATTCGATTTTAGTTGTGTCAGAGTTATTTTTAAATTTAGAGAATTTTGTTTGCAGAATAGCTTTAAGATTCTCATAGCCAAAAGTAAGGAATTTTAGCATTGATATATAATATAAAAAACCCAAGATACACAGTCTCGAAGAAAAGTAGGTAACACTCAAAACTGTCTCCAATTATACATAAGTAGTTATAGTTATAATATAAACATACTTTTTTGCAAATTCAAACCTTACGCGTATGATTTAAAGTTGTTTTTACAAAGCAATGTACAAAAAGCAATAAAATTTTATGACCGAAGTTTGCCGGCAGGACACGGCATGAAGTGGAGTCGAATATTATTTTATAGTTTTTATTGTTTGTACATTGGTGCCGATTCCCTTGTTCAAAAACTAAACTAAATTTAAGTTCAGTGCATCTTTTTCTTTCTATTTCATTAAGAAAAGGACAGAAGATAAATTTTAGTTTAGTCCTGTCAAATTAATCAGCGCTTGACGTAAATTTACGTAATTTTAGTCGGCAAGTTTTTAATCACGTCTAAACTTGTATGGAGTAGTGACAGGCGCTGATTAGTTTGACAGGACTAAACTAAAATTTTTCTTCTGTCCTTTTCTTAATAATAATAATAAATAAATTCATTTATTTCAGGTAAATAACACCCATCGCCAAACATTTAAAATCATATAAAATAAATCAAATTAAATAAAAACAAATACATTTAAATAAAACATAAATCAAATCACATTAAATCAAAATAAATTAAATCAACGCAAAATAAATTAAATAAAAAACTACTAATGAAATAGAAAGAAAAAGATGCACTGAACTTAAATTTAGTTTAGTTTGTGAACAAGGGAATCGGCACCATTGACTAAGTATTTTAAGAATTGGTATTTTTTTAATAAATGTGTAAGGTAATGTTAAAACAATAATACCTATATCGAGATTAAATACCTACTTAGGTTAAAACATAATGTATATTGTACAACAGTATGCAGTTTCTGGAATTTATTTTAGTTATGTAAATAATGGGACTGTGGATTATTGATAATTGTGTAATGGTGGTATTTTTAAACGTATTTGAAGAATTAAAATAAAACTCATAAATGCAAATTTGAATAGGTATTTCTTCCAAATAACACAGTAGGAAACACATTAATTTCGACTTAACCCTTAAATTGACAGAGTGTAGCCGGCTGGACATTAATAAGAAATAAATTTGTAAGCGAGTATACTGATTATACCATTTTTTTTTTAATTTTGGTAATTCCGCTATAGGGTAAGCATTTGGTAGAATAATAAATTTTATGCTTAGCAACATCAAAATATGTCAAAAATCGAAATGACGTCGAAGCAACGGTCGGTTAATGCGACACAGGTAAGTTTTTGAATATTTTTTAATATATTGAAAGATTTATATGGGTTGGTTATGCATTATATATTATTTCAAAGTGACGTTTTATTATATGGTACCAAATAATAACCCGGTACTGTTTCAATAACGTTGTAATTTGCACTTGAAACTAGTTGTCCAGTATACTTCACACTGCCAATTGCTCACAATGTTATCACTGTTTTTGTTTGGGAAGCGGGTTGGACAATGCCAACTAACTAGTATTTTAGTTTTGTATGGGTTGCATGTATCAAATGAACTTTTTCCTTTTGTTTTATCGCTTGATGCGCTTGCGCACGAATAGGCTAGTTACTTTGATACCGCCTGAACATACATGCTTCGATTCCAGTGACTCTTCATCTACTGAAGCACTTGAAATTACCATATAACTTCAAACAACCACGATTCTTCGGATGAAAGCAGCTTGATATCAGTAGATTCGGCCTTAGAAGCACTGAATATTTTAGAATCTTCCGAAAATGAAATTACAGATAACAATGCAATTAATCTACCACTCACACCTATATTACAAAATGTTTTTCCGTCTCAAAATAAAACAAATTACAATGCTATCCCTTCCATAAGTTCCTTACCATCAATTGGTTCAGTGCAAACGGTGCAAACTGACCAACCGACCATTGACACATGTTCTACTAGAAAACGTAAAAAAGCGCCGAAAATTTAGTTTCAAAAAAAGTTAAAACATCTAAAAAGTTTGTTCTGAGTTACAAGTGGAAGAAGGAATTATTTTTCATCGGGCTGAAGTTGAAGATGAAAATACACCGCTGATGCCGAGTGAAGACGAACAACAACCCTTTCGTTCTTTTATCGTTTTTTTTTTCACCGAATATAATAAAAGATATAGTATATCAATCAAATCTATACTCTGTTCAGGTAAAACGAAGATCCATACAACTTACTCATGAAGAGTTTCTAACTTTTCTTGCCATACAAATTCTAAGAAACCTGTGGTAGCAAGACCGATTGAAGATATACGCTATGATCAAGTAGGTAATTTTTCCGATTCGTGTAGCTTTGGGAGATGATGCCGTTAATGTAATTACGGTAAAACAAACGTTATACAGGGTGTAAGGGACAGCCCTCCGCAAACTAGCAGGGTTCATTCAGCTCCTGATTTTAAATCATATTCCACCGGAAATTTACTCAGGAAAATATTCATTTTTTAAATCCTTTTTCATATGTTGCGGATTTTGAAATACTCTAACGAACGACGCGCGAAATCAGCTGTTAACTTTCTGCCTAGCTACAGAGTTCATCGAACTCACTCGCTGCGCTGTCATTCGCTACCTGCGTGTGAGGTAATAAAACAAATCAGGTTTATTGGATTCCCATAACGTTCCTGAAATAATTTCAGGTACTGGTAATCTTAGTATGATATACTGAATTTACCTCATCAGTCTGCGGATGGCTGTCCCTTACACCCTGTATGTATAAAATGTAACCAAAGAAAATGCTTTGTCGCAGGCAAAAGAAACTGTTTTTTGAATTTTCATAAAAAAATAAACATAATTAATATTTTAAATCAATTTTTTATATAACTACCCCTTATTAAATTGATCTTAGTAAACTTGACACTGTCCAGTATATTGCACATACATTCCAGCTAGTTGATCGCTATGTATTTGGTAATGTCCAGTATACTTCACATATAATTTTCAGAAAACTGAAAGACTCCGATTTTTATTTATATTTTTTACCATGCCTATGAAGTGCTAGAAATTGACTCATGGTGTCAAATATTAAATTTTGTTATTTTGATTGTTCTGCCAATTAAAGGGTTAAATCGGAGACTATATTTTTACAAAAAAAAAAAAAAAAAAATTCTCAATTAGCCCCATAAAAGAAGTAATCGAGAATACAAACATTTTTTTAATCGTCGAATTGATGACCTCTTCTTCTTTTGGAAGTCGGTTAAAAACTATAAATAATTATATATATATATATATAATATATGGATATTAATTAAAAACTAAATATAGAAAAGTACAAAAATTTATAACATTATTAACTAAAAAAAAATTAACACAATAACAAAAAATCGACTCTATTGATTCAATCCGGTCAGTTTGTATTATTCGACTAAATTCAATGGAGATTGTAATGCATTGTTCTTACACTGAAAAAGCAGCCATTAAAATTTGCCATATTATACTCGGACCGTTGAGTGACGTTTTAAGACAAATTAAATCAAAATAAAATATTGCTCCCCATAATCTACTATATAAAAATAAGTCGGGTTTTCCTTCCTGACGCTATAACTCCAGAACGCACAGACCGATTTCCACGGTTTTGCATTCGTTGGAAAGGTCTCGGGCTCCGTGAGGTTTATAGCAACTTTTTTTTTTCTTTTTTTTTTAATGGTTTTTACGAAAAATTAGGGTAGGGTAGAGTAGGGTAGGGTAGGTAGGTAGGTAGATAGGGTAGGGTAGGGTAGGGTAGGGTAGTGTAGGTAGGTAGGTAGGGTAGGGTAGGGTAGGGTAGGTAGGGTAGGGTAGGGTAGGTAGGTAGGTAGGTAGGTAGGGTAGGGTAGGGTAGGTAGGTAGGGTAGGGTAGGGTAGGTAGGTAGGTAGGGTAGCGTAGCGTAGCGTAGGGTAGGGTAGGTAGGTAGGTAGGGTAGGGTAGGGTAGGGTAGGTAGTTAGGTAGGTAGGTAGGTAGGTAGGTAGGTAGGTAGGTAGGGTAGGTAGGTAGGGTAGGTAGGGTAGGTAGGGTAGGGTAGGGTAGAGTAGTGGAGTTTATACTATAGCTTTTGACAGAACGAAGTCTGTCGGGTCAGCTAGTTAGTCATATAAACAACAAAAACAAATCAATAAACTCTTTAACTTACCGAAAGTTCGAGATCCCATCCTTTTTTAACATTCTTGACGTAATATTTAAAAAAAAAATCAAAGAATACTTCGGCAGTGACGCGGCGGACGCGATACTATTTGAAATATGCGCACAATTTTAAATGTTGCGCCTTTTTTATGCGGACGCTTTTGAGACGCTGATTGTGTATCTTGGGTTTTTTTAGTAAACCAATGAATTTTAGTGATAGTTTAGTTAGTTTAGTTCGGTGTAGGTACAAGAGAATCGGCACCATTATCCAACATGTGTTGGATAATGGTACCGATGATGCCAATGGCTTGACTTTGCTTTTATACAAACTGGAAATGATGGTAATCATTTCCAGTTTGTATAAAAGCAAAGTACAAGACATTGTGTCAAAAGCCTTGGCAAGGTCTAAAAATATCCCTATGATATACATGCCGTTATCCAAAATTGTGTTTATAAAATTTGTCAGATGGTGAACAGCTTGGCTTATTGACCTTTTAGGCCTAAAACCAAAGTGATGATCAGAGAGTAATTTACTACTTTCAAGATAGTTTACTAATCTTCTGTTTATATTTTTTTCCAAAATCTTTGAGAGCTCTGTTAAAACTGAAATTGGCCTGTAGTTTTGTCTCCAACTTTAAACACAGGGGTGACTACGGCTTTTTTAAGCAATTTAGGAAATATTCCTTTAGTTAAACATAACTGAAAAATGTGAGTCAAGGGAGGGGCAATGATGTATTTAAATCTTTTGAGTATGCTATGAGGTATATCATCACATCCTACGGCACAAATTTCCTTTAATCCATCTATTATACTTACAACCTCATTAACTAATAAGACAAAAGAGTTTCGTGCTGCATAATTATGTGTTAGTTTGGCTTTGAATGGAAAACATCTATTAGATAATAGGTTTTTTTCTGCTAAGTTTTTTCTTACGTTAATGAAGAAATAGTTAGCTTTATTTACTGCTTCGATAGGGCTAAGCTCAGAAGATAAAAGATCAAGCGCAGTTTCGGGATTTTTTGACCGAAAAGTGTTAGTTTTTATGAATTTCCATATAAGTTTACTGTTTTTACCTGCTTTCTGAAGTTGACTTTGATCATATTGGTTTTTTAGCTTTTTCATCATATTATTACAGAAATTCCTATATCGTTTGTAAGTAATTGATAGTATTTCATTATCCGGTGCGTTTTTAGATTTTTGGTGAAGTTTGTCTCTATGTCTGATGCAGCGAACAAGTCCTGGCGTAATCCAGTGTAATATTACTATGCTTTCTAGGTATTACTTTAGTTAAAGTATTTTTCCTTATCGTAGATTGCAACAAATCGACAAAATATTGTAGAGAAACATTTGGATCATGTGAATTGTAAACGGGGTCAAAATTAATATACCGCGTAGGTCTGTTATTGAATGGAACTCAGTCAAAACGGGCGGTTTCACCATTGTTATCCACAGGGGATACAAAATATCCAGTGTAGACACGTACGTAACTAATATATGATGTCCAAAAATCTAAATGCACTGGATAAATAAGTATATAACTACCTATTTAAATATTCAAGTAACTTGCTTGACTCTGCCAAATATTTGTAAATACGGCTTTACAAATTTTGTCTGCTGCCGGCCCCTTGTGAGTTTTGGGACTGTACACGTAAGTTATCGGTATCACACAATCACCACTATCACCTATTGCTATCTTTACTCACGTGTACTTGAATGTAGGTGACAATCACAACAATTATGCTCGCCAAGTAGGCGCTTGACGCAGTGTCAAGAGTACGAGACTCGAACAGCGCACTCTCGGTATCTCAGAAATTTCTAATACCAATGTATTGCTTGAACGTTCTTCTGATTTTCTGTCTCCTTCATAGAATAATAATTATATATACCCTTGACGTAATCTCGTAAATCTGATATAAATCTCTGCTCATAGTTGTCTTCTTAGTGTTTACCTCGACTAACTTCGAATACTCAACGCCTCAACCTCAGCGCCTAATTGCCCATGTTTTTGTTACAACCCCGAAAACCTGTTCTAAGAACATATCCGTCACAGAGTCACAGTATATTATTCAGTCTGGGAAACGGGATGGAAAGTCTCGTAACGTTATAAGGTATCAAATTATCAGAATTTCTGTTTAATCGAAAAGATAAAGCAGATGACGGTTTATAATTATTGGTGATACAAATCCCAAAGCAGGAATATCGTAACCTAATAAATTATGCGCTTACTCTTTGAAAGGGCAAAACTGTTGATGTGGTCTCTGGTGGTGAGTGTCAGCTTGCGCATGCGCTTGACGTGCTGCGTGCATTGCTGCGTGCTGGCTGCGTGCATTGTTTACAACATTTCAGTGTAGGCGCCAAACATCAGAATGTCCACCTATGCAATAGAGAGGAAAATAAGTCCCATTTCTAGGAAATAACAAAGACTTAAGATATTGTTTATGCAAAAATTGCTCAAAAAATCGTTCAGACTTATTCCATAAAGACAGTCGCAGGTTTCAGACAATTTGAATTCGTAGAGCCTAAATGTATGAATTACAAGAAGTGGACCTACTAACTGTAACATTTAAGAATCGAAACCGTTTATAAAAATTGACGCTAATTAAGAACACCGCGTGGTAGGACACCGCCTCGCCTCGGCATCGGCTCCGCGCCGCAATAGTCGGTGGCGGCGTTGTGGTGTACGTTACCCCAGCAAGAAAGTGTCTCCTAGAGTTATATGAGTAGAACGTATAATTTGTGCCTTATTTGCTGTAAATGTGCCCCCACATAAAAAATGTGTGCCCCCTGTCGTTTTGGAAAAAAACGGAAAAAACGATTCTTGCTGGGGTAACGTTTTTCTAGCAGGAAAATTCTAAACGAATGATCGGAGAGAGAAAAATTATGCATGGCCATAGAGCTTATTTGTGTGCCAAAATGTGCCCCCAAAAATAAAATCTGTGCCCCTTCAGGTTTTCGAGATATTGCATTTCCTGCTGGAGTAACGTTTTGATGAATCGTGTATCTCTAAAACCATTGCATGTGCCCCTGTAGAATAAACATACACGAGTAGCTCTTAATGTGTGCCCCTTAGTGCCCCAATTAGATTTAAGAAAATATTTATAGTTTTCAAGTTATCGCGGTTTTATGAAAACCCAAAAAAACATCGCAGCGCTTAAATGAGACAAGGTATAAGTTCGCTGAAAACTGTATTCGGTCCTTCTTGACGCTAATAATAACCATACAAAGTTTCAAAACTTCACATGCATGCGTTTTTGAATAATCTTGCTAAAAGTCAAAACGATGGTGTCATAACTTTGACGGCAAAATACAAGGAACCGGCTCAATCCCAGATGTGTAGGTGTAAACCAAAATCTTGTGCCTTTAGTAAAAAATATATAGTGAAAATATTCAGCTTAGAAATGTTCGCATTAAGTAGATATAAACAAAAAACAAAACATGTACACAACGGCTGGTTATCCGACCAAATTCGAATGACTAGAAAAATGCGTCGATTTCATACTTAACGATGACCATCTTTATTGGACGTATTATACCTAAGCTGTTGTCCCTACAGTCGCGTTCAAAAGTTTTGGGGCTAATTAAAATATATATTAAATGCACCTTGTGACTATAATAAATGAAACAGCTTGTTGATGTGGAAATTATTATTTTTATTCCCTTAATTTTAATTCTTAAAGTAATTATTGCATCAAATCACAGATCAAATTTCCTACCTATAAATGTTAGAAATTATTTGCACGTTGTGTAGTCATTATTATTTAAATCACAGATCAGTTTTTTATCTAAGTCTAACATATAATTAGTAAATTCGCATCACAAAAAATCACAGATCAGTATTAAGTATAGTAAACCACATAAAGATATAACTGTAAATATCGAATGTACACAAATTATCTGATGGTATTTGGCTATAAATAAACATATTTATCCCATATACGTAACAATATTATCACCTGACTGTGGAATGACACTTATATGTCTAAAACGCCATCAAATCAAAATTATGTGACACTACATAATCAGCTTTAATCGTTGGTTAATAATTATAAATCCCTCATAAGTACGTAATACGAAATACAAAATGGAAACACGTTGTTGCAACACAGATCATTGTGCGGTTGACTATAGGTATACACTAAATACAACTCTCAAAACTAGTAGGTACCAAAATTTATTTGGTTAAGGTGGATGCTCCAACCAACCTGCGAAATACAAATTTTCTTACGTTTTTTGCAATTTGCAAGCCAGTACTAGGTTGTATGATGTGAGCATTCATCTTTACCCTGTACAATTTTGTCTATTCTACTATGTAGACTATTACATGTGGCATAATATTATATTTCCCACGTCGTTGGATTTTACCATATAAGTCATCATAACATTCAAATAAATTACTATTTTTTCTGTAGCAGTGAGCCCTGTAATGTCCAACACTTTTGGGTTTCGAAGCGAGTTCATATTCTATTACAGACAGAATTGTGTAGTCCTTATTATTTACTTCAATGTTACGAGGCAGATCATCCAACTTGGCGCACACGTCATGAAGTTCATAAATGATAATATCTTTAACATTGTATCTGAATGATATATTTCCAGCGCAACAAATATGACACTCTGGAGTAAATTCTGTTCTTAAACATGATTCGCAAGCTTCTTGTAGGTGGTTGATACCTTTAGTATTTATTATATCCAAGTTCAACGGCAAATACTTGCAATTGTACAATTTGTTTTCATCTGCATGGCTTGTGCACATACTATTAGAGCAAACTCTTTGTCTTATAGCAGAAACGAATAAGCTACTTGTACATATTTCATCTAATATTTTGGTCGTATTACATGAACAGTCAACTACGTATTGGGTTTTTGATTGTTTAAAAAGTTGAAGGAGCAATTTCGCTCTCAGGTCATATAATTTTTTACCACAATTCTTGGCATTCGATAATTCTGTAATTAATGATAAGAAATCATGAAATTCTCCTTTATTAATCTGTGCATCTACAGAGTCTCTAAATTTTTGTCTATCTTTGTAAGCTATCGCAAACGTTTGTGAAACAGAATCGAAAGCACATGTGTTTGTTATTATGGTCCTGTTCTCAGCGGTTTTAGAATTTGCCACGTTGCCGTTTTGTAAAATATAAATTGGTTTGGGTTTTAAACTTCTGTGTGTGGATACGGCTAGCCCTCTCCAATTCTCAATTTTTATCGGGTTATCTTGAAAAACTGACTGTGCCTCAAAATCGTTATTTTCGCACTTCAAGGGGTTAGGTTTTGGCATTTTATTTTCTGTCCTTTCTGTTCGCACACTTTGTTGAGCTCGTTTGCTTGGATCTATTCTGTGCAAAACGTCACTGGAACTAAGTTTTACAGCTCCATTTATAAAACCATGGTGCTGTACTAAAAACTCGTCTAATCTCACGCGTTGGTTTTTTGTATCAAAGTATATAGTTTTTAAATCTTTGAAATGGCTTTCAACATTTGAGCTTGACGCATAGTGTTTGGCATTTTTGAAATGTTTATTCATAACGCAACCCCACAGTGGAATTTTTTTCAGAAGTCGTTTTAATGTACTGTTCAATTCCGGTAAGAAATATTCATTTTTGTTATCTGATGGTTCAACTAACTGCAGATACAATTTTTCGGTTTGTATTAAGTCATCATAAAGGTTTATTAAAGGTAATGAAACATCTTTGTCATTTTCCTTGTGAGGTAGTTCGATTTTTGGTTGTATGTCATTTTCAGTATGAATATCATCTAAATTTTCGTGATTCGTGTGATTTACAATTTGGACCTTTAAGTTTTCAAAAGCTTTATTGCATTTGGGCTGTAAATCATTCAAGTCCGCACTCCTGAACTCATGGAGCGATAACGTGATTATGTCTCTTAAAATTGTTTTAAGTTCTTCATAGCAACGGACCTGCTGAATATGTTTCAAGCAGCGAATGTAAAAGAACTTTACTTTTTCGGATGTTTTATCAAAACATGATTGTATATAAATATTTTTAATAAAATGGGATTTGTCCATACGAACATAACAGAGAGGTATTGCTGCGGTATTTCCTTCAAGCACATCAAAACACTGTTTTAAATAATCATTGAATTCGATTTTAAAAAATACTTTAGTTATTGCTCCTAACAAGGCAGAACTGTCGTCACTAATTATTTCATCTGGCAAAACTTTTCCGATTTGCCACGTATTTAACCATGTGGTTATCGTCTCCATTGTATGGGATTCGGAGGCCATGTAGCACATTGGTACACTGGTATCCAGAGTGTAGGCAACCACTGCATATAAAAATAAATGTTTAGGAGTGCGATATTTTAATAAATCATTAGAAGGTGGTGGCTCGATTGGCTGAAATAAGGAGCCAGTAGCATCAACAGAAAGTATTTTCGGTCTATTTTTTAAAGTTTCATTTTAATATTGGTTTTGTTCATTCGTCCAAAAATATGTGAAGAAGGGAACAAGACTGATTTTACGGATAAAATTATCGTAAGGAATGCAGTGCGCCATAGCGTACAAAGATAGTATTGTATTTTTGTCAAACTGTAGCGCACTTCTGGCTTCATGACGCAATTTTCTTAAATTGGGTAATTTAGGGAAAGTTGTTGGCTTTTTTTGAGTATCTATAGTCATTACCTCGTTTGCCATCGTGTGTTGAACTTTTAAAGCTTTTTCGTATTTTAACTTTTCTTTGATTCGGTTTACTCTATCAGAAGTAAGTCTGTTTTTAATTAGTGGGTCATGAGGATCATTTTTTTTGTAATTATTTAATTTACAAGTAACCTTTACGCAATTTTTAGATGGGGGGGAGATATTCAATGACAGTAGCGCGTCACATTGGGTACACCTGCCAGTACATTTGATTTCATTAAAGTTAAGATCAGCAGGTACATAACTGTTACTGAAAGCAAATGTACACTCTATATTACTTTAAAAAAATATTTGGTCTTGAATTTCGTTAGTCCACTTTTTTGGTAGGAGACGGTAAATTGAATTTTGGGGTACGATGTTCGAATATTCTGCAAGGCTCATTTTATAATGTAGGGGTCAGTATCTTCTTTCTCTTCAAATAGGTTTAAACAATCATCGAAATCAAAAAGATATGTTTTATTTCTTCTAATACATATTTGTATGGCTTTAATGGCCATATTGTGATTAAATTTTTCACGCAATTCCTGCTGTATGCAAATATAAACATTATTGCTTTTAGGAGGAATTGCTGCTTGGAATTTGTCTTTATATTTACTAATCACTCTCTTTAAATATTCTTTAGAAAAATTTCCTTTTCGAGTTGACATTATTGTATAGTAAAATTGACAAAATTGTACGTATGTGACTAAAAGAATGGGTGTGTTAAAAAAAAAGAAGAAAAAAAAGTAACTTAAAAATAACTCTTGAGAGACTTGTGAAGCGGCTTACATTTCTCTACCATAACTTACTTGGGGCAGACTACCCGCCCGTTGGTGAGACGACATTGTGAATGACAGCCTGTATCATATTGGGTGAGGTTGGTGCAGGACCGTGGTGAAGAAGAGGCATATACCATATGAACTTTCTTGAAGGTGGGTATTACACTGAAAAATAATTAAAATATTTCTATTAGATTTTTTTTATCTTCAGACAATTTAATTCGGCAGTATATATTACTTGAAGGAACTACGGGCAAAAAAATATTTGTTCCAGGGACTAAGGGACCGGGAGACCACGGGCAATAAACGAGAAACTTGATTTATGTAAGTTCAGCCTTCAGCGTTTAAAATGATGAGATAGGTTTTGTACTTGGCCCAAACCAAGGGAAGTTATTGTAAGAGGCCCAAAACTCGAAATTGAAATTTTGATAATATCTTTACGTTTCAAAGTTTCCTGAATCTATTTACACTATTTTTATAGGATGTAAGTTTGTGTATATCCGTGGATATAAAATTTTGTGGTAAATTTTTTCCAGAAGCATTCTAGCAATTAAGTTGAAAATACAGTTGTGATAAAACTTAGCCCTGAATAAATAGATATATTCAGCCTGATCGGTCCGCCAGAACTTTTTTAGATACATACATTCTATAGATCAACAAAATTATTACTTACATCATCTAGATAAACAATGGGAAGTTTATGCAACATGCCATTGCCAATAGGCAAAATGTCACCCCTCCCTGCTTGGTTTATATTATTTTTGTTATAGCTGCCATAGAACATTCTGGAAAAATCAAATCAAGTATTTAGCTATTTCGGCTAAAAAGATACAGCCCTGTGACTGTGACATGTTGAGTGTTGATGGATTGTGGTCGTCTTAGTTTTGGAGACATATGAATTCGTGTCTGTGTAACTAGAAGTTATTAAGGGAGTATAATATGTCATCAACCTAGCACAAGAAGAGAATTAAATACGTATTAAACAAAAAAGAAAACAAATAGCTGAATCGATTTTGATGAAATTTCTATTGGACCAATCGGAAAGTATGTATATCCTTTCAGATGAAAACAAAACAAACATGATTTAGAACATTTTTTGTTAAAAATAAATAAAAAGGTAAAGTAATGAAAAAAATTCAAGTACTTGATAAGTGTACAAGTATTTTTAAATAAGTCAAAACAATGCCATTAAATACTTACCACCGCAGATCGTGCCATAAAATTCACCACCCCTACAACCACATAATTGTTATAAAATGCTTAATACGCCACTTTCAACCAACTTAAAAAAAAAGTAAACAAACAGTATCAGTGCAACTGCGCGACTCAACGTAACAGTGTACTTGGCGTCATGACATAACTGCAACTGTTTCCCAATACCAAGTAATAATCCAAACGCACTTCCTAGTCAACAAACACTTCGTACCTATTATTCATAATAGAGCGACGTTACACGTAACTGTCTCTGTCACACTAACACCGTACGCGTGCTAGCTGTCTCACTTTCTCCAAGCTAGACAAAACGACTCCTTGCCACACCACGTCAGAATAATTTTTTGTTTTTGTTCCTACGCCTTTATGAACTTGACGGTTGTATTGGTGATTTTGATGATTATAATTCTGTAACTACTTACGTCTTACAGCCGCGACTTACTGTTAATTTATCTAACCTACGGCTTATCAATAAAAATATATACATATATATAAAGACAAATACGGGCTTTTTATTTATATACAAAAAAGAGCTACCTATTTTTAGTAGTTTTATTTTCATCATTTTCACATTCATCACACATTTCATGAACTATATTTTTTTTTTAAACATCGGGACCAATCATGTTTTTGGTCAAAGACCTGGCAAATGGCAAATATCTGGATGTATTTCTTTCGTTCATAAATAAATTACTGGATGTATTTTAATGAAATTTAGAATGGAGAAGATAGCTTACCTTGGAATATAGCACTTAGGCTACTATTTATAATGTACTTAATCATGTGTAAGGTCATAGAAACAGCTAGTAGGATATAATCCAATAACAACTTTATTTTATTACTTATTACTTTTCTACTTCATTGTACTCAGGCACAACACGTGTGAACCGGTTAGTAAGTAAAGTAAAGAAGGTCATCGTTAAGTATGAAATCGACGCATTTTTCTAGTCATTCGAATTTGGTCGGATAACCAGCCGTTGTGTACATGTTTTGTTTTTTGTTTATATCTACTTAATGCGAACATTTCTAAGCTGAATATTTTCACTATATATTTTTTACTAAAGGCACAAGATTTTGGTTTACACCTACACATCTGGGATTGAGCCGGTTCCTTGTATTTTGCCGTCAAAGTTATGACACCATCGTTTTGACTTTTAGCAAGATTATTCAAAAACGCATGCATGTGCAGTTTTGAAACTTTGTATGGTTATTATTAGCGTCAAGAAGGACCGAATACAGTTTTCAGCGAACTTATACCTTGTCTCATTTAAGCGCTGCGATGTTTTTTTGGGTTTTCATAAAACCGCGAAACTTGAAAACTATAAATATTTTCTTAAATCTAATTGGGGCACTAAGGGGCACACATTAAGAGCTACTCGTGTATGTTTATTCTACAGGGGCACATGCAATGGTTTTAGAGATATACGATTCATCAAAACGTTACTCCAGCAGGAAATGCAATATCTCGAAAACCTGAAGGGGCACAGATTTTATTTTTGGGGGCACATTTTGGCACACAAATAAGCTCTATGGCCATGCATAATTTTTCTCTCTCCGATCATTCGTTTAGAATTTTCCTGCTAGAAAAACGTTACCCCAGCAAGAATCGTTTTTTCCGTTTTTTTCCAAAACGACAGGGGGCACACATTTTTTATGTGGGGGCACATTTACAGCAAATAAGGCACAAATTATACGTTCTACTCATATAACTCTAGGAGACACTTTCTTGCTGGGGTAACGTACACGGCGTTGTGTCAGATATACGAGTATCGGGCATAAAACGGTTCCACGAGTGACAACTCACTATTGTTGAAAGATCGTTTTGTTTCGAGTCAATAAGTAGGTAAGCGTTATCATATCAGCGTGCCCTGAGACTAATTTATGAGCAGATAACAATAGTACATGTTATATCATTAGTACAATATCAGTAAACTCAATTCTTTGCTATGTTCGTCGGAGTCAGTATAACCACAAGGTGTGGAGCCTTCCGACAGGAAAGCTTCAAAGTTTTTGAATAAACTGCGGCCAGTATTGATAACGGTGTCATCAATAACCGATGTTTACTAATTTTAAAGTTCAAAACCATTTGGAACAAAAACAATCTTACTTGGGCATACGAGGGAGCTGATTTATGCATTGCGTAGATACACTGAATTTAGATTAGAATAGGCCATAGAGTCTCAGCGGTAAGAAAATAATACAGATATTATAATAATCACGTTCAATAATGTACCTAACTGAAGAAAAGCTTTTTAAAATAACGTAACTGAATAACTACACACACATACACACAGTTATCGTCTTTCTTTCTGTGGATAAGATCCTGTTTCTTGGTATGATTGGACACGGGATTCGGTCGTGGTCCACCTGCTTAGTTCACCTGGGTGGACCACGGATCACCTAAATGATGAGGAATATGCAATATAAAAAATGTCTATTGGCCATGGTCCACCTTAATTCCACGGAAATAAAATCCTCTTCCTGATCCTGATCCTGATCCTGTCATTTTACTACAATTGAAAAATGAATGACGAAAAAACAATAAAAGAAAATCGGAAAAACAAATTAATACGGAAAAAATCTTTAATTAATACAATAATGATTTATCATTGCGACAATCAACGTAACTTTTCCAAAGCGAGTCCTACAGAAATTTCTTTGTTTAACTATTCTTGTATTTCTATTATATAGTCATCATCAGTTATATATTTGGTTTTCCTTTTATTGGAAGATCTGAATTCAAGATTCTAGGTGGACTGAGGTGGATTACCGGCAAGAAAAAGTGCCCGTGGTTCACCTAGATGGACTGAGGTGATCCACCGGCAAGAAAAAGTGCCCGTGCTCCACCCAGGTGAACTAAGCAGATGGACCACGACCGAATCCTGATTGGGCGATATCACGTAGCATGACCAAAAAAACGAAAATTCAACGAAGAAGACAGCAGTGAATGAAAGCTTAGAGCACATAAAGCTACTTAGTGTTTCTGTAAACTTTTACCTGTAGCCATGATGTGTATGATGTAGTCTTCGCAGCCTTTTCAGAAAAAAAGCTTTACCGGTATGATAGTACAAGAAGTGCATCAAACATGCCCAGTGTGAGACCTGGGCTGGCCTTTAGTACGAACAAGTGAACCGGTGTATTTATAGTGAACTTTATAAATGTTATCCAGTGGTACTGTGTGAATCAGCTGTGGCGGCGCACTGTGGGCTGTAAATCGAGTTTCATATGCATTTAAATTCTACTTGCTTTTTTCTTCTTTTTTTCTTTGTAATAAGCTTCTAATGCCTTCAGCAGTCATGAATATATATAGGGAATATCATTTCATAAGTAAACTAAATTATTAAAAAATTAAATTGTAAGTTTTGTATGGCTTCAAAGTAATAAATCCAAATATCTTCAAAACCGCTGTCTTAACTGTTATATCCTTACAGTTGCCTATTTTACAAATTATTTTTAATTTTTTGATGTATTTTATATAACGGTGATAATTGCGGTTTTTTAATAAATAATATATAAGTTATATAAAAAAATGGTTGAACTAAAATTTGTACTTACATCCGGACCAATGGGCTTATAAACTTGGAATTTTACAGAGAGGTCTGTATTTTAGAGAAACACTACTACATTAGCAAAATTAAGAAATATTAAAACAAATTATTACTGTTATGTTTTTTATTATTAATACATAAATAATATTACAAGTTAGGTACTTAATTAAAATATATATATAGGTATACATAATATAATAAAATATTTAGTTTTCAAAATCGTTATCAAAATCAGAATCTGACTCAGAGTCGGGATCTAAATGAGAAATTCTAAAAATTCGAAATCGCTCTCCTGAAGTTTCAACAAATCCAGGGTCTCGGTGAAAAGCTCTTGCTTTATTTTCGAACTCATCCTGGGCCTTGTTGCAGAAATAACTGGATCTGATGAAAGAAGTAGCATGTTGAGGATATCTTCATTCGAATTTTGTCTAATTTTCTTTCGCGAATTGTGTTCCCTAAATCTACGAAAGTCTTTGTTGTGAAACTTGGACGATTCCTCTGTTAAGCTACCGATTGGCATAATTGCGTTACTGGCAATGATATCTGCCCCATGTATTAACAATTTGTGCACTGTAGCAGGCATATAGTACCAATTATACAATCCCACATACCTAGCAGCTGTCTGGTATGCATATTCTTTAAATTTTGTAGTGTCAATATCATGTCCTGAGGTAACTGCCTGTAAAATCACTGCAAGTCTACGAATTAACTGTTCGTCTAGCCCAGTTATCACAGCAGTTTCTTCAGGAAACTCGAAAAATCTTCTAGCTGTATTGCCATCATTCGTTGTTCCGGATCCTTGTTTGACAATGTCAATCAAAAGGTTTAGCTCAGCTTTGCAACGATCTTGTATAATTTTTTTCCTTGCTTGAAACACAGCTTTGTCATCATCTCCTCGCACTGCCCATTTCTTGAGGTCAAGCCTATAAGCTATATGCAAAAGGCATTCCATGGTATTGATACGAGCGTGTAATGTTGACAGTCCATATTTATAGAGGTCGACAGACACTGGTCTTTCCTTCACAGAATCCAATTTATTCATGTCTGAAGGTTTTGCTAAACAAAGGTAGCAGCTAGAACTTGATTTGTTGCTTTTCTCTTTGTCATCGTTCCAACCGATGATGTTGTTGATGTCGAAGGTTCAGGTTCAGGTTCAGGACAGCTCGTTTCAGAACTTTCATTTGTTGTACGTATACAACTAGGCCAGTCGATGTTTGCTTCTAGCCAAGTTCTGTAATGTTTTTTAAAATCCGTGAAGTTCCTTTGGGATTTGTTCCATCTCATCATTGCAGCTCTCGTAAATCTTTGGCAAAATATTTTCAAAGTCAAACTGTCTTCGTCAGAAAGACTATGATGTAGGCTAGATACCACTGTATCAAACAATTTGTGACTATCATTCTTCTTATCAGAATTCTTTAATATGATAAACTAATCTAGGTTTGTAACAAGGCCCTCCATACTTTACACTTAAATATCAACTTGAATGATTGAAATGCTCAAAACGAACTAAGTAATATATATACTGTAGTTCTATTTATATGCAATATTGTGCTTAACTACCCTCATTAATGATACAATATTTAGCTTAACTACCCTTATTAATGTCATAATACTAATAATTAGGTACTAATTATAGTAACTTTTGTCATCAAAATTAAGGTAATTAAATAATTTGGTTAATTAGATAATTTCTAATAGGTTAACGATCATTAAATACAGTGTTAAAAACGAGTTCTTAGAATGCGTAATTAGTTTATCACTTAATATTTTTTTCTCGATGTCATTAAATATATTTCTTAATTTTGCTAACGTAGTAGTGTTTTTCTAAAACACAGTTACCTCTTCAAAATCAAAATCAAAATCAAAATATTTTATTTCACATAAACCTACATGGGCACTTATGAAACGTCAGAAGCTAGGTGCACGGTTCGAGTTAGTCGTTTCCTATGGAGAAGAACCGGCAAGAAACTCCACGGTTACTCTTTTAAAAATAATTGGCTTTACAATATTATTAAATAACAGTGATCATAGGTATGGGAGGACAGTGTAGGCCTTTCAACAATTACCAGGTACTTAACAAAATAGAAAACCGCCAACAAATCTACACTCTACTAGGCCTACAACGTTCTCACATTCACAAAATATAAAATAATCTAAGTATATAAAATATTAATGACATGATTGCAATTACAACTACAGTAACATATCTGAATAAATATCATGTCCACAAAAGCCACTAATAAAGAATTGGAATTCGATTTGTAGGTAAATAATGTCAAATAATGAAATGATTATGTCAAGGAAGTATGTAATTTTTTTTTATTAAAAATTCTAAATTAACATCGTTATTTGGGAGCAGTTAATAGACATTGACATAGTAATGTTGTTTATGAGGTACCAGGGAAGCCACATGTGCAGAAGGAATTATTGCCAAACTTCCTTGTCTTCAACGTAGTCTTTTATCTTATAATATGCTTTTTTGATAAGGACACGTTTGATGTGGGTTTTGAACTTTCCGTCGCTAAGTTCTGTAACCGACTTTGGCAACTTGTTATAAAAGCGGATACTGTTTATAAGAAATGACTTGCTAGTTTTAGTTAATCTGAATTTGGGTATCACAATTTCATGTTTACTACGTGTATTTATATTATGGAAATCGCTTCTTATTTTGAAAAGTCCTAAGTTTTTGCGAACATACAAAATACTTTCTAAGATATAAAGAGAAGGCAAAATTAGTATATCAATTACTTTGAATTTATTTCTAAGGGACTCACGAGGACCCGGTATTTTATAAATCGCGCGGATTGCTCTCTTTTGTAGAATGAAAATGGAATCTACGTCAGCTGCCGATCCCCACAGCAGAACGCCATAAGACATAATACTGTGGAAATAAGCAAAGTATACTAACCTAGCTGTGGCTATATCAGTTAACTGCCTTATTTTTCTTACTGCATATGCAGCTGAACTTAATCTACCTGAAAGAGCTCTAATGTGGGCGCCCCATTGCAATTTCGAATCTAAAGTAATTCCTAGAAATACAGTTTCCGTAATAGCATCTAGTTTCTTGCCATCAAGTTTTAAATTTAGACCCACTTGGGGTACATTTGGTAATGAGAACTTAAGACATTTCGTTTTATTCGCATTAAGTAAAAGATTATTAGCTGCGAACCATTTTGAAAGAACAGCGAGACTATCGTTGACATGTAAGACATCCGTGTCTTTTATATCTATTTTAAAAATTAGAGATGTGTCATCAGCAAATAGAATTATATCCGATAAGTTAGCCATCATGTAAGGAAGGTCATTAATATAAACTAGAAATAGAAAAGGGCCAAGAATTGAACCTCTCTGCAAAATTTCAAGTTTATAAACCCATTGGTCCGGATGTAAGTACAAATTTTAGTTCAACCATTTTTTTATATAACGTATATATTTTTTAAAAAAAAAACCGCAATTATCACCGTTATATAAAATACATCAAAAAATGACAAATAATTTGTAGAATAGGCAACTGTAAGGATATAACAGTTAAGACAGCGGTTTTGAAGATATTTGGATTTATTACTTTGGCGCCATACAAAATTTTCAATTTTATTTTTTAATGAAGAAGAAAGAAGAAGAAGAAAGAAAATACGTTTATTTGCGGTAAACATGACGCAAAAAAAAAGAACATAAACACAAAAGAAATAAGAATATTATTGGGGAAAGTGCGTCACATCCACGCAAAACGGCTATCGCTCAGCAGCATAGCAGCAGCTGGGTCGCAGCATAATGATGCTGCGAACATATGCAAGACAGAGCCCCAGCGCTGGTTTTCAGCGACAGCCGGCTTAATAATTTATTTTACCTTTGCAATGATATTCCCTACATATATTCATGACTGCTGAAGGCATTAGAAGCTTATTACAAAGAAAAAAAGAAGAAAAAGCAAGTAGAATTTAAATGCATAGGAAACTCGATTTACAGCCCACAGTGCGGCGCGGGCGCGTCGTATTCAGATGAAAATAAACGTAAATGTCAGACAGACGGACACCGCGCCTGCTGCCCTACATGTAGAACTGCACTCGTGCCAGCGAGGCTGCTATCTGTTTGACTTGTATTTCTCTTATGATAATGCAATCATTGTCATTCGAGTTTAACAAAATTCAACTGCAGTCCAACTAAGGCACGGTATGCCACAGGGAGCCATGTTGAAATAAGATGCCTGTTGAGACGCCTTCACTCAACATCGCCGCGCGCTAGCGGCAGTGAACGAGGGACGCGGGGACAGCGGGGAATCAGCCGGCCGAAGGCCGAGCGCGGGCCCCCACGCCACACCGACACGGCAGTCAGCTGTTGCTCGCCTTTATGCACGGTTGCGCTAACGCATTTTAAACCTCTCTTGTTTTCGTATATATAACCGACCGTTGTTATTTAATTTCTTTTTATTCTTCTTCATCATTATACTTGTTATACAGTCCGCTATCTTTTCATTTTGCTCCACCACGACCTATCGTCGCGATCAATGCCAATAAATTAAACCAAATATTGTAAATAAGTTGAAATGCAAAATAGACTGACATCCCAAATGTCATTCAATCAAACGTCAGCTTCACGATATCTGTTGGTCGCCGATCCAAGGTTGTAGTTTTAATCGATATTAGTTCATTTTAACATATTGATTGGTAATCATCGAAATAATATCCAGTGACTAATGAATAATGATGAATAATTTTCGGCTTTCGGTAATAAAACTCATAATAAACAAAATAACCGAAAACGGAAATAAATTTTTTTTTTCAATATAAACTTTTTTCTAGAACTTTCGTTGTCAATGAATAGTATATTTAATCTGTGAAGTGTCTTTGACGTAATGTTTGTGGTATTGATTCTGGAGATGGATAACGCTCCCATACAAGTATGGCCTAGCACGGACATAAATAAAATAATATATATCATGAAGGAATATTTGTATTTAATAGTCCTGTTTATATGTTATTACTTCAGAAGTCCGTGGTGACGAGATATAAGACATTTAAGGTGAAAATTCTGGTATGACATTTTGACGTTGGGGTTGAAGGTGATGCTTATTTCTAATGAGATCTCTTCCAGCATACCTGCGATAGGAAAGTAGATATAGAGATGTAGACAACGTGTGTAAGTGTAGAAGAGAAACAAATAAAATAAAAAATATACATAAAATCAAAATAGCTATAAGTACCCTAATATAAATACTAATAAACATACAATAAGAGAATATACTTACATACATACTTCCAAAATAAATATCACTCAAATATATACTTAGAAATACAATGTAGTGGAAAATAATATATACATAATAATATGCAACTGACGAAGCGGAAAGGTAGTGATCTTTTACTCTTCTTTTAAAGGCTGCAAAAGTTTGGCAGTCCCTAATGTCAGGTAGCAGTGAATTCCACAACCGAGCCGCGTGCACAGTGAATGAGTAGGAGTAGAAGTCGGATGAGTGGGGAGGGAGTCTAAGGAGATTTCTAAAATGCGACCTACAATGTCCATCCGAAGTACGATCGTAGGAAAAGCGTTGTCGCAGATAGGATGGCGTTTTAGGGTTGTGAAGGATGTTAAATAGCAGACACAATATTCGAGTGTTCCTGCGAAGTCGAATTGGGAGCCACTTGAGTATCTTGCGATAGATAGAAACGTGATCATACTTTTTAAGGTTAAAAACAAAACGAATACATATATTGTGCAAACGCTCAAGTTTATTTAAAAGCTCCTCAGTGGCATCCAAACAACAAAAACATCAACATCAATGATGGGTTGTATGAGAGTTTGAGCAAGGGAGATTTTGGTATTCAAGGGCAAGAAGCTCTGGAAGCATTTTAACGAATGGAACGTGTAGTGCACTTTGCGACTGACTTAAGCAACATGCGCAGTCCACGATAGGTAAGAATCCATAGTCACCCCCAGGTTTTTAACCGTGTTTGCGTATTCAATCTGAACTCCATTCAGACAGAGTGGAGACAGCGACGCAACATCAAGCCTTTTCCGCATATACCTGCCACCGATAACTATGGCCTGGGATTTTTTAGGGTTGATTTGCAGTCCAAAAGACCGCGACCACTCGCTAATCAAATCCAGGTCACAGTTCATAGCAGATACGGCTGCTTCCGCATCCTGCCTCAAGAAGTGACTGTAAAGCTGCAGATCGTCGGCATAGAGATGGAAGTGTGAAGAGATGGCTCTGGTGACAAAGTTAATGAAAATAGAAAAGAGAAGTGTAGAGAGAACGCCACCCTGAGGCACACCCGCTGTAAGAGCACACCAGTCAGACGAAGACTCTTCGAGATAAACCCGCTGCGTACGGCCTTCAAGATAGGAGTCGAACCAATTAATAGTAGAAGGAGAGAAATTGAAAGATTTTAGGATACCTAGAAGGATGTCGAAATCGACAGAGTTAAAGGCACTGCTAAAGTCGAGAAGTACAAGCAAGGTAAGAGATTTGTGGTCCATAGCCCAGCGGATGTCATATGTAGTTTCTGAGATTATCTTGGACATTACTGACATCGGTGAAGGAAAAACATCGCGAGCAAAAATCAACACTAGGGATTGGTATTCCACTAGTACCAGACTGTGATAATGTCTGCCTAGCCAGTAACCAGCAAGAATGGCACACATTATCAGATGCAGTGATCTTAAATAAAAAACCTACATAAGTATAAACAAATAGCTACACCCTTATAAGACGTGCTGAAGACGTTACTGAAAACTCACGCATGTTAAAACTTACCAATCGCGGAGTAATCCACTGTCTTATAACAGATTGAATTTCATCCGAATGCAACAAATGCCTATACCACAGTTAATGCAGCGCTGGTTGTCCATTAGAAATAGGGCAAAATCAGTTGTCCAAACGAGTAGCCAAAGTAAATCGAAATGAGAAGATGCAAAGTCCGTGAAAGCCGGGGTCGGCTGAGAGAGCAGTACCAGATATCCAGAAACAAAGCCAAAGATCGTCGTAAAACACCACAAGAAACCACAAGAAAACATTCAACAATATGCGAGCCACAAGAAACTACACAGGAATGACATAAGTTGTCAAATCATTAATGAAAGACATGACTTTGTATTGTATACATAAGGTGTCAAATATATAATTATTACGTATCAAACTCAAACTCAAACTCAAATAATCATTTATTTCAATTAAACCATTTACAGGCACTTTTGAATTGTCAAAGAGTCGGTCAGTAAGAAAAATGAAGCTCCAACATGCCCATTCCAAAGCGTAGTAGGTACCTATGGAGAAGAACGGGCAAGAAACTCCATGGACACTCTTTTAAATTATAAAAAAAAATACAAAAATAATTATTAGTTACATCATAATGTTGAATTTATAACGAAATGTGAGAACGACGTAAAAATAAAAAATAAAAACGGAGGTACACATTAAAAGCGTCCAGAGTAAAAACAAACAAAAAATAAGCCGTGGCAGCTAATAGATGATGTATAGCTGTGCATGTGGTTATTATAACAGAAAGTACTCGTATATCGTAAATGTCACAAAAATGTCAAAACATATTTTAAATCACTGACTATAAATAATACAATAATGTGTCCAGCACTAAATATCGGTTAGACACTATCTGTTACTATGTAATTATGTTATGTTGTATTGAATTACTCAGTAGCAGTCCGGAGTCTGGATTTGTATCCGGTTGATGGCAATAGGCTCACCCCCTATTATAAACATAAAAATAACTGGCGAAAGGTGGGTGTAATAAAAGTACACCTCTGCTAGACCCTTCAAGGATTACAGGCGTGTTGTTATGTGAATATTGGGTCAAACACTATATCGAAATATGATTTATTTTGAAAACATATATTTATTGCTTCGTCTGTACCTGTCTTAACAGAAGAAGATAGTGTTTCCATTACTTTGAAGAACGAAATATTCTATTGATTTTTAATTAAAGAGATAAATAAAATGTGTTTTTTTTACTTTTACTTCCGTTATCACTAAACGCGCATAAAATATTCTTTTTTTTTACTCTATTATCTAAAATACAGGTAAATACATGTCGTTTCGAACGATGAACATGTATGTAATTGCAACATTTGAAACTCACGGATGGTAATCATAATAAAACAAACAAAATAATACTCTTTTAAATTGATATTTTCCCACAAACCTATGCGGAGAAATGAAAGTCATGATAGAAATTCGCCGTTCATAAAATTAGAATCAAGACTTCGCTTAACAGGTAAGCTCGTTTGATTCCCAATTTTACTTCACGATGATCTGAAATATAATTAATTAAACAGAGTAGATGTTTAGAGTTGTCTGCAATAATTCGGTTCATAAATTATTGGTTTATAAATATTTTGGTTAATTAAGTAGGTGGTTTTATTTCTCTTCATTAGAATTGCTTATTTATGAATAATAAACAAAATCATCAGCAAAGAGCCATAATCAACAACGGGTAACCCACATTGTGTCTGTCTTGGTTAATGCCAGTTCTAAGTTGAGCTGCTGTATTATGTTGTTTTGTGAGAGGTGAAGAATTAATATCGCTCTCACTTAACACAACTTACAGTCATAGAGACTTTGAAACACTCTCAGTATTTGTTTTATTAGTCCACAGAGTCGACTTTAAGGCTAGCCAGCTTCTATGTAGGTTTTCCTAGAACTTTTTCTGTATAACTGCAATCTGAATAATTTTGAAGGACATTACCAACGCACTGCTTGACATGCCCGAGAACCTCGTCCGATCAAGCAGTGTACGGCGCAACGAACGTATGGGACCTGCTGTGAGTGTGTTACACAATTACCCCGCAGGAATAATTATATTTGTGAGATTGAATACTTTAAAAGTTTTCATGGTTGAGAATATCAGCCGTAATGTCTCTGTCAGAGACATAGTTTCACTTATTTGAGATGCATTGTGGGACATAATGCATGAGTTGACAATAAGCTCATAAACTCTTTAATCTGTGTCGACACCCTACTTAAATTAAAATTAGGTAAATTAATATTATGTGCATTGCCATCACTATCACTATCACTATCACTACATATTATAAAACAAAGTCCTCCGCCGCGTCTGTCTGTCTGTCTGTCTGTCTGTCTGTCTGTCTGTTCGCGATAAACTCAAATACTACTGCACCGATTCTCATGCTGTTTTCACCAATAGATAGCTTGGTTCTCGAGGAAGGTTTTAGTATATAATTTGTTATGTTTTTGTATGCATTTTTGTATGAATTAACGATATTTGTTGGAGGTGTCGGAAAAAAATAAGCCGTCTGGGAGCTTTCAACGAAAACGCTGTCTAAACCCTTTGAGATATAACAAAATAATGTATGGTGGAATTGTGTATCATAAAAAGGTCTTCAAAAAAGTCCGCGATGGCATATGTCTATCTCTTAAGGATAACATATTATATCCATTTTATTGACTTTTTGTAGGTATTTGTTTGCCGAATTTTACTCTTGGAAATACGATTACGATAACAATACGCTATAATATCAGTAGCTATTAGCCAAATTATGTTCGTAGATAAATAAGCTAGCTACTTACGTGTATTTCAAACAGTATACAAGAATATTTATCATAAAAACATTACTAAACACGGCGGCCTTATGATCAAAATTTGTGCATTCCAAAACTTTCGTTACTTTTTCACTGACATATTTATCACTTTTCGATAAACTAACACTCAATACGAAATCTACACTTATTTCTCAGTAATTCTGTATAAGATTCTTCTAAGATTAAACCGTTTTCTCATTGAATCCATTACTTTACGCACGTATAACCTTGATGAATGTTTACATTAAGCATCGCGTCACACCGCCACACGACCACAGAGTATAGACGTATTTTGTTTTCTTTTTTCGTTCGTTTAGTGGTGTTCCCGCTAAAATGTCAACCGGTCAAGTATTAGTCGATTAATCGAATTCTACATCCAGATCATGTTGCAAGTACAAAATAAATGTCAAATATTTCGTCCAATTGTGAACGTGACCCTGTAGCTCTACCATGAGTTTGCACAGCCAATACTCGCTAGCGTCTCCGTAAATAATATGTATGAAATACTGTACAGCGCCCCTAGCGGTCACTGAAAGAATTAAAATGCGTACCATGAGCACTATAGATTTCGATAGGTAAGAAACCTAACGTAATCTATTCGATAGTCACTAACGTTTTTCAGCTGTCGCTATACAAAACGGCACCATGAGTCACTAATTTCACAGACGCTATCGAAAAATACGCTTACGATAGTAGTTACGTAACTCACTAGCTTTTTGAGGTGTGAAACGTAGGTTTACATTAAAATTATATACGTTTTTAGTCCATTAGAGACTAAATAATGTCTGGAAGAGCTTATTTAGCATGGAATATGGGTTGAGGGGCAACTATTTGGTAATTTCGTAACTTTAAGTTTTAAAAGAAATTAACATAAAGTAAAAACACACCTTTCCATGAACTCCACCAACAATTGAAATTGTCCTCATTACAGTAATATTCAATTTTTTCTAGGTTATATAACTTTAAAAAATAAAAAACGCCGCATACCGAGTAATTCAACAACTCGACCCTACACATCGCCAGCAAAACTACAAATTGAATAGACGATAATGACATATAAGGAATATAAATTCAATAACAAACTAAATAACTTAGTAGTCTACGAACCGCCAACCTTTCTGTTTAGTCGGATTATTTCGTGGTATTGACTGTCATTACATTTTTAGCCGTTCTCGCTTCTTATTACTGAGAAAGAAAGAAACAAAAACATAGGAGTGAAGTTAGCTAGACGACACGATCTATCGAGCTTACGTTAGCGCCCGCGTAAGACTCCGTAAAACTCATGGTGCAAGCATTATCGAAATCTATTCGATCCACGTTAATACGCTAGCGAGTTTAACGATAGCGAGTAAGTTTTCGATAACAACTCATGGTAGGGGTACAGAACATAAGTACTTTTACTATATTAAATCATTTGTTTCGGTTTCTATTGACATAGTGTTCATGAAGAAACCATAAAACCATAGTTATTATTGTGAAATGTTAAAAGTTTGATGTCAAGCTCGATAGATGGCGTTGACGTCGAAATAGATCTCGCTATGGTTTCGTTACCGCGATTTGGTTGGGGTCTCGCAATTTTAATTAAATATACCAGATTAGATTAGATTAGATTAGATTAGATTAGATTAGATTAGATTAGATTAGATTAGATTAGATTAGATTAGATTAGATTAGATTAGATTAGATTAGATTAGATTAGATTAGATTAGATTAGATTAGATTAGATTAGATTAGATTAGATTAGATTAGTACACAATTGTGGTTTTATTTTCAACCCTATTAGTGTGCACATAGTTCGATAGTTCAACTCATTACCAGGGCCTTAAGTCTGCTATTACAATAGTGTCAGAATGGTCTCTTCATTGTGAGTTTTTGACAGATTTGCCATACAAAAACTGTCAAATACTCACAATCGCGAGACCATTCTGACACTATTGTAATAGCAGACTTGAGGCCCAGCTCGGTAATAAACACATAGTGAGTCACATTAAAATTAATATTAAGTTAGAATTTTGAGATATAGCCTGGGATATGGAGAGGGTAGTACATAGGGTACTTTTTTATGCGATAACCGACATCCACGCGGGCGAAGCCGCGGGCAAAAGCTAGTATTCAGATAATTTGAATACTGAAGAAAACAATTACATTTGTAGTTTAAATAATCTAATACATATTTTGACATGTCGTCATAGTGACCGTTTATTATTTTTTGATACTAACAATTTTGTTAGAGATTTTGTTTTAATTCGGGAACATAATGTTTCTTCCCAAGAAAAGTCAACATGTATTGGCTACTTTGTTAGCATACAATATACACGCAGTTATTGATATTTTAACTGAGACTAGGTTAAGTGACGAAACAGTACTATCTAGTACTTCTAATAGTACTGTAATAGATTCTTTAAACTTTTAGACTCGACAAAAGAGAAGCATAACAAGAATATTTTACTATATCACCAAAATATAAATCGCTTTTCTGGCAAAATCCTAGACGTGGAATTGTTAACAGATAAATATCATATGGATATCTTATGTTTTTGTGAAACCTGGTTAAGGCCGGATAGGATGTTGTTTAATGTAAATAATTTTTCAGTTGCCAGTGCGTACAACAGGTCCTCAATAGGGGGTGGTACATTGATGTTATGCAATAGTTGTTTCAGACATAAGGAAAGGAAGGATATCACTGCTTGCTCTGTTGATCGCATATATGAGGTAGCATGTGCAGAGGTTGAAGGCCATACTTTCTTATGTGTTTATAGACTACCAGCCTCAAACTTGTCATCATTTTTAATAATTATGGAAGAAATATTAGCTAAACTTTTTAAAGATAATAGATTAGTTTTCGTTTGTGGTGACCTAAATATTGATCTATTAGTTAATTCACCAGATAAATGTAAGTTAATATCATTGTTTAAATCATTCAATTTAAAATGTATATTTAACGAAGCGACTAGAATAACAGCAACCTCAGCTTCATGCATAGACAATGTATTTACTAATTGTAAAATAAAAGAATCGTCCTTAATTACTGGCGTCAGGTCTGACCATACTGGTCAACTTGTATCATTTCACTTACATAAAAAGTTACACTTAGATAAAACTATTAAATTAAGACAGCTCACTAAAAATAAATTGAAAATGTTTAATAATAATGTTTTGAGCACTCTTTCAACAGCTAGTTTTGATTCAGAAGACCCCAATATAAACTATGGTATATTATTTTCTACAGTATGCCATGAGTTCAATAAAGCGTGTCCAGTAAAAAAAGTTACAATAAATGCTAAACCAAAATTTAGTGAATGGGCCACTGCTGGTATCAGAAAAAGCAGAGACTTTTTATATAATTTGTACCACGAAAAATCATTGACTTCTGATCAAATCCTTCATAATTATGTCAGGAACTATTCTAAGATACTTAAAAGTGTCTGCGCTCAAGCTAAATCTAAATTAATAAGTAACAAAATTAGTATTTCTATGATTTCTAATAATAAAATAAAGGCTGTGTGGCAGGTAACCGTGGCTCAGTAGCCGTGGCTTGGAGGGCCACGGTGAAGCTAAGAGGAACCCGAGGAGGGGGCCGCTCGTCAGGGCTTTTGCGGCTAAGCCGACGACGTAGCGGCCGTAGGTTGCGGTGCCGTTTCGGCGACATCGCAACTGAGGCGGGCCGTGATGTCGAATGGGCGGCATCGCGGCTGAGTGTGGGAGAGGAGTGCCGGTATTGCGGTGAGCCATTCTCCCTACCTTCCGCGGCCTTGACGGGGTCGTCACCGTTAAATGGCGGACGCGGTGGGGCCGCAGAGGAAGAGGAGTGTCGGTATTGCGTTGGCCGCTCTCCCTATCCTCTGCGGTCGAAAAGTGGTAGGCGGTGGGGCCACGGACCTGATCCATCGCGGGGGACCAGGGGCGCCTGGACGCAAGGTCGTCTGGCGCGGGTCCTAGGTGGAGGCCAGCAGGCAAGGGTGCGGGGGCACCCTTGCCTGTATTGCACAGGCCTCCACCAGTGTCGGACGGGAATGGCCAGGTGGTCCCGGTCATTCCCATATCCCCCCCAGGCGGAGGGGCATGCAGGGCCCGCCAGCTAGGCGGGCATGCGCCGGGAGGGTTGTGGACGTAAAGGCTGTGCCGGTTTCCCATGACCCTCCCATCAAGGCGATGAGGGACCTCCGCTGAGTTTTAGTGGGTATACTGCCATTTTGGCAGGGAGTCCCACATACCCCGTCTCGTCCCCCGACGAGCATGCGTAATGCATATCTCAGCGTTAAAAAAAAAGGTCGACGACTGACGCAGGAGTAAAACTCATCAGTCACATTTTGGAATCCTGAGAGAAGTCCCAGGATGCAATTGGCATTTTTTGTGACCTCTCAAAAGCGTTTGACTGCGTTGACCACAACACACTGATCTGTAAATTACGCCACTACGGAATTCGTGGACAAGCTGCCGATCTTGTTCTTTCCTATCTATCAAATAGGCAGCAAAAAGTACACGTTAACGGGGCGACTTCCTCGGGCTCTCTAGTTAAGATGGGCGTGCCTCAAGGTTCAATTCTTGGGCCTTTTCTATTTCTAGTTTATATTAATGACCTTCCTTACATGATGGCTAACTTATCGGATATAATTCTATTTGCTGATGACACATCTCTAATTTTTAAAATAGACAGAAAAGACACGGATGTCTTACATGTCAACAATAGTCTCGCTGTTCTTTCAAAATGGTTCGCAGCTAATAATCTTTTACTTAGTGCGAATAAAACTAAATGTCTTAAGTTCTCATTACCAAATGTACCCCAAGTGGGTCTAAATTTAAAACTTGATGGCAAGAAACTAGATGCTATTACGGAAACTGTATTTTTAGGAATTACTTTAGAATCGAAATTGCAATGGGGCGCCCACATTAGAGCTCTTTCAGGTAGATTAAGTTCAGCTGCATATGCAGTAAGAAAAATAAGGCAGTTAACTGATATAGCCACAGCTAGGTTAGTATACTTTGCTTATTTCCACTGTATTATGTCTTATGGCGTTCTGCTGTGGGGATCGGCAGCTGACGTAGATTCCATTTTCATTCTACAAAAGAGAGCAATCCGCGCGATCTATAAAATGGGTCCTCGTGAGTCCCTTAGAAACAAATTCAAAGAAATTGATATACTAACTTTACCTTCTCTTTATATCTTAGAAAGTATTTGTATGTTCGCAAAAACTTAGAACTTTTCAAAATAAGAAGCGATTTCCATAATATAAATACACGTAGTAAACATGAAATTGTGATACCCAAATTCAGATTAACTAAAACTAGCAAGTCATTTCTTATAAACAGTATCCGCTTTTATAACAAGTTGCCAAAGTCGGTTACAGAACTTAGCGATGGAAAGTTCAAAACCCTCATCAAGCGAGTCCTTATCAAAAAAGCATATTATAAGATAAAAGACTACGTTGAAGACAAGGAAGTTTGGCAATAATTCCTTCTGCACATGTGGCTTCCCTGGTACCTCATAAACAACATAACTATGTCAATGTCTATTAACTGCTCCCAAATAACGATGTTAATTTAGAATTTTTAATAAAAAAAAATTACATACTCCCTTGACATAATCTTTTCATTATTTGACATTATTTACCTACAAATCGAATTCCAATTCTTTATTAGTGACTTTTGTGGACATGATATGTATTCGGATATGTTACTGTAGTTGTAATTGCAATCATGGGGTGCCTGCCGTTTTGCCAAAAAGATTTAGACAAAATTTCATTACCCAAACCAATTTTAGCAACCTTTTTTTTATACCATTGCAATATTTCGAATTATTTTAGTACGCATATTTTCATTTGGTCAAATTTTTACTTGGCAAAATATTACCAAGTATAATGTCATTATGGCATTTGGTCTTTAATCAAATGATTTATTACAGCAACCAATCTTCAGACAATAATCGTTTGGTGAAATGATTTGTTAAGACAAATAATATTAAGGCAAAAATAAGATTTTTTGGGAATTATATAATAAAAAATGCAATTTTATTTTAATATAGTAGTTAAGAGTAGGTAATTTTTTTTTTTTGAAATACTTAGGTTTGGTTAGGTTAAAACTGTGACCTCCTACGCACGAGCCGAGCGAGCGAAGCGAGCGGTGCCGCGGTAGCGGCCGGCGAGTGCCAGACACGACTTGCATTAATAGAAAAAAAAAAATTGTTTTTAGTAGGTTACCCGGAACTCAACTATTTAGAATTGAAAACTGACGATACTGAATATTTGGCTTATTTGATTTTACGTAAAAACTGTTATTCCAACTGAAATATTTGACTATATAAAAAATGTTAAAAGTACTAGTTAGTAAATAAGTTATAGTTTAAACGTTCATTTGCCAAACATTAGGTTTGCGTTACAATGTTTTGTGAATAGATTTTTTGCTAAGTAATAATTTGGCAAATGAAATTATGCGAATTTTTTTTTGGGATGTGAAAATTTGTCAAATTCTTTTCGGTCAAACAAGGGAGACCCGCAATCATGTCATTCATATTTTATATACTTAGATTATTTTCTATTTTGTGAATGTGAGAACGTTGTAGGCCTAGTAGAGTGTAGATTTGTTGGCACTTTTCTATTTTGTTAAGTACCTGGTAATTGTTGAAAGGCCTACACTGTCCTCCCATACCTATTATCACTGTTATTTAATAATATTGTAAAGCCAATTATTTTTTTAAAACCGGGCCAAGTGCGTGTTGGACCACGCACAATGAAGGGTTCCGTACTTGGAAAGAAGGAAAGAATATATCCTAAGAACAAACTTAACATTGTAGTTGGTAAACATAATCTCCGATACATTTCAACTGCAAATGTAAGTTTGTACGCACAATATCGAGAGATTTACCATGTTATTTTAACACCATAGACTTCTTATAGATTTTCCTGCAATCTATAAGTATAGAACTATTTTCTGTATATTTTTCAAAATTTTAGGTTCAGTAGTTTCGGAGATAAGGGGGAATGGTAAATTTTCGTCTATTTTCACTTATAACTTTAAAACGATTTATTTTAAAATTATAAAAAAAAAATTGAGACCCTCACAGTAAGCCCTTTTATATGATATGTCACACGGTACATTTTGCAAAACTTTTTTTTTTAATTTTCTTGTTTGCCCCCCAAAACTGAACCCAATATTCTAAATTCATTTATTTACGGTTCACATCCGTATTTGGGTCACTCAAATTGATATGTACACCAAATTTCAACTTAATCAGTTCATTACATTCGGAGCAAATCGGCTGTGAATGAGGGACAGACAGACAGACACACGAGTGATCCTATAATGGTTCCATTTTTTCCTTTTGAGGTACGGAACCCTAGAAAGGTAACCGTGGAGTTTCTTGCCTGCTCTTCTCCATAGGAAACGACTAATTGGAACCGTGCACCTAGCTTCTGACGTTTTTTAAGTGCCCATGTAGGTTTATGTGAAATAAAATATTTTGATTTGATTTGAATGAATTATGTTGAATTGTGCATAAGAAGTTTTTTTTTTTGTCAGCTGCATTGTTAGTGCTAGCTGTTTTATGATTATGATTATATTTAAATATACTTTTAGCAGAGTAAGCTTTTATAACTTAATCAATCTTAAGTTTTGTAAGCACCATTTAATAGGTTGTTTACCACCCATCATTTAATATACCATAGGTACCGTTTAGTAGGTTATGTTGGGTAGGAGAACGTTTCTAACTAATTTGGCTAATTTCCCTTTGTGGTCATTTGAAATGCTTAGTTGACAAGTTGAGAGCTAATAGAAAAAAGTAATCTCTTTTCCTTCGCCTAATATACATGATTATGTATATACAAAATTAAATTATTGAATGAGTTAGGTACCTATATAGTTTAAGTGAGGGAGTTGTATAATTAGCTACAATGTGTACTTGGAGAGCTGATGGTTTTAGTGTAAAGTAATTTGTTCATGTCCGAATCACAATCCGTCAATATTTTTTCCTCACCTCACAGTGCACTCCCCCCCCCCTCTTTGTTTCCTTGACAATTTCACTTTAGTGTTGTAGTTATTAATATTTGGTTCGACATTTTGATTTTATAACCATTAAATAAGATCTCCCATCTCTGCCCAGCCCTTCGAGGAAAAAGGGTTGATGTTATGTAAAGCGAGTGAGGTCACTAATATTTTGACTTTTGTTTTAATAAGGTTTTTCAAGGCACATGTTTTAATTAAAAATAACATATTAGTCGAACCTAACAATTCAAATACTATGTTTGTCATGTGCAAACATCTAAATACGCGTAGAATGGTATTTATAGGTATTATGTTTTAGGACAGTCTTGATGAATACAAGTAAATAATCTTAGTAGGTTGGCAGAAAACTTTGTTTCGGTAATTGTCACTCACTACTGTTGATTTAGTAAGTACAGCAGAGCTATAAGGTAGGTACTGTTGAAGTATTAAAGTTCTAATATGGGAGTTATTAGAAAATATATGTATGGTTACCTCGTAATAAAAAAAGAAAAATCTTGCAGTTAGCCCTAAGTTATAGGGGTCATAGCCCTAAGTTATAGGGGTTATAGGGGTCATCGGATGAAATCATATACTTAATAATAATAATAATAAGAGTAGAAATAATAACGTAGCTAGAGCAGTTCGTCCGTTACCAAATTGGAAATCGCCGGGACCGGACGGACTGCACAACTTTTGGTTAAAATGGTTAAGTAGTTCACACACTTGCCTGGCATCAAACTCAAACTCAAATTACTTATTTCAATTAAACCATTTACAGGCACTTTTGAATTGTCAAGGAGTCGGTCAGTAAGAAAAATTAAGCTACATTCCCATTCCAAAGCGTAGGTATCTATGGAGAAGAACGGGCAAGAAACTCCATGGACACTCTTTTAAATTAAATTGTTACAAAAGTATTCGTTACATCTATAATGTTGAATTTATAACTAAAGGTGAGAACGATGTAAAAATAAAAATAATAAAAACTAACACATTAAAAGCGTCAAGCGTAGGTACAACAAAGAGAAACAAAATAAAATAAAATAAAAAAATGGGTTACATCATTCTTATTGAAGTTATACATGTGAGAATAATGTAGAAAGACGTGCACGTTAGAAGCGTCCGTATTAAAAACAATTCAAAAATTAAAATAAGCCGTGGCAGCTAAGAGATGACCAGTCCCAAGTTGGGACTGGTCATGTTCGTGAACGGGCGCCGTCAGTTGGGACTCCCAACTGACGGCGCCCGTTCACGAACATGACGCATGGATAGCACCATTCAGCTCAACCATTTTGAAGGGAGCAAAATGATCCAACACACACGCCACCATCAGCGAGACATTTAAGTGAGCATGACATACTCTCAACCGCCAGGGCACATTCAAGTCAATGAAAGACATATTACACGGTCAATGGTAGCTCTATAGTACATAGGACTCACACCTGTGCTATGCATTTATATAATACAAAGGAGATTGAGTTTATACAATGCAAAGATAGTTTTACACTCTTCAGCAGCTCCAACATGATTGTCAAATGTTAATCAACTAGCTGAGGTTGTGGAGCAGGACCAGCATTCAGCCAAGCATTTTTATCAGCGATGTAATCCCCCAACTTATAATATGCCTGCCTGCATAGTGTGCGTTTTAAACAAGATTTAAATTTAATCTCATTCAGTTGAAGTATGTGGGGAGGAATTTTATTGTAACATTTTAAACAGTACCCCATGAAAGATGAGTCTACTTTAGCGAGTCCGAAACCTGGTTGAGCTAATAGGTCCCTATTTCTAGTACTATAATTATGTCTTTCACCTCTTTTTCTAAAAAGATGTAAATTTTTCCTTACGTACATGATGTTTTCGTAGATATATTGACAAGGTACTGTCATGATGTTAATATCCTTAAGCAGTTCCCTTAGAGAATCGCGCCTGCGGAGATTATATATGGCTCTGATGGCTCTTTTCTGCAGAATAAAAATAGTCTCATCTCAGTTCCAGTCATCTTTAGAGTCTGGGTCGCTACCGCAGTTTCTAACAACTGGCGTTACCCACATGTTCCATAAGTCAGGTAGTCCCGCGGAACCCAAGAATTATAGACCGATCACATGTTTGTCGACGGTCTATAAACTTCTAACATCCATTTTGAGAACGAAAATTAATATGCACATTGACAGTAATTCCATCATGTCTGTCTCTCAAAATGGATGTAGGAATGGGTCCCGCGGAATACCGCGGGACCCATTCCTACATCCATTTTAAAAAAATCCTTCAAAAAGGAGCTACTCCTCATCGACATGGCCATAAGCCAACAGGTTCGTCGATCCCGCAAGGATCTGTCGACATGCTGGATAGACTATAAGAAGGCTTACGACTCAGTGCCACATACATGGCTCATGAGGGTGCTGGAGTTGTACAAGATAGATACAACTCTGCGCACCTTCCTGATGTCATGTATGGGGCAATGGAGGACGGTCCTTCGCTATCCAGGATGTTGACAAATTCATGGGAATAATGAACCTGTATGTATTAAACGGGGAATATTTCAGGGCGACAGTTTGAGTCCACTTTGGTTCTGCTTAGCCCTGAATCCTCTAAGCACCCTGCTGGAGGATTCAGGTCTAGGTTATCGGTTGAGGAGAGGTGGTCAGGTCATATCGCACCTCCTTTACATGGATGACTTGAAACTCTTTGCCCCCAACAAATTGCGATTGATGGAGAAATCCATATTAGTCCTAAGCTTGCACTGAGTATCTTGTACATGGTGATTTGTTTTAAGTATGTATATTTGTTTGCTAACAATAGTAACTTAATGTTGTTAAGAGCATTTCATACTCACTGATAACAATCCGGGTAGCGACTTAGCAAAAGCACTATGTTAAATGCTATGTTTAATGTTGCTTTTGCAAGAGTTATAATGCACAGACAATGCATAGGGTTAAGTAAGGCTGTCTCGCGGCCTTTTTAGCATAACCAGCTTTTAAGATTTTCTTAACATATAACATAGAAATGGGACTCACCTGTCATGTCAAGTACATACCAGCAATAGCTATGTTGAATTACATCAGTAATCAGTACTTTCTCATCCAGTCAGTAACTTTACTGAGAGCACCTCGTACTCAATGGAGAGGTGACAAGGGGTATACTGCATGCATAATGTTGTTAAGAGTATTTCATACTCACTGATAACAATCTAGGTAGCGACTTAATATTTAATTTTTTAGTATTTCGCACTCATTAAGGGAGTATAATGCTTTTGCAAGTTTATGACGCACAGACAATGTGCAGGGTTAGGTAAGGCCGTCTCGCGGCTTTCATGCTCTTAAGTTAAGGCACATTGAACCTTTTTACATTTTCTTAACCTATATCATAGAAATGGGACTCGCCTGTCATATCGAGTACACTAGGGTTAGCTAAGTATGTAGAATTACGTCGCTAAATGCATCTCGTGCCACACTAGTGTAGTTTCTCACCCAGTCAGTACATTTAAGTAACGTTACTGAGAGTATCTCGTACTCGCCTGGGAAGATAATGTAGGTAATGTTGACAACTTGACGATACCAGGTATAGCTTTGAACATTAACATCGCTATGAGCGTCTCGCGCTCCTGGCAGCTTCTCATTCAGAGCGTGGAGATAACGTTACTAAAGACATCTCGTGTCACTGAAGAGAATGCTTAACAAGATTGCAGCGCACATGCAACATGCAATGCTGAGGTCCACCACAGCGCCTGATTCACAACACCCAGCATCACAGAATCACGTACAAGGTGGTCAGCCAAGGCCAGGCATTCCCGCACATTAGGGTTTTGGGCGCCCTCAGGATCTAAATACATCCAATATGGTGGGTATGTACCACAGTCTGCTTCTGATCAGTTTTAATTTATCTATTTTATCTTCTTCCTGTTGAAGTCTTTGATGAATGCCGCGGCCGTCTCTAGTTTCCGCTAACGGTACACATAATACACTTTCTATCACTTAGAATAGTTAACCTTTTGTATTTTGTAACATTTTGTTTGTGTAATATAAGTAAAGTGTACTTTAAACTTAATAAAAACGAATAATTTGACGAGAAAGAAATTTTTCTTGCGATGTCTTGACGCGCGAAAAAAAAAGTGACATATCTGTGTTACCAGTTGCAGAGTAAAAATATTTCAAAAAAAATATTTATTCTATTTCTAAAAAACGCGATGTTAATACGTGTGTATAAGAAATACTACTCTATTTAATTAATTATATTTCAGATCGCCGTGAAGTAAAATAGGTGGTTACGCACGATTGCGTGATCGTCGCACATTCTCAGCGCCGCGCGCCGCCGCCGGCATTCCGCAATGTCCGCACTTCGGCAGTCTCCGCCACTACTCACTGGCGTCAAAAGCAACAGTTTATCATATTCTCACGTGAACTGTGTGCCGAACCTCTCTTCCTATACCTACCTACTATACTGTTACATGCGCTGCATACGTAAGATAATCCTCTATGCCCCTTTTCTGTGGAATTAACAAATCAACAGGCGCCGGAAACTATAAGTGTACGGCCTGAGTGAAAAGGTGTGCGGCAAGGCGTTCTGCGTTGCGTGCAAGTGGCGAAAGAGCGCTCGCCTTAGCGCACGCTCAGTGTTCGAATTGAGTGCACGCTCGACTCGAGCGTCCGGCGGGGCGGCGCGTGCGGCGTTAACACATACAATCCCTCGCGAGTGTCCTGAGTGGCGGCGAGCGGCGCGACGCGGGGAGCGTGCTTGTTTGCGGTGAGCGGGGCGTCGAGCGTGGCGTCGCGTGCAATTCAAACCAGTTTGTGTTTCGACCCGACCCCATGATTGATTTTTTTTTTTTTTTTTTCCAATTAATTAACTAGTATAAAGCGTAATTTAGTGTTTTAGGTGTTAAATTTATGTATTAAGTGCAAAATAAGTGTAAAACTTTAATTGTGATTCAGTGACAGTTACCGGCTCAAGCGATTGTTGCATTTTCATCTCGGTATCAGGTACAATACTAAATATTTTACTTGGTATTAGTTTGTTTACGTTCTAATATTTTGCCGACAATTCGTTGGATTACTTTTATTACGGCTACAAGTTTATGCCAATGACCTTAAAAAACGTAAACATAACCTTAATTAGTTTGGTGACAGAACTTCTTTCTTAACGATCTAAATTTCATTTTCCGTTCAACTAATCATCTGTTATTCAATCCACTACTCTTTTCCAATCTCTTCTCTTTTCTCTTTAATCATGATTATGACTCGCAGCGCGCGGGCTCGCCTTGAAGAGTCAAAACTCACTCAGGCTTTGAGCGAACTAAAAGCGTCTAAGAAGCTCTGCGACCAACTGATTAGGGAAAAGGATGAAAGTGAAATAGAGTTCCTTGGTGTCGTTGAAAGGAATAGCAAGTTAAAGACAGAAATGGCTCAGTTATATATTCAACACACTGATGCCATAGCAGCCCGGGACAGGCTCCAAATTGTTGTGGACGGGTTCAGCCAGTGTAGCAATGAGTATGAACAAGCTCTTAATCACAAATATTTATTACAACAGCAGCTACATGAGGCTCAAAGTCAGATTGAACAACTTGAGACAACAAACCTTAACATCACTGCCTCGTTGAATCAAAGTCTTTTCAATGAATTGGTGCCTATAGCCCCATCAATGGTGTCTGCAATAAACCCCTCTTACACAATAGATTTAACAGGTCATGATGATTCAAAATCATGTAAATTAGTGAGGGTAGGTACTAGTAAAAATAAACTTAAAAAATACATAAAAATTAACAAATACATAGTTAAAACTAAGAAAATGGTCAAAAAACAAAAGTTTTTCATCAAAAATGTAAAACTTAATAGGGAAAGGTTAAATCTACTGAAACAATTAGATATGTATTCATTTAACTTAGAAAAAAGTACTAGGAAATACCAAATTGACACAGAAGACTTGCAGTATGAACTTGACCAACTACAAGAGAAACTTACTTCTATGACCATCAAATATACAGCCTCTGAAAACCAAATGAGGGAATATGTATTGGCAATGAATGAGCTGGTGAGCACAAATAAATGTGAACGTTGTCAACCACCATCTGTTGAACCCACACCAGATCATTCATTGACAATATGTGATACCACCATACCGCAGTCTTGTGCCAGTTTGCCAGTATCAATTACTAATTGTTTTACTAAACAGAGTGTAAATAAAGAAATAGTTTTATTTTGTGATGAAATTGGAAAGTATCTAGGCCACTTGTTGACAAATAAGTATCCGGGACACTCAATAATGAACTACTGTATGCCTGGTTGTTCTTTATTTGACATAATGAAAAAAATTATAAAATGCAATTTTAACCAGGATACAATTCTAATAATTTTTGTTGGTAATAGGGGTAATGTGAATAAAGGAGAATTACTCCAATATTATAGTTCATTATGTAACCTTAGTTTAAGAAAAATTGTGATGTTCACATTCCCATACAGCCAAAGTTTGCCACAGGAAGAAAACAACTTTAGATCTGAAATGAATATGACATTGCATAATTTGATGTATAATAACAATTCATTCCATTTAATTGACACTAACAATTATGTTGGTAATTATTTATATTTGACAAAAGATAGATTTTTTATGGATAGGTACTATCTTTCAAAGTACTGTAAAAGACAGATAGCTGTGTCGCTATCATATTATTTTTCTATTACAGCCAAGAATTTGGCTAAACAAATTGCTTCTATTGAGCAATGCTATGACATGTTAAATAATTCAGCCAATAATTTGGTATCAAAAATTGACATTGATAATCATTTAAATTAGAAATTAAGACAACAGAGGCAACCTCTAGCAATAATGTACACAATTGCAAAAATAAAAATTTAAAATCAGTAAATAGTATCAACCTGGTGCATCAAAATATTCAAGGATTTATGAACAAAGATTTAGAAGTAGAATTATTTATGAATTGTAACAGTATTGATATTCTTTGTATAACTGAACATTGGCTTAAAAGCCACCAGTTCTTGTTCAATTTTAGTAATCACCAGGTTGGTAGTTCGTTCAGCAGAGTAAATGCTATACATGGTGGCTCATTAATTTTAGTAAGTAACCAGCTTAAATTTAAAGACCGTAAAGATATTGTGAGCCTATCTGTTGAGCGGATAATTGAAATAGCCTGTATAGAATTGGAGCAGTTTATCGTATTAAGTGTGTGACCTCCTTCAGGATTGTATGACTGCTTTGAAAAGGTAATGGATGAAGTGTTACACAAGATTTGTAACTCGAACAAGTCCATTATCACTTGTGGTGATTTTAATGTTAATTTATTAGAAAAATCAGGTTCTTGCAGTAAAATAATAAGTCTGTTCCAGTCCTACAATCTTGTACACCTATTTTCGGAGCCCACAAGAATAACCCCTACTAGCGCCTCATGCCTAGATAATATTTATACGGATATTATACCAAGCCACAAAGAAATTATAAATTTACTAGATTCTGATCATTGCGGGCAACGGATTACTATCCAAAACCAAAATAACAAAATGGCAAAAAAGGATATCACTGTTAATCCCAAAACTGCAAGTCGCTTGGAAGCTTTTAAAGTTAAACTAATTAATAAATTACCAGCTTTGTCTATTCACGCTGATCCTATTCATCTATATGATGATTTTTTTTATATATACTGTAAACAATTTCATTCCACGTTTATTCCCAAAACTATCTCAGTTAATAGTAACGCATCTTTCAGTGATTGGGCTACCATTGGTATTCATAAAAGTAGAACGCGGCTTTATGAGCTGTACAATGAAAGGACTTGTGTAAATACCGCTGAATTTAATTTATATGTTAGAAATTATTCAAAATTATTTAAAAAAGTTTGTTGTATGGCCAAGTCTCGTTATTTGAGTTCGAAGATTAAAAACAGTAGTAATGTTATTAAAACGACTTGGAATATTATTAATAGTGAAACGGGAAGGTCTAGCAACCGAAATACTGACTACAGCCTATCAATTAATGACAAAATAATAAAATCAGACTCACAAGTCGCCGCGGCCTTTGAAAATTTCTTTTCGGATATTCCCGTTTTAACTACTAAATCCCTAAACTCTTCACCTTCTGTTGCTGAGTCTTTGCTTAAGGAAAATGTTAATGTTTGCGATTCAGAATTTAATTTTGAACATATTACCTGTAGAGATATAATTAAAACCTTTCACACTTTAAACGTCAAAAAGACTGCGGATCTGTGGGGTAATTCTGTAGAAGTTGCTAAGTCTATTATTGACATTGTAGCACCTACTTTAGCTCTTATATTTAATAATTGTATCGACTGTGGGGAGTTTCCCGATCTTATGAAAAATAGTAAAATAATACCATTGTTTAAATCAGGTAGTACATCAGACCCCACAAATTATAGACCTATTTCAGTACTACCTACCTTTAGTAAAATTTTTGAGAAATTAATGTTAGACCAATTGCAAAGATTTTTTAATAAAAATAAATTATTACACAGTAAACAGTTCGGTTTTACAAGGGGTCGTTCAACTACTGATGCTGGTGTTGAACTTTTAGGACATATTTATAATGCATGGGAAGATAAATGTGATGCCTTGGGCATCTTTTGTGATTTGTCCAAGGCATTCGATTGTGTTCTTCATGAAACGTTAATCAGGAAACTCCGCCACTACGGGATCCGGAACACCGCTCTGGATCTTCTTGCTTCATACTTGAGTAATAGGTTTCAGAGCGTTGACGTTAATGGGAAAAGATCTCCCGGATCTTTAGTAACAATGGGAGTCCCACAGGGCTCAATTCTTGGTCCTTTCTTGTTTCTGATTTATATTAACGACTTGCCTTACCTCATAAAGGATAATCATGAAATAGTGTTGTTTGCGGATGACACTTCGCTTTTGTTTAAACTTAAACGTCAGGAGCTGGTTACTGACGATGTAAATAGCGCGATCTCAAAAGTAGTTCATTGGTTCAATGTTAATAATTTACTACTTAATGAAAAAAAAACCAAGTGTATTAAGTTTACGCTGCCTCACGTGAGGCAGGTGAAAAATAATGTGTTGATAAAGGGCGAAGAATTGAATCCTGAAGATAGCACTGTATTCTTGGGCTTAACTTTGGATGCTAAGCTTCAGTGGGGCCCACATATAGATAAATTGTCTAAGAAGCTGAGCTCCGCAGCATACGCTGTTAGAAAAATTCGTAATTTAACTGACCTAGAGACAGCCCGTTTAGTGTACTTTAGTTATTTTCATAGTGTAATGTCGTACGGTATTCTGTTGTGGGGAAATGCCGCCGACATTCAGTCTATCTTTGTTTTGCAGAAAAGAGCTGTTCGATCAATTTATAAATTAAGTTCGAGACACTCTCTCAGAGAGAAATTTAAGGAAATTAATGTTATGACTGTGCCTTCTCAGTATATTTTTGAAAATCTTTTATATGCCCATAAAAACATAAAATTGTTTAAACAATACAGTGATATCCATAATATAAATACTAGGAACAAACACATGTATGTTGTACCTAAAACTCGGCTCAAGAAAATAGGTGGTTCGTTCAGATGTCAATGTATACGCTTTTATAATAAACTTCCAAGCCACGTTCAAGATCTAAGCATTAATAAATTCAAATCATTCATTAAACGTAAGTTGTGCCAGAAAGCCTTTTATACCATTAAAGATTATATTGAGGACAAAAAGGCTTGGGATTGAGCTGCTCCAAATTTTACATATTGAAACTTTTTTAATTGTGATTGCTTTATACACATTGACATGAATATTTACTTGTGAAGTATAATATTATTATTTTAATTATTGTGAATGTGAAGACTATGTGGGTCTTTATTTTTATTTTTTTCTTCTCAGTTTTTTTTTTTTTTCTCTGATCATGGTATGGCAGTTTGAGTAATTTATGCGGCCTGCCCAAATGTCCTTTCTTTGGTATTGTTCGTCGAATCGTTGAGCTCCTTATGTTCTGAGTTGAGCTGCACGATTACTGACAAATGCGTGCACTGAATGGATAGGTCCACTCAATCTGTGTGGTTCTTTCTTCAAAAGACCATTTCAGACACCAATCTACATGGTCTTCACATGATTTGACCAAGATTATGTCTGGACTTTAAAAGAGACTGTGATCTCTGAGTTTGTTTCGGTCTTTCTTCTCAGAGTAGTCAGATACGAAACGCCGACCTCATCTAGTTTTAAAATATGATTGACGTGTAAAAGTGTTTGTAAAAACCTACTTACAGAAATAAAATCATTTATCATTTATCATTTATCATTTATCATGATGAAAAATGTGATCGGCTCACACGAATGTTAAGCGTGCACTAAAGCCACTCGGCGAGCGCTCTTTCTCCGCTGGCACGCAACGCAGAACGCCCCGCCGCACGCCTTTTCACTCAGGCCGTACACTTAGCATTCGGATGTCACATTTTTCATCATGGCGTCGGGGTCGAACAATATTATTGATATGAATTTAGAAGAAAATGTGTGGTTAAAATAATTTTATAACTTGATAATTAAACAATGAAGGCTATGTGGGGAGTTTGCTACGCAAACACAAACTGGTTTGGACTGCACGCGACGCCACGCTCGACGCCCCGCTCACCGCAAACAAGCACGCTCCCCGCGCCGCACCGCTCGCTGCCACTCGGGACACTCGCGAGGGATTGTATGTGTTTGTGTTTAACATGAATGCCGCACACGCCGCCCCGCCATCGCCAGACGCACAGTGGAACGAATGTATGGGAGCGGTTGGACGTAGACATGTCCGAAAAAAAAGAGTAAAATTATGCCAAACTAATGATGCCATCTTATTCGATTACTTAATGCCTTCATAACTTGTGGTGATGAATTTCTTCATAACTCCCATATTTCGGGAGTAATTTGAGAAAATGTGAAATTTTACTATGAAAATGAGTGTATCGAGCTCTCTCCCTCCTCATTCCGGGCTTGTTTCAAGTAGCGGTCTCTAATATCATAATGCTAATACTAAGAGCTATATTTAATACTAAGACACATAGTGCGCCAAATGTGCACTTTCTGGGATAAAGAGTGATGTTTATTTTATAACACAATTTTTTTATTTTTTGTTTATTTTGTTGATTAAAACCGTTTTTCTAAAGGTTTACCTTATTACAATAACATTTCTGAGCAGCCAATTAGAGAAGATATAAGCTAATTAGGATATATAATTAGGGACTTAAGGTTTACATATAAAACTGATGCACTAATGATTACTGATAAGAACATTGCTATTATTTAATTACTAAATGGCTCTTAATACACTAATTTAGCATGCATCATTTACTAATTATCACAATAACTAATTACCTTGCAATATTTAACAAAGGATACCTGGATTTTATATAAATAGGTCACTATTAGTAACTTTAAAATCAGTGTTGATTTACACCTCGTTGTATCCAAGCTAATCTCGCAATGTATTTTCCAAATTTTAATACAAATCTTGATATTCACGTTGCTTTATGCGCACGCGCACATAAAGATTTACGCGACTTTAACTATTTGTTCAGTGTTTTAAAAGATAACAGTTGTGTTCAGTTATGTGAAAGTGCTGAAACAAGTTTAAAAGACTGGTGTCGTCGATTTTGCTACCGCATTTATGCAAAATGGACACAGTCTGGAAGAAGCACAGATAAGTTTCGGAAGAAACATGAGATTTGGCTACAGGCTGCAATTCAATGGCCGGAATTACAGAATGAAAATATGGAACCTTCTACAGAAAATATAAGTGACGTCATCGAGCCCATAATTTCTCCTGCTAAATCTGATGCTTCAACTTGTACACATCCTAGTCCTCGTAAATCTTTTGAGGACCTTAGTAACCGGCAAAAAAGAAGACGCACTGAAGATAGTCTTTCATGCAGCAGTAGCAGCGCTGAAATTATGTTTTCGGCCGAAAGGGCGCTTCAAAAGGCAGGACAAAGCGATACAGCTTATGTTATGAAATACTTGACGGAGAATCCAGAAGAGGCCTCAAAAATCAAAGCCTTCATTGAAGGTAAATCAATTCAGGTACGGGAAATATCCCCTTTGAAGGCATTGGCTCTTTATGTATCGATGAACTTATCGAAATGGCGCTATAACACTCTTCGGGATTTCAACACTCAAGAAGGAGCTCTTCAATACCCGAGTTACTACATGTTGGTTAAAGAAAAAATTAAGTGCTATCCGGCCAAAGAAGATCTCACAGTTACAGAGAGCTCTGCAAAAATCAAATTACAAGCCTTGATGGATTTAACCTCAAGAAGACTTATTAGGTCGTTAGAAACCCCTGTTGATCCCAATCAACAGCTCGTATTGACCAGCAAATGGGGTTTTGACGGATCATCTAGCCAAAGCATTTATCATCAAAGGACGAGTGAAGATGAGCAAATCGATCTTGCTAGTAATTTTATGATTAGTCTTGTACCACTGCGGCTCGTCTCAAAAGGTGTAACAATTTGGGAAAACGAGCGACCATCTTCCACTTCATTTTGCCGGCCAATATTGTTTAAGTTTATAAAGGAAACCAAAGAAAATGTGCAGAGAGAGATGGCTGAAATCGAAGCAGAGATTGAAGCCTTAACTCCATCCACCATCACTGATGGAATTAGTGTCAAACACCAACTGCTGTTGACAATGATTGATGGTAAAATTCATTCCATTATATCCAATACAGCAGCTTCAGTGTGTGACATATGCAAGGCTTGTCCTAAAGAAATGAATAATTTAGAGTTAATCAAAGATAAACACGCAAACGAGGACATGTATAAATATAGCTTAAGCACCCTTCACGCTTGGATTCGCTCAATGGAATGCTTATTACACATTTCCTACAAATTAGACATAAAATCATGGCAAGTAAGGGGTGATATAGCAAAAAGGCAAGTTGATGACAGGAAGAAAAGAGTTCAAGAGGCTGTAAGAAGAGAAACGGGCTTACTTCTCGATGTTGTGAAACAAGGCAGTGGATCCACCAACAATGGCAACTCGGCAAGGAGATTTTTTGAAAACTACACTAAATCTGCTGAACTGACCGGAATAGATGCTATGCTTTTAAGAAAAATCTGTGTGATCTTGCAGTGTATTTCATCAGGAGAGAAGATCAACGTAACTAAATTCCGAGAGTTCTGCTTTGATACTGCTAAGCTTTACGTGGAGTTATACCCATGGTATTATATGCCTTCTTCACTTCATAAAATTTTAATGCATGGGCCAGACATAGTTCAGAACATGTCAATTGTGCCCATTGGTTTTCTATCCGAAGAGGCATCTGAGGCTAGAAATAAAGATTTTAGAAAATATAGAGAGGGGCATTCTCGAAAGCATAGCAGTATCTCATGCAATGAAGATATTATGCACAATCTTTTACTGTCTTCTGATCCACTTGTTACAAGTATCCGTCCAAAAGGAAATAAGTTTGTAAAAAAATCTTCTTTTAAGGAATTTTATGAGCTTACGGATTCTGAGAAAAGTGATATCGAATTTGTTAACATAAATGATTTAGCGGACATCGATTCTGAATTTGAATTAATTGATGATGATGATGATGACGAAGATAATTAAATGATGTTATTGTTTTAAAATGTGTAACTTAGTAAATTAGAGCTTACATCTTAATTATTTATTGTACTTTTAATGAAACTAGGTAATTTATTATCAACTTACTTAAAAGTCATACTCTCATCAGTTCTTGTGAATATTTTTGTTAATATATATTTCTGTATATATATAATATATTTATAGACCTCTTAATAAGTCTGTCTGCGGTTTAAAGTAAATACAAATGGGGAAAAAACGTTTTTTTTTTTAAATTTTCATTTCCTTTTATCCCAGAAAGTGCACATTTGGCGCACTATGTGTCTTAGTATTAAATATAGCTCTTAGTAATAGCATTACGATATTAGAGACCGCTACTTGAAACAAGCCCGGAATCAGGAGGGAGAGAGCTCGATACACTCATTTTCATAGTAAAATTTCACATTTTCTCAAATTACTCCCGAAATATGGGAGTTATGAAGAAATTCATCACCACAATTTATGAAGGCATTAAGTAATCGAATAAGATGGCATCATTAGTTTGTCATAATTTTACTCTTATTTTTCGGACATGTCTACGTCCAACCGCTCCCATACATTCGTTCCACTGTGAGACGCTCGAGTCGAGCGTGCACTCAATTCGAACAAAGCGTGTACTAAAACCACTCGGCGATCGCTCTTTCGCCGCTCTTGCAAGCAACGCGTCATGTTCAAGAACGCGCGCCGGCCGTCAGTTGGGACTGGTCATCTCTTAGCTGCCACGGCTTATTTTAATTATTTTATTTTTAAATTGTTTTTGTTTTTTTTTGTTTCTCTTTGTTGTACCTACTCCGCACATTTTTAACGTATACGTTTTTTTTTTTTTTATATCGTTCTCACATCCATACTAATATTATAAATGTGAAAGTAACTCTGTCTGTCTGTCTGTTTGTATTTCTGTCTGTCTGTCTGTATGTTACGTTTTTACGCCTAAACCGCTGAACCGATCGTCATGAAATTTGGCATAGATATAGCCTGGGATATGGAGAAGGACATAGGCTACTTTTTTACGCGATAACCGACATCCACGCGGGCGGAGCCGTGGGAAAAAGCCAGTTTAGTTATAAATTCAACATTATATCTAATATTTTTGTAATAATTTAATTTAACCCTTCATAATTATCGTATGTAACGTAACGTAGATCTACGCGAGACACAATGGGTTTTTAATTGTGTCTCTAATTACGACATACGAGAGGTTAAAAGAGTGTCTATGGAGTCGTTCTTCTCCATAGTTAGCTACTTCGCTTTGGAATGGGCATGTAGCTGTAAATTGTTTAATTGAAATAAATTATTTGAGTTTGAGTACATCGTCGATCACACTCCAAACTCTTCTGCTTATTTTTTTGCCAACTGGAACAAGGATGGAATTTAATTTGATTTATCTATACGTACTTATATTATAAAGAGAGATTTGTTTGTAAGTTTCTTGGTAGGGGGTAATCTCTGGAACTACCAGTCGGATTTGAAAAATTCTTTATGCATTTGATAGCCCAACATTTTAAGGAAGGTTATAGGCTATTTAACATCACGCTGCGACCCTTAGAAGCGTGAAAACAAAATAATATCGCGGGCGGGCTATGGGTCGGAGGAACACGAAATTTCACGTGGACGAAGTCGCGGGTAGAAGCTAGTCTACAATATTATGTTAATTGAGTGTGGATCTCAAATTTTGCATGAAATTAATGGAGTGTAACGTATGTTCTCACTTCTCGGGCTGTAGGTCCGTGAAATGGAGTAGTGAGGGTTTTAGACGTTTCTCTGCTGATGGCCTCACAGATATAAGTATGGTAATAATTGGAATCATATTGTGTTATAGAGTAGAAGAGAGTCAAGCACCGTGGGTTGCAGTCAGGTCACAGTGACATATGTATAGCTTCATTAGTTCCAAACGCTGCTGTGTCTGAGCTTGTCTTACTACCCTCGGGTTGATGAGGTGTTTGGTTCGTCACTTAGCTATTGGTAGTTTTTGTGGTGAAATAAATGACACTAGTTGTAGTAGTGTCGCGTACGAGCAGTACGATGGCCTCACGGACAGAGTTAGTGACCTCAGCTTCCGGCGCCCCAGCGACCGGAACACAATATTAAGTAACAATAATGTAACGTGACATTTGAATATCTACTTTTGATTAGTGTCAGTGAATTTGTTGACCTCCACCTGCGATTAGCTTCCCCGTGATAAGTTATCAGCCTCACTTCCGATACGTCGCGCGTACGTGTGACGACTCACTACAATGCTGTGAGTCCACAGCAAGCTGAAACTTTTCCATTCAATGCAATGCATTTAACGCGGCACAAGTAACTGAAGAAAAAAACCACTAAACCGCCGTAGCGTGTTGATAACATTTAGTTACCACTTGATCTATCTATTCTTATATTATATATAAAGAGGAAAGATTTGATTGATTGTTTGCATTGAATAGGCTCCGAAACTACTGAACCGATGTAAAAAATTCTTTCACCGTTGGGAAGCTACACTATCCCCGCGTGACATAATTAGTCTATATTATATTTTCAAAAAAATAATAATAGGGATCCTTACTAAAACTCCAATAATGTAACCAGAGGTGTAAAAAAATTACCTAAAAAATTTGTCGCGTGCGCTGCGAAAACTATTGATGGTAGAACAAAATAATGTACATACCTAACACAACTTTTCAGAATACATCATTATCAACAAAAAGTTTCGCGACGCCATACGTCTAGCTGTTATAGTTATTTCACAATACACAGTGTTCTTTTATTTTAAAAAAATAATTGATATGCCGGCGCTAGAAAGGCTCTTTGTTTGTCCCTTGGTATTAATCCTTATCAATATAAATTACTTCATATTCAAGACTGCTTCAATACCTTTAAATAACTTTTTTTAATTATTCAATTCGGACATTCCATTCGAAAGATATCACTATCCCTACGCAGCGGTCGAGTACGGAATCAAATAATTTTCGCTAGAAAATATTTTGAATTCGCTTTAAATTCGTTTAGTAGGTAATAAACACAACAAAAAAAGTTATTTACAAAACGAAACAAAAGTTCTTTTCAGAACTAAAATCATTTTTATATTTTTATTTTTTTCAGTAATTAATACTACCTGATAAGAAATATTAGCTGTCTACTTAGAAAACGGCCAAAGGGTGTATTTTACTATTTTACGGTTGAACAAGTGGCCCAAAAACCCACATAAAACTGCTGGCTGGGTTCTCTATTGTATCACCTAACTTTTTTATCCTTGATTTAAAGTGCCATAACGTTTTTTATCCTAATCATCATTTGTCCGAATGATAACTTACCCGAACTTAATATCACATAATATCACATGCCATAAAATTTAAATCCCTTAATATAATATGTCCTAAATCCGTTTGTCATAAATATTACAATCAATAATATACAACAGACATAAAACCGTTTTCAATAAAAGTTATAAGTTCTAAATTCAAATTATTTATTGTTTATTTATCCTAATAATGTTTTTAAAACAAAGTATTACAAAGCTTTTGCTATGAACTTCTCTCAGGCGTTACGTAGATACGAGTTAGGTATATGACAGCGGGCAATATCTTTTCTTCTACCGACTTGTTTTGAGATAGTTCACTTGTTGTGTAATTTTGTTTGAAGTAGCAGGATAAATACGTTTTTATTGGTCCCTTGTTTCATCGAAAAGAAATTGCCAAATTATCACTTTCCAAACAATTTTCTGCATAAATTCATTTGCCAAATTATTACTTAGCAAAAAATCTCTTCACAAATTATTGTAACGCAAACCTAATGTTAAGAAAGTGAACATTTCAACAATAACTTGTTTACCAACTAGTACTTTTACCAATTACTATGAGGTTACAGTTTTAACCCAACCTAACCTAAGCATTTTTTTTAAATAATTAACCTCGTCTTACTAGTTCGGTTCTCGATAGCCTGCTAAAAATAATCACTTTTTTTCCATATTTTTTTTCTCTATAATCTAGCCGTTTCTGGCTAGATTATAGAGAGGTCACAGTTTTAACCTAACCTAACCTAACCATATTTTTTTAATAATTAGCCTACTCTAACTAGTTCCATAAGTAACCATAAAGAGTTCATAACAAACTATTTGACCAAACGTTTATTGTCTAAAGATTGTTTGCTGCGATAAATCATTTGATTAAAGACCAAATGCCTAAATGACATTATCCTTGATAATATTCTGCCAAGTAAAATTTTAACGAAAATGTGCGTTTAGTACGCACATTTTCAATTTTTCAATCATTCCTAGATGGTTTAACGCTCACCTCCGCAGCTTTGTCTTGCTGGCCTGCTAAATGGCCGCGAGCGTTACAACCACCTGCTCCTCGACTCACGGGCCGCCTCGCCCTTCCGCGTGTAAGCGATTCTAAATTACACTCTAGGGGTAGGGCAAACAAGACTGCGTGGAGTCGGATTTACAGTGATTCGTTTCTGTCACTAAAACCTAATTTTTAGCTAATGTTTTAGGACTAACGATTTTATTATAAATGAACATTCGGAATAATACAATACTTAGGACATATGACTTTATTTCATGCAAAATTGGGAGATTCAATTATTATAGTACTCGATATTATGACACAGTACTTTTAGAAGTAAAGATAATTATGTAAAACAAAATTTCGAATTTTTGAACATTATGGTTACCTACTGAAGTTTATAGCAAACGTGTTATGGATAATGATTTTCGGACAAACAATTTTAGGAGAAGAAAGGAGTACCTGCTGGCTGTCTTTGTAATGAAGATGAATTCGCAAAGACACTTCTATACCACGAAGTCCCGCAATACTACACTGTTTGGCTCTGGAAAGACGTTTTTGCGAATTTAATATTTGCTAATCATTGCTTGCTAAGATAAGACAATCAGGGAAGATAGCGATTTGGTGATATCAGTTGCTTCATCAGGAATTGCTGCACTGCTCAGATTTACGGATAGAGGAAGTTTAAAAGTAGAAACTTTTAAACTTCCTCTATCCGTAAATCTTGAGCAACAATCTATATGTTCTATCCGCAAAAATGGGCCTCTTGGTAAATTACTACAAGACGCCTCATTGATTATGTGGGATAAATGCACAATGAGCCATTGAGCACATAAAGAGGCCGTAGACAGAACCTTAAAAGATCTTAGAAACTCCTCTGCCCTCATGGGCGGGATTACTTTTGTATTTGCTGGAGATTTCCGACAGACTCTTCCCGTCATCAGTCATTAACAGCGGTACGCGAGCAGATAATAATATCATCAAAGCATGCTTGAAATCGCCTCCCTGGTGAACTTCGATTGAGTAATTTCCCACAACAACTGCTAAAACTTGGGGAAGGAATTTTTCCCACTCCAAATTTAAGCAGAAAATGTGACTTCCTTCTGCATGAGTCTCTAGGCCAAATAGTCCATAATTTATACATTTGAATAGATGCAGTATACCCCTTTTTTTTTGGGTGGGAAATCAAATAACTTCTCCCGCTCTGGGCGAAGCGGGAGGGCGTGTCAGACTTTTACTGATTAAAACCCACCCGTGTTCCTTCAGTTGCCTGTGTGCCAGGGCCACGGTATCCCTTTTGGACAAACCCGCAACCCTGGCAGGCATCGGTCCTGACGGACCCCGTCAGTGCGTGCTGAGTGTGCTGACATCTCTTTGAGGCGCGTGTGGAACACAACGCGCCGTCGACCCGGGCTTGGTCCTTACCGGACGGCGAGCTGCCCATATCTCGCCGTCCGCAAGCCCGCGCCTACGGTGGCCGGGAATCGGCTACCGATTCCCGCCGCCCAGGGTGTCTTCTGCAGTGACTAGGGTCGTGAGGGCGCACAGACATGCAGTATACCCTGACATCGAGAATTTGCACGAAAAGGACTTTAATTGGTTGTGTTCTAGGGCAATAGTGTCACCTACCCACTGAGCACGAATATATTGCATAAACATTGCTGAAGTGTCTATATGAAATGAAATCGTTTATTCTGTAAATAGGATATCGGAATCACTTTTACACGTCATATAAAAAATATAAAAACAAGCTTGAGGAAGTCGACATTTCCTATCTGACTATCCCTGAGAAGAAATGGCGAAACAAACTCAGGGGTCAAAGTCTCTTTTAAAGTCCAGACATAATCTTGGTCAGATCATGTGAGGACCATGTAGATCCGTGTCTGAAATGGTCTTTTGAGGAAAGAACCACACAATTTTGAGTGGACCTGTCCAGTCAGTGCAAGCATTTGTCAGTAAACGTGTAGCTCAACTCAGGATTTAAGGAGCTCAACGACTCGACGAACAATACCAAAGAAAGGACATTTGGGTAGGCCGCATAAAGTACTCAAAAAACCAGACCATCATTAAAAATACTTGAGAAAGAGGAAAAAGAGATAATCTTAAAGAAAACAAATGACCCACATAGTGCTCACATTCACAATAATTAAAGTAATATATGTAATACTTTTCAAAGTAAATATTCATGTCATTTTGTATATAATATTTAATAATGTCAATAATTAGGTATGTATAAAAAAATAAAAAAATAAAAATAAAAATAAAAATCATTTATTTCAGACAAAAAAGTCCATAGGGAAGGCAAGGTTGTTAGTAACAAGAAATTTTGCTTATAACTAGTGTTAGTAACTAAAAAGTGAAAAGAAGAAATTAGAAACACCGTCTACCCCTGCACAGTAGGCTCATCGGTCTCGCAACACATGGAGTTCAGTGAACCTACTGAGCAGAACAGTATCGGTTCTCTCGCCAATCATCCTTAGGACGCTATTCGGGCTCCCCCGTACTCGTCGCACCAGCGATGCCACTTTTTTACGCATAATAGCGTAGAAGTCATCTACGCTGGCGTCAGTAAACATGCCAGATGCACTGCAACAACGAGGGAGCCGAAACAGAGCCCTGAACACATTATTATACTGGATGCGCACGGCATTGTAGGCTTTTTGTGTAAAGTTTGCCCACAGGCTGCTCGTGTAGAATGTCTGGCAGAATGCCTTGAACATTGTTATTTTAACAGGCGCAGTACACCGAGCGAACCTGTGTGCCAACATATTACCACGCACCGACAACGCCCTGCGCTCCCTCTCAATGTCTAATTCATCACTCAAATTCTCAGTCACAATGTGTCCCAGATATTTAAACTGTGCAACACGACTTAGAGGTACACCATTAAGTAATATAGGTGGTATAAAGATATTGTTTTTATTTTTACATTTAAATAACATGAACTCACTTTTACTTTCGTTGTACCTCAGGCCATGTTCCACAGCATAAACCTCACACACCTTTAACAGCTGCCTGAGACCCCCAATTGAGGGGCTCAGCAGCACCATATCATCAGCATAACTCAAATTATTGACACATATGTCATCAATATGGCATCCAACATGCATGTTGCTGAGCTCTTCAATCAGATGGTTAACATAAATATTAAAGAGCCGTGGCGAAGTCAGCCCGCCCTGCCTGACGCCACACTCTAAAGAATATTCATCTGAGTATACATTTCCCCACCTTACTATATTAAGCTGCTCACTGTACCAGTAGGCGAGGATATTCACAAGATCGGCTGGGACTCCTGCAATTCTTAATTTTGTCCAAAGCTTATTATATGACACCAGATCAAAAGCTTTGGACAAATCCAAGAAGCATGCATATACTGGAGTATGCCTTTTCACATAATAATCAACAGTATGTTTCAGAGACAGTATTGCACTTTCAGTGGACAACCCCTCTCTGAAACCGAACTGTGTGTCCTGTAATGTTACAAAACGATCAAGTTTTCCATCCAATAACCCATCAAACACTTTTGCAATTATAGTAGCTAAAGAAATCGGCCTATAGTTACTTCTATCAGAGATATCAGCAGTGACATTTTTCACTATTGGCACAACAACTGTTCTCATAAAATTAGATGGTAAATATGAGTGCCTTATACAAAAAGTGTAAAACATGGATAACACCCTATACAGGTGAACTCCCCCGTGCTGCAAGTGCTCGACACTGAGTCCCTCATGACCTGGTGACTTCCCTCTTTTCATATTTTTAATAATGTCAGACACATCCTTACTTGAAAATCCAATAGGCTTTTCTACTCGGCAATGTTCAGTATCAGACACCGACAGCAAGGAAGATTTCACCTGAAAATGATCCTTAAATGAATTTGCAATCATTTTAGCATCACTGATGCCATCAACGCAAACGGGCAGACTAGCCTTACCATTTAAACGCTTAGTGCCTTTCCAGAATTTATTAAACTTCTTAGCAGAATGTTGTGAGGCAAGTATATCCATTTTTATCTGTTCCTGATTGTTCTGACAGTACTTTAAGCGTGACTTGAAAACTCGGCGACTTTCATACATTTTCTCATACAAAGATCCACTAACTGGTTTACCACCTAAGACATACAATTGATAGTCCAGTCTAGCCTGCCCGTGGGCGTCTCTGACATACTTGTTCTTGTTACTTGTTTCTTTGTATAATTATTAAAATGTCAAGTTTTACGGTTTAATCAAACGGCTTTAAGCAGAGCGAACAGTTCAAACCCAAGCTTTTTTGTCTTCTAAATAATCAGAAATGTTATAGTACCCTTTTTTGCAAATTTTGGTTTTAATACAGCTTTTAAATCGTTTAATGGGTAAGTTTCGAATTTCAATGGGAAGTTTGTTGTAAAAGCGTATACATTGACCCATGAATGAGTTGCCTACTCTGTGGAGGCGAGTGCGATGTACAGCAAGATTGTGTTTATTTCTGGTATTTAGACTATGAATATCGGACATTTTCTTAAAATTTGATATATTTTTGTGTACATACAATAGATTTTCAAATATATATTGAGAGGCTACAGTCAGAATATCTATTTCTTTAAATTTTTCCAGAAGGGAATCTCTTGCACCAAGGTTATAAATGGCTCGAACAGCCCTTTTCTGTAAAACAAAGATTGTATTAATATCCGCACAGGTTCCCCAGAGAAGAATTCCATATGACATAAGACATATGCTTTGTGTATATGTATTTATTGTATTTATGTAAGTGGTACACCACTAAATACCTGCAGTATTGTCCTTCTACTTTTTGATCCATCCAAAGGTTGTCTGTAAAAGATCGCTTTTAGCGATAAGACCGCCCATTGTGACACCCTATGTAACAGTTCTACATTTATGTCTGTAATTTTTATGGTGTACATAATAAAGAGTATTGTAGCGTTGTGTTGCGCCCGCGTCGCCGCAGTAAAGTTAGTTCGCGGAACCCCCGTCGGTACAAGGACACGACTCGCTTCCCGTCGACAACGCTCGCTCGCGTGGCCAGTCGGCTCCCCGCTACGCCCGCGCACGCTGCGATCGTGCCACGGACTAATGTTCTAATTATGTATTGTGATCCCGAATACTGTACATAGTATTGACATTATACTTAACGACTACATTTACCGAGCCGTGTGTGCATTTTTTATTACTCATCGCCGAGAAATCCCTTATAAATTGCGCCCAACTCGTGGCACGTGCTCCGTACGGCAAGTAGGTACCTACGAAACGGAAAAATAACCGTCGCGAGTGCGAACGTAATCCACGCGAACAGTGTTCTACCGAGTCACAGATCGAGTAACCTGTGTAATTACTGGACTATACGGCCGTTTTCACTGTTTGTGTTCATCACCGAGTGTTATCGTCGAGAAAATGCCGCCGAAAACACGCCGCGCGCACGCAAACGAAGAGAAAAACGATAGTTCCAGTAGCGATGAGGAAACCCACGCGGTAGCTAACCCTGCGAGTGTCAACACCACGGTAACGGCTACACCGATCCCGACAACAGCATGTAGTAACATTTCCATATCCGAAGAACAGCTCTCACGATTGTTATCCAACGTCATGAGAAGCGTCGCGACGGCGACGCCGATGTCAACGAGTGACGACCCTACAGGACCGACTCAACCCACCGCTGCACACACTGGACCGACCGTGCATGGCATGCACAACAACTTTACCCGGTGCACGGCCCGCTTCGACGGAGCCGCCCGCAGTACCGAAGCCCTAGAAGCATTTGTCGAGAGCGTGCTCATCTACAAAGAGTGCGCAAGTGTATCCGACGAACATGCCCTTCGAGGTCTACCTATGCTGCTGACCGGAGACGCCGCAGTGTGGTGGCAAGGCGTGAAATCTACCGTGGAGACCTGGGACGATGCGATACGGCGCCTCCGATTCATGTACGGCGCCCCGCGCCCCGCCCACCGGATTCTTCGAGAAATATTTTCGCGCGAACAAAGTGTTAGTGATAGTGTCGATTCCTTCATATCGCGAGTGCGCGCAGAAATGTCGCGTTTACCATATAAGCTACCAGATGTTATGCAAGTAGACGTAGTTTACGGCCTTTTACATCGTAAGTTTCGTAAAAGAGTGTCACGCGATAGTGTAAGTAGTGTCGACTGTCTACTCGAGCGAGCAAGGTATGTTGAGGAGACGCTAGGCGAGGTAAGTCATACTCAATCCCTAATTCCGTCTCATATCGCGAGTAACTCGACTAATAACGGTAATAACACTGCAAGTAGCGCGAAATCTCGAAATGTAAACATTAACCCTCCGACTGCGACGGTTAATCAAAGTAACCCTTCGCGCGCTGTGTCCGAATCTAGTTCGAATATTTGTAACGATACGAATTCCAATACGAAACGTGTTCGGCCGCGCTGCGCTTTCTGTAAACGGTTTGGTCATTCGATAGATGATTGTAAAATTAAAATTAAATCGAGCGAGCAAGATAATAATGCACCGCTGTCTTGTTACGGCTGCGGTCGAAAAGGAGTAATACGCTCAAAGTGCCCGACGTGTAAAGGCACGCCCTCCACCGATAAGGTAAGTTTCCAAAGCGCTCTCACCCATGAGCCTGACGTGTCACACCCTACGGTTAAGATAGAAATTGCGTCTTTAGTAGGTGTTGCAGTGCTGGATACAGGTGCTACTGAGAGTCTCGCTAGCCCCGGACTTTATAAAATATTATTAGACAGTGGGAACACTTTCACGAAAACACGTCGCAACCTCGGCCTCGCCGATGGAACGCAGCAGGTACGTGAGTTATTATCATGTGACACGAACGTCACCATTCAGGGACGCGTTATCCCCACCACTTTCTTAGTGATACCGGAAGCGAATAATAGGACGCTTCTAGGACAGGACTTTATCGCTAGAGCAGGAATATTAGTGGACCTCCAACATAACTGTTGGCATTTTAGTGATTTCCCTGGGCAGAAGTTTAATTTTGTGCAGTCTTTTAGTCTTACGACCGCCAGTGATGCAGAGCTGATGCAGGCTGATACCACCGGCTTGGCACTGAGGGAGGATGAAGGGACGAAGTTGTCACCTGCTCAAAGGACACAACTCAACCAGCTCATAACTAAGAGAGTTGAGCGTTTTGCCACCCAAGGACCTCCTACAACTTACGCCACACATCACATCCGGGTTGCTGAGAAGCAGGAACCGACTGCTTCACCACCGTATAGGATGTCGCAAGGTAAGAGAGAGTTGTTGGACGGTGAGCTTGAGAAGCTGCTGCGCGCAGATGTAATAGAGGAGTGTGAGTCACCGTGGGCTGCCAACGTCGTCTTAGTCACGAAGAAGGATGGTGGCGTCCGCTTATGTGTGGACTACCGTAAGCTCAACGCCGTGACTGAGCCGGATAGGTACCCGCTCCCACGCATGGAAGACGTACTTCATGCAGCGAAAACGACCAGCTACATGACGACGCTAGACCTGCACTCCGGGTACTTTCAGGTTTGTGTCGCAGAAGCAGACCGCGACAAAACTGCGTTCGTTACACCCTCCGGCACCTATAGGTTTAAAAGGATGCCGATGGGCCTTCGCAACTCTGGCGCCACGTTTCAGAGATTGATAGATCGTTTCAAGTCAAACCTGAGTGTGCCTATTCGAGGACACAAGGTAAGTGACAGCTCCGATATCCCACCAGACCCCCAAGGACGTAGGCCTGTGAATATTCTTGGATATTTAGACGATCTGATAATCTTGTCACCGAGTTTCGAAGGTCATATTGAAGATCTCGAAGCGGTCTTCGACAGACTCGAGAAGTTCGACCTTCGAGTCAATCGAAAGAAAAGCTGTTTCGCCTGTGACTCTGTGAAATTCCTTGGTCACGTAATTGTTCCTGGAGGTCTACAAGTAGACCCAGAGAAAACCTCGGCTATTGCTGACATGCCTGCCCCGAAGAACGAGAGGCAGCTCAAAGGTTTCCTGGCCACATCCAGCTGGTTTCGACGGTTTGTACCGAACTACGCTACGATTGCCAAGCCTTTAACTGACCTGCTCAAGAAGAACAGCAGTTGGAGATGGCATGATGAGCAGCAGGCCGCTTTCGAGCGCATCAAGAAACTTCTGGTTACCGCTCCCATTCTTCGCCAGGCTGACGAGTCCAAGCCTTTCTCCCTCCGGACAGATAGCAGTGGCTACTGTCTCGGCGCGGTTTTGATGCAGGGGGAGGGCCCCGACGAAAGGCCCATAGAGTACGCTAGTCGCCTACTCTCGCCAGCCGAGCGCAATTACACTACCACCGAGCGCGAGGCCCTTGCCGTCGTCTGGGCGGTCACTAAGTTCAGAGGTTACGTGGAAGGCTCGGAAGTAGTCGTTAAGTCCGACCATCAGCCACTACGTTGGCTGATGAGCCTCAAGTCTCCCAGTGGTAGGCTTGCCAGATGGGCAATGACCCTGCAGGCATATAACCTGCAGATACAGTACACTCCCGGAAAGGTGAATGTGATTGCAGACACACTAAGCCGCCCAGTTTGTTGCGACGAAAACCCAGCTGGTTGCGAGGTATGCTTAGTGATCGTTGATATGCCACATAGGACACCTGAGGATGTGCGTTCTAACCAACTCAAGGACCCAGAGCTGAAGAGTATCGTCGAGGACCTAGAGACTACCGACGATCCCTTCAGGGGGAGAGGGTGGTCAGAGAGAGGATACCTGATGTCTGATAGCGTGTTATACAGGTGTGCACCCGAATCGGAAGACGCCGAGTCCGCCTGCCTCGTGGTTCCCAAACACGAGAGAGAAGCCGTCCTCGTAGAGTTCCACGACGCTCCCACGGCAGGTCACTTTGGTGCTGAGCGTACCCTACAACGTATCAGAACACGATACTTTTGGCCAGGTATGAAGTCTTTTGTTACAGACTATATTAGACGCTGCGCAGCTTGCCAGCGATACAAGATAGATAACAGGAAGCCTGCAGGACTACTCCAGACTCCTGCACCCACCCGGCGATTTGAAGTAGTATCGGTCGACTTGTTCGGACCCCTACCAAAGACTTCGAAAGGTAACCGATGGATTTTAATACTAGAAGACACGTGCTCCCATTGGGTTGAGCTATTTGCGTTGGAGAAGGCCACCAGTGTGGAATGCGCGGAGATTTTAATATCCGAGGTCTTCCTGAGGTATGGCAACAGGCCTGTCATGTGATGGGTATCAAACAGTCTTTGACGCCGTTGTATCACCCAGAAGCGAACCCCGTTGAGAGGAAAAACCGTGATCTTAAACCACAGTTAGCAATATTGGTAGGAAAGGATCACGCATCGTGGGATACTCACCTCGCGGCCATAAGGTTCGCGATGAACTCCGCTGTAACAGCGAGCACTGGATTTTCACCAGCTTTCCTTACTTTTGGAAGAGAGCTGCGCGCGCCATCTGACGTCGTAGCAGACATGAAGGCCATTGTGGACAGCGATAATTTCGTCCACAATATAACTCCTTACCTTCGTAAGTTATCGACGGTACTGCTTGATGCCCGAGATGTCCACGAACGTAACCAGTCGCTACAGAAGAAGTACGCAGATGAAGGCAGACGCGCCCCTCCAGAATACAAGGTAGGTGACCTCGTTTTGTTGAAAACTCAAGGGATGAACGATGTTGGCCCCGGACAGTCTGCGAAATTTATACCCCGGAGGGATGGTCCCTATCGCATTCGCGAAGTAGTAAGCCCTACTACTTACCTGGTGGAGGGAGTCACTAGAGGTGATCACGTAGGACGTTACCACGTTTCTGATTTGACTCCTTTCATCGGTGTTGTCGAGGCCCCGGTTAGAGAAAAGCGCAGGCGCGGTCGGCCACGTAGATTTGATTGCTAGCCCGAACGCGAGGGCGCTATGTTCGAACTAGAGGGGGAGTGTGTAGCGTTGTGTTGCGCCCGCGTCGCCGCAGTAAAGTTAGTTCGCGGAACCCCCGTCGGTACAAGGACACGACTCGCTTCCCGTCGACAACGCTCGCTCGCGTGGCCAGTCGGCTCCCCGCTACGCCCGCGCACGCTGCGATCGTGCCACGGACTAATGTTCTAATTATGTATTGTGATCCCGAATACTGTACATAGTATTGACATTATACTTAACGACTACATTTACCGAGCCGTGTGTGCATTTTTTATTACTCATCGCCGAGAAATCCCTTATAGTATTCTATTCTATTCTATTCTATTATTATAGTTTCAGCAATGTTTACGCAACATATTCGTGTGTTTCTGTAAGTTTCATGCTTAGTGGGTAGGAATGATACTGTCAACGAAATAAACAATCTGATTATGCAAGTCCCCGGCCAAATAAATAAAAATTACATATCAATCGACACCGTGACTAATATCGAAGATGCAGTCCATTATCCACAGGAATTTTTAAATTCATTAAACCCTTCTGGACTGCCATCACATGAATTGACGTTAAATCGGAATACCAATCATGCTTTTGAGAAATTTAATCCCTCCGAGCATGTGCAATGGGGCGAGGCTGCTTATTATGGAATTGAAGTACAATTTAACTGTAGCGACCATTATCACCGGCCCGGCAGCTGGTCAACTAGCTCATACATATACCGAGGATACCGATGATCCCAACTGATCGGCCAATCCCATTTAAACGGCTTGAATTGCCAATAAAAAACATCTTTCGCGTTAACTATTAACAAGTCCCAAGGCCAAACTTTCGAATTAGTAGGGATCGACCTACAAAAATAATGTTTTACTCATGGCCAACTGTATGTTGGCCTATGGCGGGTCGGTGCTCCCGAAAATCTATTTATTTTGCTGCCACAAAATAAAAGAACATCAGAAGTTTACAGGGAACCTCTGACTGAATAAATTTAATGGATTTTGTTTTGTAGTTTTTATTTTTTATTCTACGATGGGTTTGCTCTTGACTCTAGTCTAGGTCAGAGGTGACAGAGACAAAGTCGAAAATGGAGTGAGCTTACCCAGAAGAAGCCTGTTTACTCTCACTTTGAATAAATTAGGGTTGTATGCGTTCGCAAACACAGACGCAGGCAGAGAGTTCCACTCCTTTGCTGTGCGCATTATAAAAGAGGTTTGAAAACACTTAGTGCGAGTGGGTAGAATATTAAAAAAAAACAGGCCAAGTGCGTGTCGGACCACGCACAATGAAGGGTTCCGTACTTGGAAAGAATTTATCCTAAGAACAAACTTAACATTGTAGTTTTTAAACATAATCTCCCATACATACCAACTGCAAATGTAAGTTTGTACGCACAATATCGAGAGATTTACCATGTTATTTTAAGACCATAGACTTCTTATAGATTTTCCTGTAATCTATAGAAGGTATCTATAGTATAGAACTATTTTCTGTATTTTTTTCTAAATTTTAGGTTCAGTAGTTTCGGAGATAAGAGAGGGATGTTGGAATTTGTGAACAAAACCTCTTTCTTAAGTCTCTGGTGAAAAAAGTGTCAAGATGACTTATCATATTTTTACTCTCTTGTGTTGTTATATTCCTATACAGAAATGAATTATATTCTTATTTGATTTAACTAAAGTTTATTAATTCCACGCCTATATAACAGGTTATGGGCCCAGAACACCTACTCAAGTAAGGTTTTTTTATTCATTTCTCGGAAAGTTATTTTTGTAAGAAGAAAAAAAAAAAGACGATCGGCATTTTTTTTTTTCCCCCTTTCCGTGTGCTAATCTGGTAAAAAATAATTAAAAATGACCAGCGAAGCACATAGTTCGACAGGAATTCCAATAGAAAAACTGCAGGGCATGGAAAATTACAATAACTGGAAGTTTTCCATGAAGATGCTCCTAATGCACGAGGACCTACTCGAATGTATCGAGTCCACCGACGGAAGCAAAGATTTAAGAAAAAATCAGCGCGCGCTTGCAAAAATTTTTTTTTTTTTTTTTTTTCCAGTGACAAGCTTGTCAGTGAAACTGTGAAAATGAAATTATTACAGGAGTTTTACAGAAGAGATGACAAGACAGAGACTGCATCAGCTTTAACTACAATCAAGAAGATCAAATGTTACCGATGTAAGAAGCCAGGACATACAAAGAAGAATTGCCCTAAGAATGCTACTTCTACAACTCCAGTGAGTAATGTCAAGGAGAAGAAGAAGGTATTATTGTCAGCATTGTCGGTAAATCTAAAGAATGATGTCTGGTACGTGGATTCTGGTGCAACCAACCATATGTGCAACAGCAAGAGTGTTATGTCAAAGTTGAAATCAACTAAAGAACTCTCTGTGAACATTGCTAATGGTGATAAGTTATGTACTGCAGTATTAGGTGAAGTTAAAATTAAGTTAGACAGCGGTTTTAGAACAATAACTAATGTTTATTTGGTTCCCCAACTGTCAACTAACCTTTTATCAGTTAGTGAGTTAACAAGAAAAGGTTATACAGTTAATTTTAATTCTAAAACCTGTAGAATAATGGACGAGCATGAAACCATAGCTACTGCTAGTTATGTGAATGGTATTTTTCAATTAGATTCTATAGGAAATAGCAGTAGGGCTAATGTCGAAGTGCAGCCTCAATGCATGGTGTCTGACAGCAGCAGTAAATCACTACTGGACTGTGATGTGTCAGGTCAAGAGCAGAGCAGCTTGGTGTCACAAGAAGTATGGCATCGCAGGCTGGGGCACCTCAACAGCAGGAGCATGAATGTCATGAGACAAGGTATGGTCTTTGGTATTAATTATGATAATACTCGTTTTCAATCATGTATTGCCTGTATTAAAGGAAAACTTACAAAATTATCTTTTCCAAAAGTGTCTCATAGTAGGTCTAAGGAGATTTTAGGCTTAATACATACAGATTTATGTGGTCCAATGCAAGAGAAGTCATTAGGTGGTGCTTGTTATTTTCTTACTTTCATTGATGACTGTTCAAGAAAAACATTTGTTTATTTTTTGAAAACAAAAGGTGAAGTTTTTGAAAAATTCAAAATGTTTAAAAAACTTGTTGAAAATGAGACTTATAAGAAAATAAAAACTATTCGTAGCGACAATGGTGGTGAATATATTAATAAAAAATTTCAGGAGTTTCTGCAACAGCAAGGAATCCGTCACCAAACTACTGTCCCGAATTGTAGTCAACAGAATGGTGTGGCAGAAAGAGCTAATCGTACCATCATGGACAAAGCTCGCTGTATGCTAGAAGATGCTGGTCTTGACAAACGTTTTTGGGCAGAGGCCGTAAACACTTCAGTGTATCTGAAGAATCGCTCACCTACAAAAGCTGTCATGGGCATGACACCACTGGAGAAATGGACTAATACAAAGACAAATGTAAGTCATCTTCGTACATTTGGTTGTTTGGCTTATGCTTTGACTTCAAATCACAGGAAACTGGATTCGAAGGCAAAGAAATATATATTTGTAGGTTACTACAACGATACAAAGGGTTATAAACTTATTGATCCAGAGAACCCTACACATTGCGTTAAAGCACATCATGTGAGGTTTTTAGAAGATCGTTTTTGGAAGAAGGATCTGTCAAATGATGATACTAATCAAGTGGTTCATGTTGTTTCACATACAGAACAGACATGTAGGACAGACGAAAACACCAGGGATGAAAGTCCACAGTGTGTGTCTGAAAATTGTCGTTCTGATGACAGAAATAGGAACAGGGACACAGTATTTAGTATCAATGATAGTAGTAATTCATCTGAAGCAGATAACTCGTCGGATGAAACCTATATTCCAGGAAGTTCAAGTGAAGACTCGACAACTACAGACTTCACTGATGCTGTAAATGAAGATCTATTTGCACAACTGGTAGCTCAACAGTACAGGGATCTTGGAGACCCGGAGACTGTTAAGGAAGCACTTGGTGGCAATGAAGCTAAAGAATGGAAGGAAGCCATGGAAGATGAGTATAAATCCTTTATTACCAATAAAGTCTGGCGCCTTGTGGATCTACCTAAAGATCATAAAGCAGTAAAATGTAAATGGATCTTTAAGAAAAAGAGGAACTTAGATGGAAGTCTCCTAAAATACAAAGCACGTTTGGTGGCCAAAGGATTTACTCAAAGGTATGGCATTGACTACAATGAAACTTTTTCACCTGTTGTCCGTTACTCTACCATCCGTTTATTGTTAGCACTAGCTGCAGAATATGATCTGGAAATAAATCACCTAGACGTCAAAACAGCTTTTTTGAATGGTGATCTTAAAGAGCATGTGCTAATGGAACAACCAGAAGGTTTTGTTAAGAAAGGACAAGAACAAAAGGTGTATAAGTTGGAAAAAGCTGTTTATGGATTAAAACAGGCTGCAAAGTCATGGTATGAAAAAATTAACGGAGTATTACTAAATAAACTCCATTTCAATAAGATGCCTTCAGAACCATGTGTCTATTATAAAGGACAAAAGAGGGAAATGGTTATAATTGCCCTTTATGTCGACGACATAATGTTATTCTCTTCATCGATATCCAAAGAAAGAGATATGGTGAAAGAAAAACTCATGTCAGAGTTTGAGATGAAGGATTTGGGACCTGCTCATCAAATATTAGGCATGAGAGTATGCAGGAATAAAGAATCAATTACTTTAGATCAGTCACATTACATTGAAACTGTTTTACGTAAATTTAACATGACTGAATGCAAACCATCTCTAACCCCTATGGAAGTAGGATTGAAACTGAAGAAAAGCGAAGTAAAGGATATTCGTTTCGACTACAGAAATCTCATAGGTTGCTTAATGTATATTTCAGTTTGTTCCAGACCAGATATCTCGCATGCAATAAGTATTCTGAGCCAATTTAACGAATGCTTCGATGAAACACATTGGAAAGCTGCGAAAAGGGTCCTCCGATATCTCAAAGGTACAAATAATTATTTTCTTAAATATGTTAAGGGCGGATTGGTCGTAAATGGCTACACAGACGCTGATTGGGCATCCAATGAGATTGATCGTCGTTCATACACAGGGTATGTATTTAAATTAGGTGATTCTGTTATATCTTGGGAAAGCCGTAAGCAGAGGACTGTGGCTCTCTCAAGTACCGAAGCAGAGTATATGGCTATTTCAGATGCTTGCAAAGAAGCGTCGTTTTTACGTATATTTTTGAATGAATGCCTTCAAGTTCATTGTAAGATAAATTTATACAATGATAATCAGTCGGCACAAAAACTATGCTCTAATTCAATGTTTCATGCTCGTACCAAGCATATAGATATTAGACACCATTTTATACGGGATATTGTAATTAATAAATTTATTGATGTCCGCTATATGCCTACAGGTGATATGGTAGCTGACTTACTCACTAAACCGTTAACTAAAGAGAAACATGTTAAGTTCTCTTTGTCTCTTTTATCAGTTGGATATTATTATTCTAATTATTACTGTGTTATATTTCTTAAAATATTGTAGTAATAATTAACGATATTATATGAGTTACATTCGTGTCTTGTTTAAGACTAGAGATTAAGGGGTAGTGTTGTGATTTAATTAAAATTGGTACGCATAGTTTAGTTCAAGGGGTAGTGTTGGAATTTGTGAACAAAACCTCTTTCTTAAGTCTCTGGTGAAAAAAGTGTCAAGATGACTTATCATATTTTGACTCTCTTGTGTTGTTATATTCCTATACAGAAATGAATTATATTCTTATTTGATTTAACTGAAGTTTATTAATTCCACGCCTATATAACAGGGGAATGGTCAATTTTCGTCTATTTAAACTTATAACTTTAAACCAATTTAATATAAAATTATAAAAAAAAATTGACCCTCATAGTAGCCCTTTCATTTGATATGTTTGCAAAACTTTTTTTTTTTAATTTTCTTGATGCCCCCAAAACTGACCTCAATATTCTAAATTCATTTATTTACGGTTCACGTCCGTATTTGGGTCACTCAAATTGATACGTAGGTATACCAAATTTCAACTTAATCGGTCCATTACATTCGGAGCAAATTGGCTGTGACAGAGGGACAGACAGACAGACAGACACACGAGTGATCCTATAAGGGTCCCGTTTTTTCCTTTTGAGGTACGGAACCCTAATATAATATAATAGTAGATAGGGTTGCCAGGTCGTCTAACCTATACCCGAAGTCTCTAATTCAGATAATTTATGTAAACAAAGTAATGTCAAGAAATGTCACTGTCAAAATGACTGGACAGTGGTGCAAAACATTTGATCATATTTTTTTTTTTTTTTTGTAAATAATCATTTATGAAATTAAAGTGAATTAATTATAAGAACTATGCAAACAGAATACCGTTGCCAAACAATGTTTTACGTAGGGTGTCGGAGACACGGCCTATGATCGTCATAATCAGCCCTTTTAAGTCCACTGCTAGATGTAGGCCTCCCAAAATCGATTTCCACTCGAAACAGTTTACAGCCGTTTTCATCCAAAATGTGGCTAGATAAGCTACATACAATATGAATCTACGAATGAGAGTTATATTATAAAGTGTTGTTGAAGATGTAAAAAATGTGAAAATGTTTGGATCTCCTGCATTGTTACCAGTATCATAAAATATTTTATACCAGAAAATCTCCTTTTTTTAATAACTTTGTTTTAAACCGAAAATTTATAAAAATAATTACGGTATGATTATTTTTTAATTATTATTTCTTAAATTCAGTACTTAAAAGAAAACGGAACCTTTTTTTTTCGCCATTTTATGTGAATTACCATTACGAACATATTTTTTTGATATGTTATCCCCTTTGTTTACATTAATTATCTGAATTTGAGACTTTGGGTATAATAGGTAATTCACATATAGGCAAAAATTTTTCGTCTGTTCATGTTCGTGGCAAACTCAATACCTACTATGGTTCACAGGATAGACACCTCTATATTTATATAATACGAGTATCATTGGGATAGACGTGATGAAAACATAAAGCAGGTACTGTAGGTAGGCTACTGTTGGTAGTATCCGAAATGCGAATTTGCTAGTGTACGCCTGTGTGCCTGACGTCGTCGCCGCGCGCCGCGTCGGTACACGTGCTGTGACTAAGTGGGTGTACTGCATACTGCAAGTTCAACGTGCACGGCTATCTGTAGGATGCAGAGCAGTCAAGGTGAACCACATCCACGTAAAAATAAACCGAGATACTATACCCGCGAATAATACTCCGCAGTAGGTACAGTACAGGACGATGCGAAAGTGAAACCTTGCCTGTGTACGCATACCACCATGACCCCCGTGTCATTGACATAAATATTAATATTGCGTAAATAAATAACTTATGTAGGTACTTCTTGTTTATTTATTTTATGCCTACTTACGTAAACATAAAATTGGGAATCAAACGAGCTTACCTGTTAAGCGAAGTCTTGATTCTAATTTTATGGACGGCGATCTGAAATATAATTAATTAAACAGAGTAGTGTTTCGTACACACACGTATTAAGATCGCGGTTTTTTAGAAATAGAATAAATAAATATTTTTTGCCGCGATTCAGAAAATCGCGTCATTTGCACAGCGCTATCTATCGAGCACACTGGTAAACCTAAACTCATAAATTTTGACGGAGTGGACCGATTTTAATGAAATAAAGACTTAATGTCACTTCCAGATACGGACTATGACTATATTTCCAATCCTTTAAATCTCTTGAAAACAGTTACACAAAAATGTCAATATTACATGTGAATTTTAAAATCCATCGCTTGAGGGATCCTTTTAGAAAAACGATGAAATACGTAATTCATTAGTTGTTACCAAAAGCATAAATCGACGGCCACCACATAAAGTATCGAAACTGCAAAACCTCTACTTTATAGGAGAGCGATTATAAGTTTAGATTTAGATTTTTGACAAACATGAAATTCCAAAATTGTGTACTACCGATGTATCTAAAGTGGAAAAATTTACCGTTATATACTGTCTACTATAGTTTTTAATAATTATTATACTTTTTCTAATATTACACATTCGATACTTTACTGCTGGTTACTTTTTTTTTATCGAATATGCCAATTTCGATAGTTTTTTATGACAAAATATTCTAGTCTAATATCGAATGTGCCCGTTTCGTGCTGCAAAAGTTTCTAGTAAACTATTATTTATTACTAGAATGTGGTACTTTCGATTGTTTTCTTTGATACATTGCTCAAGTCAAGGTAACATAAGTTGAACTAAAAGTTAAATAAAAACTAACCTAAACCTAACCTCACAATGCACACGTGCGTTCGCTCACAATTTCGGGTAACACTGACGAAATAGCTCTACCATGAGTTTGCACAGCCAATACTCGCTAGCGTCTCCGTAAATAATATGTATGAAATACTGTACAGCGCCCCTAGCGGTCACTGAAAGAATTAAAATGTATACCATGAGCACTATAGATTTCGATAGGTAAGAAACCTAACGTAATCTATTCGATAGCCACTAACGTTTTTCAGCTGTCGCCATACAAAACGGCACCATGAGTCACTAATTTAATAGACGCTATCGAAAAATACGCTTACGATAGTAGTTACGTAACTCACTAGCATTTTGACGAGTGAAACGTAGTTTACAATAAAATAATAACCGATTTTGAGTCCAATTAAGTAAAAATAATGCCTGGAAGATATTATTTGGCATGGAATATGTTAGCGGCCGCTGAATTAGAAAACCAACGACGTGAAAAACGTGAATTTCAAGCCAATATGAGAAAAATAAAATGGAATATCTATTTCATTGAAAATAAATATCAATCAACCCTGGCTACCCTGGCGCTTCCCCTAATTATTAAAATAATTTGATTGAAAGTAGAAACATACCTTTCCATGAACTCCACCATCAGTTGAAATTGTGCCACAAAGGTCCTCATTATCTTTTAAACTTATTTAACTCCGCGGACCACACAACGTCAACAAACTCGATAATACAACAGTGACATACTTATAAGGCATAAAAATTCAACAATCACTAAATACCTTAAGTAGTTCAATAACCGCCAACCTTTCTATTTAGTCGGATCATTGACTGTGTAGCTAGTACATTTTGAGTATATGCCTTCTCTCTTCTTATTACTTAGAAAGAAAGAAACAAAACTTATGGAGTGAAGTTAGCTAGACGACACGATCTATCGAGCTTACGTTAGCGCCCGCGTAAGACTCCGTAAAACTCATGGTGCAAGCATTATCGAAATCTATTCGATCCACGTTAATACGCTAGCGAGTTTAACGATAGCGAGTAAGTTTTCGATAACAACTCATGGTAGGGTAGTTTCGTGTCGCGCCAGCGCATGACAGCGCTGACCACGTATAATATCGAAAGTGGCAAGCTCGATGTTTTATTGTGTTCATTTTATGAACTTTCGATTTTGTTCGATTGAAAAACTGTTGAGGGTATAAAAATTGTTACATAATTTTTATATAGAATAATACATCTTTATCTCTACTTGCTATTAGTGCTATAAAACGAAAATGGCTTTTTTGTAGTTTCGATAGTATACGTGGGGGCCGTCGAAATTTGAATCTTCATATCCCTAACTTAAGAAATAACAGGTTTCCCATACAAACTTGGTATAACCTTACTATATTTAATTAAATCCGGGAAGACTCCTTGATCCACACACAAATTAAAATAATATTAAAGCTAAGTATGGTGCTATAGTCTCGATTATAGATGTACAAACTTTGATAGACATTCCCCATAGATCTTCGGTTAATTTGATTTTGATTTGCCGAAAAGCTTTTATATATACTTGTGTAGTAGTTAAGGGTGAGGATTCGAAAAAGCTTACCGCCAACTCCAGTCCACTGCCTCGTTCTCCTATGGCCGCGGCAGCGTGGTCTGTCGTCCTGAATCCTGCTAAACTTCACCACACATATTTTCCACAGGCGTTAATTAATGTTATTGCTAGTATGTTGCTAGGATTGTAACACGAAATCATCGAAGGACCTTTTTCTTTTTGAAAATGTTTATATCGCGCGGAGCACGTTATTTTACGAGTTGAAAAACAGTTAGTGTCGCGAAAAGGCACGCGGAAGCGCGGCGCCACTATGCTCATCCGTGGACCAATCGGATTGCTCAGCGAATGGGCGATGGAGAAGCAGATCACTTAATCAAATCAACCCCTCTTAAATACACATAAAAGCTAAATAATAATTACTCGTAATGGGGTGACAAACTATCCTAAAAAATCCCTAAGATTTAATGCAGTAGGTATATAATAACCAGTTTAAAGAGAACGGTACGTAACAATACTAATATACCTAATGTCATGCATACCTGTTATTTGCATGGTTACTAAAAAGATAATTTAAGATGTTATTTTTATTTGAATTGTAAGTGACTGTACTGTTGGTGTGCTTATTATAAATAAATAAATAAATACTAATATTATAAAGCTGAAGAGTTTGTTTATTTGTTTGAACGCGCTAATCTCAGGAACTACTGGTTGGAATTGAAAAATTATTTTTGTGTTGGATAGTCCATTTATTGAGGAAACTTATAGGCTATAAAACATCACGCTACGACCAAAAGAAGCGGAGGCTAAATGAAAAATGTTGCAAAATCGGGAAAAAATATTCCTTTTTGAGAGCTTTCGTTGCGTGCGCTGCGTAAACGATTTAAGTTACGCAAATATCATGTATGATGGAATTGATCCTGATTCCTCTTTAAATGTTCTAAAAAAAAGTCCGCGACAGAATATGTCTATCTTTTAAGATTGACTCACTATAACGTTTTTTTTATGGTAATCAAATTTGTTCGAAATTAATGCATTATTTGCGAAGGAGTTTTCATAAACATGGTATTAATCCTTATCCAAATAAATACGTTATTCATCACAAGTATTTAATTTTGAACAAAGTTGCTCTTACACCATTTTATTTCAATTAACATCTTAGGAGATATAGCTGTTTTATAATAACTCCTCCGAAAAATAATGATCAACTCTGCGAGGTAGTATATTCTAAAGCTGAAGAGTTAGTTTTTAGGGTTCCGTACCCAAAGGGTAAAATGGGACCCTATTACTAAAACTCCGCTGTCCGTCTGTCTGTCTGTCTGTCTATCTGTCCGTCTGACACCAGGCTGTATCTCATAAACCGTGATAGTTAGACAGTTGAAATTTTCACAGATGATGTATGTATTTCTGTTGCCGCTATAACAACAAATACAAAAAAAAACAGAAAAAATAAATATTTAAGGGGGGCTCCCATACAACGGACATGATTTTTTGCCGTTTTTATAGATAACTAGCTTCTGCCCGCGGCTCCGCCCGCGTGAATGTCGGTTATCGCGTAAAAAGTAGCCTATGTCCTTCTCCATATCCCAGGCTATATCTCTGCCAAATTTCATGACAATCGGTTCAGCGGTTTAGGCGTGAAAACGTAACATACAGACAGACAGAGTAATTTTCACATTTATAATAATAGTATGGATGGATGGTAAGGAACCCTTCGTGCGCGAGTCCGACTCGCAACTGAGAGTTGGATTTGAAAAAAATATTTTGCAAAGCCCAATTCTTGAGGAAGAATTATATTCCTATTAACTAGGACACAATTGTTTTTTAAATGAAAGTTTAAGCGAATATGAAGTAAAAGCACGGGCAGGCAATGTGATGCGACGGGGTGGGTCGGGGGAACAAAAAATTTCACGCGGACGAAGTCGCGGGCAGAAGCTAGTATTATATAAATGTAACTTTACCCAGGAAACTACTTTATTAATTTTTATGGGTAATAGGGGAAATGTGAACAATTCATTTTCTAAATAATCATCAAAAACTTTATTTTTATATTCAGTTCCGTTATCCGTATGTAAATATTTAATTTTTCTTCCTGTCAAATTTTCGACTTGACATTTAAAAATTTTAAACTTTGACAAAACGTCACTTTTATTTTTCATCATAAAGACTTCATACCAACGAGTACAGTCGTCAATAAAAGTGACAAAGTATTTATTTCCGCCATTCGATTGAACTCTCATTGGACCTACCACATCTGAGTATATTAGTCGCAACTTCTCGTTGCAGCGTGAACTGGATTTCACAAAGGCAACGACACCATTTTACCCTTAGCGCACACATCACAATCATGCAAGTTACTATCGATCTCTATCGGATCAATACCTGATTTCTTTATAATAGTACTTTCATAAGATCCCTAAATCAATCAAAATCAAAATATTTTATTTCACATAAACCTACATGGGCACTTATGAAACGTCGGAAGCTAGGTGCACGGTTCGAGTTAGTCGTTTCCTATGGAGAAGAGCCAGCAAGAAACTCCACGGTTACTCTTTTAAAAATAATTGGCTTTACAATATTATTAAATAAACAGTGATCATAGGTATGGGAGGACAGTGTAGGCCTTTCAACAATTACCAGGTAGGTACTTAACAAAATAGAAAACCGCCAACAAATCTACACTCTACTAGGCATACAACGTTCTCACATTCACAAAATATAAAATAATCTAAGTATATAAAATATTAATGACATGATTGCAATTACAACTACAGTAACATATCTGAATAAATATCATGTACCTAGCATTCAGATGTCCCATACGCTCATGCGGGTCATTCTACGGGTTACATTTTTAAAATCGCAAAAATAAAAATCGGGGTTTTTAAGGTTTTTAATGATCATTTATTAGAAAATATTATAAAAAACGATATGGAGTGAAAGATACAAATAACAAGTTCTGTTTAATATGTAAATTTCAGAAAAATAAGAAAAATATGATCACCGAATTGACTCATGTGTTCACAGAAATGTTGAAAGTGATAATAAAACAGCCACCTAATCAGATACATTAAATTTTAGACAATTAACATTATTGACCTATTATTAGAAGTCGTATTAATAAATCAAAACAAAAAAAATACCATATGAAATGCTTAAAAATAAAAATAAAATCTTTGATCACCGAAATGACAAAACAGTAACTGTCATTTCTGTGATTTCAATCAAAAATATTTTCAGAATCACTGCTGGAGTCATTGTACAACGACCACATTGCTTTTCGAGCATCACGTGCAATCTCAGTCGGCATAATATTTATTTTCATGATTTACATGATTTGACCAAGATTATGTCTGGACTTTAAAAGAGACTGTGATCTCTGAGTTTGTTTCGGTCTTTCTTCTCAGAGTAGTCAGATACGAAACGCCGACCTCATCTAGTTTTAAAATATGATTGACGTGTAAAAGTGTTTGTAAAAACCTACTTACAGAAATAAAATCATTTATCATTTATCATTTCCTTGTTCGCAAAGGCCTAATTTCGTCGGAGCTATCAGAATAAATATCATCAACACTTAATTTAGAGCATGACGGTGTAGGTGTCTCATTTTCAGTATTGCTTGGAATGAATTTGTCGGTGATTGCTATTTTCCCCAAGTTAAAATGAACACAAGTGGTGGTCGGAGAGCATGTCAAACAACTTAGTCGCCTAGCTTGAAGAACATTCGGATTTTCTTTTACCCTTCAAATAAATAATTCCATTTATCCTGTGCTAAATACTTGCGTTCTGCTTTGGAAAAAAAGCGAGAGTAATAAGCAATAGGATGCTCAATGTTGTCAATCGTTTGTGTAAGTACAGAACCAAGACCTACCGCAGAGCATGCATTTATAGAACTAAAAGAGGCGCTAATGAACACACCTGTAATGGCTTGTCCCGATTTTTCTAAGCCATTCATTTTACAGTGTGATGCTTCTGCAGTAGGTCTTGGTTCTGTGAATTATATCAATTCCGTGAACATTATCGCTTCTAAGGAAATAGTAAGGTTTTGAATATAATGTGGTGCAAGCAGACAGTTAAAACAGCTCATAGTAGCTTTTTATGAACATCTCAATACTCAACTATTGCAAATTCAAGCTTTAACGTCATTTCCGTGAAACCAGTCAATTCCGTGAACACTAAGTTCCCGGAATTGATGATCACAGGATTGACAAACCGTACCAAAACTTATTGCAAATGGACGTTAAACAAGTTACTTTGCATTTTATAACCTCAACCAATATTAGTCCCCATGCTGTAAATTATGTGCGTTATTTGAAAAAAAAATACATAATTTCTTACCAAGAATCTCTCTTAACCGAATTGATGATACAAACGGAACGAAATCCGTAGAATACTTTGTTTTTCACAATTATAATTCGGACAAACCACACTCCTTGTAGGTTAATCGCACACGACTGATTTGACAGATCTAGCAGTGGCTCTAGTTAATAAAATAAATAGTTTGGTAGTTTTGGGATTTTTTTATACCGAAAAAGTGGTTCACGGAATTGATGACTATTTTCAAAACAGTGGTATAATGGCTACAAATCAGAAAATAAAACATTTAAAAAATATATTCGTGCATTCTATAATGAATTGGAATGTTTATAAACCAATTTTAATACATTTATTTGATGAATACTGTTGCATTTAATTTAATTTTGGTTTATGTGACTGGCCATGACTGGCAATTTTAATACATTTATTTGATGAATACTGTTGCATTTAATTTAATTTTGGTTTATGTGACTGGCCATGGTCACATAACAGCTCACGGAGTATGATATCGACAACTATAAAACATTTTTTCTGGAACTTATTAACAAATAATGTTATAAATTGTTTTGTTTCTAAAAAGAAGGTACAATTATGAAGATATTTGGACATAAAATCTTTTAATATCCCTATTTTTTCTATAAATATAAAAAAATAACAGATTTTTAGTACTCGGTAGAATGACCCATGCCATCGATACAGATCAACACTTTCACTACTTAATACAGACGCGTCCAATTCCCTCAAGTAATATAAATCACCTCGCCGATCAGCGGTCAGTTTTACCTCACCGTTTTTAACTGCATAGGCTACGTCGTGCTTGAACGTGACTTCACAACCTCGTTGGGTAAGCTGGACGATGGAAATTAAATTACTACGTAAATCGGGAACTAATAGGGTATTTTCAAATTTAATTTTTCGCGTTCGATCATCATTGCATGCTAATAACTCAACTGTACCTTTACCTTGCACGGTTGTCAAAGAATCTGTGGCTAATTTGAATTTTGGACTCGCATGGAGTATCTCAGGAAACCTTTGCGGGTCATTGCACATATGAGAAGTGCAACCACTATCAAAAATCCATTCCTGACGGCGCTTCGCATCAACAGCGATGCGTCAGTCATCTGAAAAATTATACATGGTTAAAGCTTCACAACTTTCATGACTAGTGCATGACTTCACACACCGAGTTTCTCGAGTCTTCTCCCCTTTTTTTGTGCAGTCCGATGCCTTATGGCCAAAATTGTGGCACTTATAACATTTCAACTTACATGTTTTTCCAGTAATTTTCTTCGGATGTTTGTCCAAATACATACATACAATACGCCTTCTATTTTTTCAACTTGAGTGTTTCCTCTTGAACTATCCTCTTCGATGATTTTAACTCTTAGTTGCTCTGGCTTTGGAAGTTCATCTCTAGACTCTATAGCACACACATCTAAAATTTTCGTAACTGCCCGGAAGACTGTACCACAGCATAATCGTTAGCAAATCATCATGGATTTTAATATTCATTTCTTCCAATTTGTCGACAGCTTCAAAAAAGGAATCAAGGTGCTCATGTACCTTTTGGTTTTCACTCATCCTTTGTAACATGAGCCTTTTCATTAAATTCGCTTTCTTTACAGGCCCTCTTGATGCAAACAAGCTCTCTAATTTTAACCATACCTCTCGTGCAGTCTCCATCCTTTTTATATGACGAACTACACTCTGATCTAATACCAATATCAACTCAGACTTTGCTTTTCTGTCAACCGTCTTCCATGTCGATATAGCAGCATCGGTAGTAGGTTTGGCTTTTCTCCACTTACATACTCCCAGAAGTCATTTTTTATTAACAACGCTTCCACCTGTACCTTCCAACTGTCGTAGTTGTCCTTCGTCAATAATTCTATACGTACATTCGAAGTAATTTTTCTTCCTACATGTACTTTACAAATCCGAAAATATAATATAATTTCGCATTATTTTCATAACTCACAACACACTTTACTGCTCTGGGCCCATAACCTTTGTTGGGGAGAGTTCTCTATTGTATCACCTAACTTTTTTATCCATAATTTAAAGTGCCATAACTTTTTTGTCCTAATCATCATTTGTCCAAATGATAACTTACCCGAACTTAATATTAGATAATATCACATGCCATAAAATTGAAATCCCTAAATATAATGTGTCCTAAATCCGTGTGTCATAAATATTACAATCAATAATATACAAAAGACATAAAACCGTTTTCAATAAAAGTTATAAGTTCTAAACTTAAATGATTTATTGTTTATTTATCCTAATAATGTTTTTAAAACAAAGTATTACAAAGCTTTTGCTATGAACTTCTCTCAGGCGTTACGTAGATACGAGTTAGGTATATGACAGCGGGCAATATTTTTTCATCTACCGACTTGTTTTGAGATAGTTCACTTGTTGTTTAATTTTGTTTGAAGTAGCAGGATAAATACGTTTTTATTGGGTCTCCCTTGTTTCATCGAAAAGAAATTGCCAAATTATCACTTAGCAAAAAATCTCTTCACAAATAATTGTAACGCAAACCTAATGTTTGGCAAGTGAACGTTTTAACAAAAACTTGTTTACCAACTAGTACTTTTACCAATTACTATGAGGTCACAGTTTTAACCCAACCCAACCTAAGCAATTTTTTTAAATAATTAACCTCATCTTACTAGTTCGGTTCTCGATAGCCTGCTAAAAATAATCAGTTTTTTCCATATTTTTTTTTCTCTATAATCTAGCCGTTTCTGGCACTTGCCGGCCGCTGCCGCGGCACCGCTCGCTTCGCTCGCTCGGCTCGTGCGTAGGAGGTCACAGTTTTAACTTAACCTAACCTAACCATTTTTTTAAAATAATTAACCTACTCTAACTAGTTCCATAAGTAACTAAAGAGTTCAGAACAAATCATTTGACCAAACGTTTATTGTCTAAAGATTGTTTGCTGAGATAAATCATTTGATTAAAGACCAAATGCCAAAATGACATTATCCTTGATAATATTCTGCCAAGTAAAATTTTAACGAAAATGTGCGTTTAGAAAATGTGCGTTTAGTACGCACATTTTAAATTTTTCAATCATTCCTAGATGGTTTAACGCTCACCTCCGCAGCTTTGTCTTGCTGGCCTGCTAAATGGCCGCGAGCGTTACAACCACCTGCTCCTCGACTCACGGGCCGCCTCGCCCTTCCGCGTGTAAGCGATTCTAAATTACACTCTAGGGGTAGGGCAAACAAGACTGCGTGGAGTCGGATTTACAGTGATTCGTTTCTGTCACTAAAACCTAATTTTTTGCTAATGTTTTAGGACTAACGATTTTATTCTAAATGAACATTCGGAATAATACAATACTTAGGACATATATGACTTTATTTCATGCAAAATTGGGAGATTCAATTATTATAGTACTCGATATTATGACAGAATAGTTTAAGTAGTAAAGATAAAACAAAATTTCGAATTTTTGAACATTATGGTTACTGAAGTTTATAGCAAACGAGTTATGGATAATGATTTTCGGACAAACAATTTTAGGAGAAGAAAGGGAGTACCGTTGGGGAGGTATGCAGAGCGGAAAACACAGAAAGTATTGTAAAGCATTTATTAGGAAGGTAGGTAATATAAAGGTTTATCTAAGGAAAAATGTGGAACATGGAGTCACATGAAAAACTATGTGTCAACTCTAATGTATACAGTTATTCATCTAGCCAGTACATTACATTAGTACATGGAGGTGATATACTTTCAACATTTTTTCAGTTTTTTTTTAATATTTTTAATTGTTGAATTATAACAAATATGTTAGGCTTAATTGCCACATATTAAATTCGATTTTGTATTATTTGGTTTTCATGTTTTTTTGACTTCTGAATCCAAAGCTCCACTTTTTAATTTTTTTCAGTTGATTTTTGAATATTTTTAATTGTTGAATTATAATAAATATGTTAGGCTTAATTGCCATATATCAATTTAGATTTTTTATTATTTGTTTTTCATGTTTTTTAGACTTCTGAATCCAGGGCCCCACTTTTTAATTTTGTCAGTTGATTTTTGAATATTTTTAATTGTTGAATTATAATAAATATCTTAGGCTTAATTGCCACATATCAATTTATATTTTTTATTATTTGTTTTTCATATTTTTTAGACTTCTGAATCCAAAGCCCCACTTTTTTAATTTTGTCAGTTGTTTTTGAATATTTTTAGTTGTTGAATTATAATAAACTAGTTTTTGCCCGCGGTTTCGCCCGCGTGGATAATAATCATAATAATAATAAAACTTTATTTGCCAAAATGTAGGTGTACAAAGTAGTATGATGTTATTATAAATGTGGCCCGTTTACATTCTACCATTACGTGTGGTGTGCAAATATTTAATTTCAGAATACATTAAATTATTAAAAACTAGCTTTTGCCCGCGGCTTCGCCCGCGTGGATGTCGGATATCGCATAAAAAAGTACCCTATGTCCTTCTCCATATCCCAGGCTATATCTCAAAATTCTAACTTAATATTAATTTTAATGTGATTCACTATGTGAATAGAAACCGAAACAAATGATTTAATATAATAAAAGTACTTATGTTCGGAACGTGAATGAGTCTTTACTTAGAAGATAACAAACACAAAATCAGAATACGAAATTTCACTCAAATTCTTAAAGCAATTAATTGTGACAAATTACGACACGAAATAAAAGTGCGACACAAATAATAATTTTAAAATAATTCACGTAAGTACCTATGTGAAAACAAAACGAAATCCTCCGAAATGTCGCATGATACACCGTTTGTGCTGATAAAACGCTCGAAATATCTGATAAACACCATTGGTGCATACTTTTCTCAGGGTCACGTTCGCAATTGGATGAAATATTTGACATTTATTTTGTACTTGCAACACGATCTGGCTGTAGAATTCGATTAATCGACTAATACTTGACCGGTTGACATTTTAGCGGGAACACCACTAAACGAACGAAAAAAAAAAGAAAACAAAATACGTCTATACTCTGTGGTCGTGTGGCGGTGTGGCGCGGTGCTTAATGTAAACATTCATCAAGGTTATACGTGCGTAAAGTAATGGATTCAATGAGAAAACGGTTTAATCTTAGAAGAATCTTATACAGAATTACTGACAAATAAGTGTAGATTTCGTATTGAGTGTTAGTTTATCGAAAAGTGATAAATATGTCAGTGAAAAAGTAACGAAAGTTTTGGAATGCACAAATTTTGATCATAAGGCCGCCGTGTTTAGTAATGTTTTTATGATAAATATTCTTGTATACTGTTTGAAATACTCATAAGTAGCTAGATTATTTATCTACGAACATAATTTGGCTAATAGTTACTGATATTATAGCGTATTGTTATCGTAATCGTATTTCCAAGAGTAAAATTCGGCAAACAAATACCTACAAAAAGACAATAAAATGGATATAGTATATTATCCTTAAGAGATAGACATATGCCATCGCGGACTTTTTTAAAGACCTTTATAAGATACATAATTCCACCATACATTATTTTGTTATATCTCAAAGGGTTTAGACAGCGTTTTCGTTGAAAGCTCCCAGACGGCTTATTTTTTTCCGACGCCTCCAACAAATATCGTTAATTCATACAAAAATGCATACAAAAACTTAACAAATTATATACTAAAACCTTCCTCAAGAACCAAGCTATCCATTGGTGAAAACAGCATGAGAATCGGTGCAGTAGTTTTTGAGTTTATCGCGAACAGACAGACAGACAGACAGACAGAAAGACAGACAGACAGACGCGGCGGAGGACTTTGTTTTATAATATGTAGTGATGTCATAATATTCCTTCAGTTATCACTATAATCGTTACAAACAGTCAGATTAAATAAATTATTTGCAAATATTTAATTTCACAATAATAATAATAATAAATACTGAACCTTAGCGATGATAGCAATATTGAGACAGTAGATAAAGCAAGACATATAGAGGAGATACACAGGAAGTGGAGGCAAAAAGAACTACATGGAAGACATCCCAACGATTTATACCAAACATACATAGATAAAGAGGCTTCTAACAAATGGCTGGAGCTAAGTGAGCTGTTTCCTGAAACAGAAGGGTTTATGTTAGCTATTCAAGATCAAGTCATAAATACAAAAAATTATAGAAAATACATAATAAAAGATAGTACAGTAGGAAATGATTTATGCAGAAAATGTCACAGCAAACCTGAAACAATACAACATATCACAGGAGCTTGTATTACACTAACCCAAAACGACTATACGCATAGACATAATCAACTTGTTAATATCATACACCAAAAACTCGCAACTAAACTTAAACTCATGCAGGATCCCTACACACCATATTACAAGTACACACCTAGAGCTGTTTTAGAAAACCAATTCTACAAAATATATTATGATCGCACTATAATTACAGACCATACCATATATAACAACAGACCTGATATAACACTAGTTGATAAAGTAAGCAAACACACATTCTTAATAGATATAGCAGTCCCAAATACTAATAACATACAAAAAACTATCACAGAAAAAATTAGGAAGTATACAGAATTACAAGAGGAAGTTACTAGAGTTTGGAAAATGAATAGAGTCACTATAGTCCCAATAGTATTATCAACAACAGGTGTTATCCCGAAACAAATATTCAATAGTTTTAATGCACTCAATTTGTCCAAATATACATACATAACACTACAAAAAGCTGCCATATTAAACACTTGCCGCATAGTAAGAAAATTTTTACAACAAGATTTGGGTAATAATTTCACAGCAGTACAGAGTAATTTACCTTCTCAAAATAATAACTAGAATCTCACCTTGGTTCACACCCGTGAGATTCTGAAAAAGCCAGGTACTAACCTGAGAAAATTAATTTTAAAAACCATAATAATAATAATAACCCCACCGCCGTATCTCTACGTTGACGTCGTGGTGGGGCTCCCCACCGCCGTATCTCTACGTTGACGTCGTGGTGGGGCTTGCGCGCTCCGAACTCTAGGTCTGTGCCGATAGAGTTTACTTTCCCGGAACATGTCTAGAGTGAGGAGCCAGACCAAGAGAGTTACAGAAACCCGCAGGGCAGCATGTGGCGAGCTGTTGGGCAGTTGCGACCCCACGGACCCTATCTCCCGGGAGAAGTCATGTTCCTCATCTCTGGCTTGCCTTTATTGGCCGGCGGGAGTGAAAACTGACGAGGAACTGAGCTCCCACCTCATTCTTGCCTTTATTGGCCGGCTTGAGTGGAGATTCGCAAGAGCAAACGTGCTCGGAGGAAGGAAGTATTCCAGTAAGTGCTTGTAGGGATCTTAACCATCTTCCGGGCTCTGGGATTGTTCTTAGAGCCTTGGAATACCTCTCCACTCCTCGAGCACCTCAGGACATGTTGCCCCCTTGTCGCTACGTCACTATGTGCTAGCGACCGTTTTCGGGGGCCCATTATTGAGTGTGCAAGTCACCCCCTGCCATTTTATCCGTGTATAATAAAACATTGATCAGGCAGGGGCCATAGTCCTTCAATAGTTTTTGGTAACCAGTCCATTTTAACCACCCAAACCCATAGTCCAATATCTTTGTTTTCCATATTCTGCAATAGTCCTCCACCAACCGGGGGTTGTCCTTGGGTGCACTTGCATAGTGCGTACAGCGATAATCGTCGGTTGGTGCCTCATTTAATGAAAAAGCGTCTAACGGGCCTCTGCGAGTTAGCTTCGGCCCCTCGTACGCCTTCCAAAGGTCCGGGACCCCAGGGTCCCGAGATATGTAGACATATATAAATAAAATAATAATAAAAATCTTTATTGATACAAAAACCTTTGACATTGCTTAAAAACTAGGATACATAACTTGGTTAACTAAAGGACACATGGATAAGGAAAACCCTGAACTCCTAAACTAGGTGATCATGTGACTTAGGAGTCAGTGTTCTGCTGTTGCTGTGGTACCAAAAACCTTTTTATTGTGTTCCAACATTACAAAAATAGTCATTGTCATTGCAGGTTACAAAGTATATTTATATTAAAATTAACAACGTAGGAATATTATGGTATGCTGAAAACGACTTTTAAACTGTGTAAGGGTGCGTATGTTAGAGTAAGGGTGTAGTGTATGTTAGAATGAGGGTATGTATGTAAGGGTGTGTATGTATGGGTGTGTGTACTAGTGTTTGGCGTTTGCGTGAGGGTGTGTTGGAGAGTTTGAGATTGTATTGTATATGTGCTGCTGATATGCATCAAATAAAATGAGAAATTGCAAACAACAGTAGAACAGGTTTATATGGCCGCCCATTGTATATTTTATAGTGTATAAGTTTTATTTTCTTTTGTAATGTGTAATCTGATGTACAATAAAGTATATATAAATAAATAAATATATTTATACGCCTACTGCTGGTGGTGTAGAAGTTCTTCTGTTTGAGCGTAGTTTTGATCCTGTAGCCAATTTTGTAGTTTAATCCTATCTTCATGGTGATTTAGCCCAGCTATCTGGATGGATTTAGAGATATTTTTGTAAATTAATGAACTTAGAACGTAAAACTGTCGCCTGGCGAATGTAGTTTTGTGGCGTACTATCGAGTATACATTTTTTGCTTTACGCTTAGAAGGATCTGATGGTGAGATTTCTTTATGTTTTCTGAGAGTGGCTCGAAGGACAAAAAGCTGTCTCACAGTAATTAATTTGCAGTCCGCATATAATTCAGTAGTAGGGAATCTGTATGGTCTGCCAAGCATCACCTTAAGGACAGCTCTCTGTGCCCGCTCCACTACAATAAACTTGGTTTTAACAGCTCCACCCCATACCGGGATGCAGTAGGTGATAACAGACTGACAGAGTGCTAGATAAACCATTTTTAAAACGTTAATGTCTGCGCAATGTCTCAGAGATTTAAAGATATAGATAAGTCTTCTGACTCTTGAAGCAGTGTTATCTATTTGCTTATACCATTTCAGTCCGTCATCAATCACTACACCCAGGTACTTCGTGTGATTAACACGGGTAAGCATTGCACACGAGCAAGAACTGAGTTCAGAGCACGTATGTACCGTGATTACAAATTCTGGTGGAGCTTTGTTTCTATAATTCATAAAGAAGGGAATGAAATTTGTTTTGGCCACATTTAGGGTGAGTAGGTTGAGTAGCAGCCAGTTTATAACAGTTTTTAAGGACTGCTCCGAAATATTCTTTACCTCGCTCCAAGTATTACCATATACCACAATAGCGGTGTCGTCTGCATAAGTGAAGATTTGTGATTTATGTAAGGGCAGCGTGCATAGGTCATTTTGATGTAGATTTGAAAAAGCGTAGGTCCCAGCACGCTGCCTTGCGGGACTCCGTATGTGACAGTTTTTTCGTCACTTACGCATGAATTGATGTTAACAGCCAATTTTCTATTTTGAAGGTAATCCCTGAAGAGTTCAAGAGGTTTGCCACGAATACCTATACACTCCAGTTTGTAGGGTAGGAACAGAGACCGTGTCGAACGCCTTTTTCAGATCCAGAAAAATACTGGCGCATTTTTGATGCTCGTCTAGTTTTTTTGATACAAACTGAGTTAGGTCGATAACAGCGTCTTCGGTAGAAATTCCTTTTTTAAAACCAAACTAGTTGGATGCTATTATTTTGTATCTGTTAAGATAATTTACTAGTCTACCGTTAATTAACTTTTTCATAACTTTAGAGAGAGCCGAGAGTACTGATATGGGTCTATAATTGTTGACACAGTCTCTGGCCCCACTCTTGTGTATTAGGTGAACTAGGGCCCTCTTGAAAGGTTCTGGGAACACTCCTTTTGTAATAGAAATGTTAATAATATGCGTTATTAGAGGGACAAGTGTGTTTCGACAAACCTTTAACAGGGTAGACGGTATTCCATCCCAGCCAGTTGCACTATCCTGCCTAAGGTTCATGATGGTGGATTCAACTTCTGATTCATCCACCTCAAGGATTACAAAGGAGTTATTAGAGGTTTTTTGTTTGAGGGGCTGTTGCAAAGTTGTAGGAATTTTAGAGGCTAGCTCAGCTCCAATTGTGGCAAAGAAATGACATGTAGAGTTAATTGCCGCCTTTGGATCAGATTTGATATTCAGCAGTTCAGTAGGTGGTGCACATAACTTTTTTGTGTTTGTGATGTCTTTTATTTTGTTCCAGAGTGCTTTGGGATTATGTTTTGCTTTATTTATTTCGTGTTTGTCATGTAATGTTTTAAGTTTTCTAAGAAGGCCATTACAATAGTTACGGTACCTTTTATAAGTAATTTGTAGGATTAGATTATCATAATAATAGGTACATTATATAATTTAAAAATGTCATATCATTACATTAGTTACCAATATGATCTTTATAAAGTGTCAGATTTTATATATTAATTGAAATGATAATGTCCATGAATATTGTTAAAATGTCAAAAAATAATAATAGTAAGTAAATGTCAAATTAAAAAACAAATAAACCAAGTATAATGACATTACTTTCTTTCTTCGACATGTGACACAAATTCATTAACAGTGTAAAAACATTTTTCTTGAAGCCACTGAATCAGCTTTTTTTTAAACATAAGCAAAGGTAGTTCTTTAAAGGCGTTTGGTAATTTATTTTATATCTTAATAGCCATTATAAACGAATTTCTTTTATATATATCGAGCTTGCATTGTGACAAGCAGAGCCTATGTTTATCTCTAGAGGCAACATTCCTTTTGGTTACATCTCTATGCTTAATAAAATTTTCAGGATGTTGTCGTACTAATAGGCACAATTCTTTAATATACATGCATGCTAACGGTAAAATGTTGTACTTTCTAAACAGTGGCTTACAGCTATCCATGTACCCAGCTCCACAGATTGCACGCACACATTTTTTTTGTAACATAAACGCTTTATTGACATCTACCGAATTACCCCACAATAAGAGACCGTATGAGAGTACGGAGGAAACGTATCCGTGATATGCACAAAGAGCCGCTTCAGTTGAGACCGTGGCTCTTAATCTTCTTAGTGCACAAATAAATCTGTCCAGTTTGTCACAAACATATTCGACATGCTTTTTCCAATCGCAATTTTGATCCAATTGTATGCCCAGAAATGCAGCACTTACTACTTGTTCTATAGTAGTGGCATTATATTTAACAGTCAGCGTTAATGGGTTTCTCCTGTATGTTTGAAATTGCATCATTTTCGTTTTCTCCATATTAATTTGTAGGTTATTGGAGTTCAACCAGTGTATTATATTTTTGATGGCTTCATTAATCGTCGTGTCATCAGCAAATAAAATGACTGTATGGCGAGTGATATTTGGGAGGTCATTGATATAGAGAAGGAATAAAAAAGGCCCCAATACACTGCCCTGCGGCACTCCGAAATTATTTTCCTGATAGTCGCTTCTATATGACACTTTTTTTCCATTATGTATTCTGGAGATTTCTACACATTGTTGTCGGTTTTTTAGGTAGTTTCTTAACCAGTCGTTCGCTTTTCCTCTTATTCCGTATTTTTCTAATTTGTGTAAGAGAAGTTCGTGATCTACAAAATCGAACGCCTTGCTCATATCCAAGAGGATTGCCGTTACTGGTAAGCCGTCATTTATCGCCTGGGTGACATTCTTCATCAAATTGAAACAAGCCAAAGACGTGGTACTGTTTTTCCTAAACCCAAATTGTTCGTTTTTAAGTATACGATGACTAATCGCAAATTCTTGGAGCCTTCTCAGCATGATTTTCTCCAAGATTTTTGACATAATTGGTATCAGAGTCACTGGCCTATAGTTCTTCATGTTAGATGTATTACCTTTTTTAAAAGTGGCTTTACTATTGATTTTTTTTTAATCTTGGGAATGCACCTTCTTCAAAAGAAAAGTTTATTAAATAACTTAATGGTTGGCAAATGCATGAAGCGCCTAATTTAATTACCTTTGTTGTTATGTCATCCAGTCCAACTGCACTTGTATTTTTAAGATTTTGTATTATTATAAATACCTCCGTAGCATCAGTAGCTTTAAGAAATATTAGGTGGTCGTTATTACCATCGATAGTCTTGTTTATCTCGTCAACATTGTATTTAAAATTAGAATTATTGGTCGATTGTATGTATGATTAAATGTGTCACTTATTTCCTTAGGGTCTAGAATTTTCCGGTCATCTTTAGTACGTCAATTTTCGTTTTAGCGTTTAAATCATCAATATTTTCATTAATCACCGCCCATGTGGCTTTACACTTATTTTTAGATGTTTGATTTGTGGATGTCGATTATCGCATAAAAAAGTACCCTATGTCCTTCTCCATATCCCAGGCTGTATCTCAAAATTCTAAATTAATATTAATTTTAATGTGATTCACTATGTGAATGGAAACCGAAACAAATGATTTAATATAATAAAAGTACTTATGTTCTGAACGTGAATGAGTCTTTACCTAAAGATAACAAACACAAAATCAAAATACGAAATTTCACTCAAGTTCTTAAAGCAATCAATTGTACCAAATTACAACACGAAATAAAAGTGCGACACAAATAATAATTTTAAAATAATTCACGTAAGTACCAACAATGTGAAAACAAAACGAAATCTTCCGAAATGTCGCATGATACACTGTTTGTGCTGATAAAACGCTCGAAATATCTAATGAACACCATTGGTGCATAACTTTTCTCAGGGTCACGTTCGCAATTGGATGAAATATTTGACATTTATTTTGTATTTGCAACACGATCTGGCTGTAGAATTCGATTAATCGACTAATACTTGACCGGTTGACATTTCAGCGGGAACACCACTAAACGAACGAAAAAAAAAAAGAAAACAAAATACGTCTGTACTCTGTGGTCGTGTGGCGGTGTGGCGCGGTGCTTAATGTAAACATTCATCAAGGTTATAAGTGCGTACATTATGGATTCAATGAGAAAACAGTTTAATCTTAGAAGAATCTTATGCAGAATTACTGAGAAATAAGTGTAGATTTCGTATTGAGTGATAGTTTATCGAAAAGTGATAAGTATGTCAGTGAAAAAGTAACGAAAGTTTTGGAATGCACAAATTTTGATCATAACGCCGCCGTGTTTAGTAATGTTTGTATGATAAATATTCTTGTGTACTATTTGAAATACACATAAGTAGCTAGCTTATTTATCTACGAACATAATTTGGCTAATAGCTACTGATATTATAGCGTATTGTTATCGTAATCATATTTCCAAGAGTAAAATTCGGCAAACAAATACCTACAAAAAGACAATAAAATGGATATAGTATGTTAGCCTTTAGACTTTTTTGAAGACCTTTATAAGATACATAATTCCACCATACATTATTTTGTTATATCTCAAAGGGTTTAGACAGCGTTTTCGTTGAAAGCTCCCAGATGGCTTATTTTTTTCCGACACCTCCAACAAATATCGTTAATTCATACAAAATGCATACAAAAACTTAACAAATTATATACTAAAACCTTCCTCAAGAACCAAGCTATCCATTGAAGAAAACAGCATGAGAATCGGTGCAGTAGTTTTTGAGTTTATCGTGAACAGACAGACAGACAGACAGACGCGGCGGAGGACTTTGTTTTATAATATTGTTTTATATGTAGTGATATGTTAGGCTTAATTGCCACATGTCAATTTAGATTTTGTATTATTTTGTTTTCATATTTTTTAGACTTCATAATCCAAAGCTCCACTTTTTAAATTTTTTCAGTTGATTTTTGAATATTTTTAATTGTTGAATTATAATAAATATGTTAGGCTTAATTGCCACATATCAATTTAGATTTTTTATTATTTGTTTTTCAGGTTTTTTAGACTTCTGAATCCAGAGCCCCACTTTTTTAATTTTGTCAGATGATTTTTGAATATTTTTGATTTTTGAATAACAAATAACTAACACTCAAAATGATTGTTGAATTATATTATAGTCTTTTATTTAAAAACATATTTATACTTAAAATATATTTGCAAAGCTTTTGAGCCTGATCGTACGTCAGGTACCCTTTTACAGTATTCCGTACATATTTCAATTAGCTTTTTGATCAAAATGGGGTGGAGTACTTTGAGAACATTTTAATGTTATCATGGAGTAGAAAGAAACCTAATTAAAAATATTATATTTTTCATGGAGTACTTTGGGAATGAGCCATATTGATAGTGTGATAGGCCCCAATGATGTATATAGACTGTGATAGGAACCATGTAGCGTTGTACGTTTATACGGTGGCGAGCACATCAAATTACCATAAACTCAAATTTTCTCGTTCGATTTTGAATTTACATGTCAATATTTTAAAGTTTAAAATCGTTTGGAGTAATTATAGCTTGATGTGCTGGCCACTGTACTTACATACCTACCCAAAGATCTGCGATTTTTTTTAATTTCAACAAAGGCCTTTAAAGCCTCAAACTATAATGTTGTGAATAAATAAAATATGATAAAAATACATGATATTGAATCGTTATTTATTTTTGTGCAGTGTGTGTTGAAACACGTCTTTCGATACGCGTGGGCCCTAAGATGACCCACTGACCGGCATTTGGCACTGTATACAGTTTGCATCATGTGTTATTGTTGGTAATCCATAGGTACACTTCCTTATTCTATAGGTAGGTAATACGGTACTAGAATCACAAAAATGAAGGTAGGTATGTAGGTTAACTCAGACGTCATTTTGTAACTGTAATACCTCTACTTACCTATACTCCATTTATTATAACATTAGACAAATAACTGTTCTCACCCTTTCGTTATTTCCATGTAAACGTTTAATAAACTCCGTTATTTCACGATAAATACAAAGCACTGTAATCTATTTACCATTTACATTTAAAAAATAACTCTAAAGTGCAGTACTTTCACCAATATTACACAATAACTATCGTTATTTAGCCGTTATTTGTCTAATGCTATAGTAAATGGAGTATAGTTAAATTGAAAGTGGTAAATTTTACATTCGTATAATCAATGCAAAGAAAAAAGTGAAAAAAAGTGCGATTCAACGGTTCAAGTGATTGTGTAGAATGATGTACCTAGTTCAGTAGTTGTAGTGCGAGTGCGAGCTGTAGTGCGAGTGCGAGCTTGGTGCGAGCCGCGAGATGGCATCGCGGTCACCCATCCTGGCGCAGCGAAAAGTCACGTGGGTTGTGGAGATCGGAGACATACCAGCGTATGCGTATGCGCCCTATGAGAAACACCTAAGTAATAGCAAATGTAAGTATTACAATTAAAAGGCGGAAAAGGTTACTTCTATCATAATAGGTATTTGAGGTCTCCTACTTACGTGGAACACAGTCAACTTCTGCGGTGAGCGGTCCTTTGAGGTGCAGCTCATTGACCCTTTATCACTAGGTACCTACTACAAAAAAAATATGCTTATATGTATATGTAAGTCATTCTATTTTCTTAATCTATTTTTATTCATAGTTTATTCTTATATTATTATTCAAAATCAAAAATCAAAATCAAAATATTTTATTTCACATAAACCTACATGGGCACTTATGAAACGTCAGAAGCTAGGTGCACGGTTCGAGTTAGTCATTTCCTATGGAGAAGAGCCGGCAAGAAACTCCACGGTTACTCTTTTAAAAATAATTGGCTTTACAATATTATTAAATAACAGTGATAATAGGTATGGGAGGACAGTGTAGGCCTTTCAACAATTACCAGGTACTTAACAAAATAGAAAATCGATTATCAATATTAAATTTAAATGTTGGTTATTGTGCAGCTGCACACTTTTGTGACCAATATTTATAACAGCGACATCTATGATTATTTAGTGAAACTATGCGCCTCTAGAGAATAAATCTAGATGGCCTTACTGAACTACAATAAAAATATTATTCTTTGTCTTTAGTGAGGAATTTAGTTTCTGATTACAGACTTGTATCTCAATGTTCCAGACAAAAAAAAGTTGTGAATACTAATGAATCTATTGTATTAGTAAAACTAAACTTTTTTTAATAATTTAATTTTCGTCTGGTCACACAGAATATTGCGAGTGTACGTGACGCACACACATACCGAACTACAGTAATTTCTACGTACGTACGCTAATCGTGCCGCGCGGCTCCCTCCCACTCTCCCGAATGTCATCTCGTTCGCTCGAGTCGCTGTCATTTTCGTAGTTTCGGAAACTAACTTTGCTGTGCCCGTTCGTGATGTTTTCCGTGCTTTTATGCGTTGTTTCACTATCTTAATGTTTTTGGGCGCGACAGTGAGGAAAAAGTGTTAATAATTGAAGTGAACAGTGACGGTTATCGGCCAGCGGTGCCTCCCCACGAGTTCTAATTCTTGTTTTGAAAAGTTTGGACAAAAGTTTCAACTCGGAGTGGCGGTGTGTGTGTGCGTGTTGTCATGTATCTGACAAACTTTATCATCACATAAACTGGATTGAAAAGGCATCGTCGGCGACAGATAAGGCTCGGAGAAAATGGAGCCGAGTTACATAGGTAAGTGCGGGGGGCGTCGCACGGCGCCACCATAAGTTAGCGGTGAGGACCTTGAATAGTCGAATGTTGAGGTGCAGGGGTCTGCCCGGTGATGCAAGCTGGCAGCGCGCGGGTGTCCGGCGCACCTGCCGCCGCCGCTCGCGCTGCGACGTCGAGTCGTTATCTTATCACACGGACACCATGTAACACTGTGTACATAGCTATCTGATAAAGTTGGAACTCACTCACTTCTCGCTTTTCATAAAATTATCCAATAAACTTCATGTGACTACACTAAGATGGGCAGTTTGGAACTACCTATTCCTACAAAGTTTTATGTAGGTTTCCTTGCTTACATATTGTAATGAATGTAAGTGTTAAGTACACTAACCACTAAGTCAGTTCGGCATGCAGTTTGGTGTTCAATTAACTTCGCAGACAGACCATGGTGTCCATAGTATTTATATGTTTCTTATATTTAATTCTTCGAAACAAAGAGGTCACTAAAGCAATAATTTCAGATCTAAAAGTACTTTTTTGATGTTTTACTCAAAGTACGGAAAAAGAACATAACAAAATTGAAATAACAAAAAAGTTTGTTATGAGCATCTTAAGGTTATAAAATCACATATAATCAAACCAGTCAATGAATTATATAAACCTGTCATATTCCATAAAGAGTACAAAGGCTGGTCTGAAGTTATCATAGCATTACTATAAATATTGCTGAAATAATTAAGTTGGTGCAACAAACTGGCCCTTGACCGTTACTGTAATTAAGTGGAAAGTTAAATAAAGTTATTGGGACTCCACTGGAGTGTCTACTGTAAATTTGTATTTATTATGAGATGATTGTCATGTCATACAGGCTATTCTGATAAAAAATCGATGTGTTGTGTTCTAAAACATCATGTTCTTACTGACAGTATTTTAAAGAACATAAAATTTAAAAAAAAAATGCATTTTTTTGGAGGAAGCTTCCATATTTTCTGCCTACCCCCATGGAAAGAAGGCGTGAGTGTATGGTATAAAATACTCAGTAAGTGTTACCAAGACACTATTAGAGTAATTAATAAAATTATAATAAACGTTACATTACAGTAATGCTCAATCTTTTTGAGGTAACAAGATTAAAGAATGATATTTGTAACATGCTGGGCTGCCCGGCTGGGACCATAGTAAGGTTTAATGTCATTAATAATTGCATTATTTATCCCAGCAAGAGAAATTGGTAAATAACATCTAAAAAGAAATGGCTGCGGTTGGTTAATATTGTGGGTTGCTAGTAGATTGTAGCTTGGTGTATGATCATGGAACAAATCAGTTTGTCAACAAACATGTACTAGTGCATGCATGAGAGATGTGAGTAGATTGTTGTGTTGTGCAGAATCTGTCATGCACCAATTGTGTTCAAGAAAGCTGTGTATGAAATGTTGGTGGGATCACCTTTCAGCAGATCATGTTCTTCCTTATGGAACTGGTTTGTGCTGGGTGGATTAACATAATATCTTAATATGATGTTCTATGCTCATACCTATCATTAATATGATAGGTATTACATTACAAGTAGCTCTAATGTTTTATATATCAATAGCAAATATTTCAGTAACTAAGTCTATTTTGCGTAATAACCAACTTAACATAACATCACGCCTGTATTCCCCGAAGGGTTAGGCAGAGGTGTACTTTAGTACACCCACAGTTATGTTTAAGTCCCATGTAATAGGAGGCGAGCCTAGTGCCATCAACCAGGCACAAATCCAGACTCCTGGCTGCTACTGAGAAATTCCTAATGGAAAAACCCAATAACACTTGCCCAATCTGGGAATCGAAGTCGAACCCAGAACCTCATGCTTATCAGTAGCGCTTGTGACCACTAGAATGACCAACCTGCCTTCATAAATTAGACATTTATTATAGGTAAGGAGGTAGATCAGGTTTAAAGGTTCTCTCCCTAATTTCCATAGAGGTGCTTCCTACATAACATGTCATTGTGTTTAGTTGGCTAGGAAATTTACTTATGGCACAGATATATGCCAATGACCTTGAGTGGTTTGCTTACGTGTTCCGTACTGATCTCAGCATGGCGTCGTACGTCCAGCTAGTAATAGGAATCGCCCATCCAGGAGCACTGTCCAAAATATGACGCATTATTAATTTATTATACATAAAAAAAGTTATTTTAATAGAAGACTTATACTGAAATATCAATAGTTAAATTATCTTTATAAAGGTGAAGGTTTCAGAAAAACACACTTGATTAGACATAACTTCACAAATTAATTTCACTATGTAATATTAACATAATATAATATCTACAATATCTACAATATATTGAGTTATTAAGAAAATGCTCATCCATACTTCCATACTATCCATACTAATATTATAAATGTGAAAGTAACTCTGTCTGTCTGTCTATCTGTCTGTCTGTCTGTATGTTACGTTTTCACGCCTAAACCGCTGAACCGATCGTCATGAAATTTGGCAGAAATATAGCCTGGGATACGGAGGACATAGGCTACTTTTTTACGCAATAACCGACATCTACGCGGGCGAAGCCACGGGCAAAAGCTAGTAACCATTGATATATTAAAAAGAGGAAGATATGTTACGCGCTAACATCGCAATCAGTAAACCTGGGCACAGCGCATGACTACATGCACCAAAACTCACACATCTGTGATCACAGTCGCAAACCTACAGTTACCGATAGACAAGAACAGAGTTATGAGACGTCGCTGTCGTGCGAGCGAAATCGCGTTAGCTGCCGAATGTTAGCCGAATGTTTACGATTATGAATGCGATTGCATGTGGCAGAACAAACATGGCGAAGCAAACGAATATTATTGTAACTTTCAACAAATTAGCATTTTTGGCTGTACTTACGAGTGGTAAGTAATCCCGTGTGTCTGATTTTTCTTTCTTGTATTATTAAAACACTGTTTAGCTGCACAAGAAGTCATTTTATGCGTATTTATCACAAAAAAAAAGTGTAATTATGGAGCTGTTAAATCAACGATATCCCGTGCGCGACTGAGTGCCAAGTAGGGGCAATCTCTCACTTTGATAGGACCAGGCGCTGTTACTAAGTCCCGTATCTACGCTTTCAATACATCAATGCTAGTAACATATATTTTTTCCAAATCATTAACACTACTCGTTTAGTCGTGATATTCAGTATAAAATCGTTAAAAGTCAGTTATCGTCGCCTTAAAGTCAGATAATAATTTCCTTACATGGTCTATACTTCGTACATTAAGTAGGTCATGGTGTAAACGGCTGTACTTTATTAATGGGTGATGTACCTCATTTTTATACAAATATACAGTATGTATTGATTGATATTGAAGTTCATCAATTATTACCAATGTCTTGCAGCCAAGTAAGCTGCCACTGACGATCTCTATGGCCAGGTATAATAAGTCAGTAATTAGGTAGGGTTGGCGAAATTTCAGCGTTTCAAGACGATTCTTGGGATTTTTCCCATAGCGTCGTCCGGGTCGTCCCCGTCTTGACACGCTTACTGCCCGTTGTATGGCGATGGGTCGTCGGTCATCGTGACTTGTGACTGCTGACCGACCAAATTATTGAAGAATTAACATGAATCCAATAGTGCCAATATTTACTCTAACCTAAACTTCTTCATGGTCAGTTCTCGTCACTAAGCTATCAAATTACATGAAGTTCGGATCATTCACTGAAAATGTCCCTATAATTCTTCTGCAATGCTTAAAATAATTTCGCAGAGACTTGATTAGAGTATCGTCTCATGAACTTGAGCGGCGCGTACTGGGCGTGCGTGCGCATCTCATAGTGCTGCACAATTACCGCGATGATGTCATGCCACTAATTTTATTGAGTGACTAACTATCGAACGAGAACTATGAGCTCGTTGAGCATGCAGCAGCCTGTAAAGGCTCGTACAGACTCGCGCGATATCGCGGGCGCGACAGGCAGCGACAAAGAAATTGTGCTACTAGCATCGATGCTACTAGTGTCGCGTCGCGCCCGCTATATCGCACTAGTCTGTACGAGCTTTAAAACTCCTCTAACAGCCTCTCACTCGCTTGAGAACATTACGCGCTGCGACTGTTCCCGATCTGTTCCAAGCGCGAGCTGATCCGCTGCGGTCTGTGGAGTGGCTGCAAAACACCCAGTCAATACGCGTATGTGCTGCCTCGTCGGAACTTCAGTGTCGTTTAGAATGTGGGTCATTGTATCTAACCGTATCGTTAATATTCCCTGAACCGTAAATTTGTGAACTGTCGTTCGACGAGTCTGTTTTGAGCAGACTGGCACTAAGGCTTCGCTAAGTGTTCCCTACCACCATAACTATTATACTTTGTATTATTATAATATTTGTCATGGTGGAGGCCATAGTGACACGGTCATCAAACTGGTCACCTCAGCCCTGCCACATACAGAAAGACAGACGAAATGCCCTTTGGTTACGGAACCCTAATAAAAAAATACTACCTGCCTCTATACAATTTTTTTTTTTTTTTTTACACACGACGGGGAAGGTCTTGGCCTTCATCTCACCTGATGGTAAGTGATGATAAGGCTGAAGATGGAAGCGAGCTTCACCCGGAATCCTCAACCACAGATGAACTGGCTATCTTACCTCTAACTGCCGAAACACAACAAATGTTGTTAACATTGTTGTTTGGCGACAGACTTAGATAAGATGGTGGTAACTAGCCAGGCGGACTTAGAACAGTCCCTACCACCAACCAAACCGAGCAGAAATTTTTGCCCCCGCTGGGAATCGAACCCGGCTATGATTATATAATAATAATCATACATATAAGAAATAAGGAGATATGCCCAGCAGCTAATAATGTATGGAAACCCGGTGTCTCCAGTCTGTCCCTTCCACTCGCTACAGCTACACATGCAGTTCAGTAAAAGCAATAGATAGATACGAAGTCACGCACACACTCGCAATTCGTAAATTGTAACTTACTACACAATCAATTATAAACCTTATCGCATCAAACACAACGCGCATTTACCATGCACCGTACAACTCACTCACACGAAAACATCGGGCTCTATCGTTGTGCTGTGCAAAAGCAATTTATTTTACACTAGCTTTTGCCCGCGGCTCCGCCCGCGTGGATGTCGGTTATCGCGTGAATAAGTAGCCTATGTCCTTCTCCATATCCCAGGCTATATCTCTGCCAAATTTCATGATGTTCAGCGGTTTAGGCGTGAAAACGTAACATACAGACGGACAGACAGACAGACAGAGTTACTTTCACAATTATAATATTAGTATGGATATACGCTAATGATTGACTAAATCGAAAAGTTATCGATTCTTCCATTTATTATTGTATTAAAACTTTTGTGGGGGACCTGAAAATTAAATAAATAATAAACGGTATACAAATAATAATCCATACTAATATTATACATGTGAAAGTAACTCTGTCTGTCTGTCTGTATGTTACCTTTTCACGCCTAAACCGCTGAACCGATCGTCCTGAAATTTGGCAGAGATATAGCCTCGGTTATGGAGACGGACATAGGCAACTTTTTACGCGATAACCGACATGTACGCGGGCGGAGCCGCGGGCAAAAGCTAGTATAATATAAATAAACAATATTTTGCTAAAAACAAAATCACTACATATTATAAAACAAAGTCCTCCGCCGCGTCTGTCTGTCTGACTGTCTGCCTGTTCGCGATAAACTCAAAAACTACTGCACCGATTCTCATGCTGTTTTCACCAATGGATAGCTTGGTTCTTGAGGAAGGTTTTAGTATATAATTTGATAAGTTTTTGTATGAATTAACGATATTTGTTGGAGGTGTCGGAAAAAAATAAGCCGTCTGGGAGCTTTCAACGAAAACGCTGTCTAAACCCTTTGAGATATAACAAAATAATGTATGGTGGAATTATGTATCTTATAAAGGTCTTCAAAAAAGTCTAAAGAATAACATACTATATCCATTTTATTGTCTTTTTGTAGGTATTTGTTTGCCGAATTTTACTCTTGGAAATATGATTACGATAACAATACGCTATAATATCAGTAGCTATTAGCCAAATTATGTTCGTAGATAAATGAGCTAGCTACTTATGTGTATTTCAAATAGTACACAAGAATATCATACAAACATTACTAAACACGGCGGCGTTATGATCAAAATTTGTGCATTCCAAAACTTTCGTTACTTTTTCACTGACATACTTATCACTTTTCGATAAACTATCACTCAATACGAAATCTACACTTATTTCTCAGTAATTCTGTATAAGATTCTTCTAAGATTAAACCGTTTTCTCATTGAATCCATTACTTTACGCACGTATAACCTTGATGAATGTTTACATTAAGCACCGCGCCACACCGCCACACGACCACAGAGTACAGACGTATTTTGTTTTCTTTTTTTTTTCGTTCGTTTAGTGGTGTTCCCGCTAAAATGTCAACCGGTCAAGTATTAGTCGATTAATCGAATTCTACAGCCAGATCGTGTTGCAAATACAAAATAAATGTCAAATATTTCGTCATTTCGGAGGATTTAGTTTTGTTTTCACATTGTTGGTACTTACTTGAATTATTTTAAAATTATTATTTGTGTCGCACTTTTATTTCGTGTTGTAATTTGGTACAATTGATTGCTTTAAGAACTTGAGTGAAATTTCGTATTTTGATTTTGTGTTTGTTATCTTTAGGTAAAGCTTCATTCACGTTCAGAACATAAGTACTTTTATTATATTAAATCATTTGTTTCGGTTTCTATTCACATAGTGAATCACATAAAAAATAATATTAATTTAGAATTTTGAGATATAGCCTGGGATATGGAGAAGGACATAGGGTACTTTTTTATGCGATAACCGACATCCACGCGGGCGAAGCCGCGGGCAAAAGCTAGTAAAAGATAAAAAGAGAGATACAGAAACCCGCAGGGCAGTATGTGGTGAGCTGTTGGGCAGTAGCTCTATCTCCCGGGAGAAGTCATGTTCCTCATATCTTGCTTGCCTTTATTGGCCAATAATAGGACATGTTGCCCCCTTGTCGCTACGTCACTATGTGCTAGCGACCGTTTTTGGGGGCCCATTATTGAGCGTGCAAGTCACCCCCTGCCATTTTATCCCTGTATAATAAAACATTGATCAGGCAGGGGCCATAGTCCTTCCATAGTTTTAGGTAACCAGTCCATTTTAACCACCCAGTCCCATAGTCCAATATCTTTGTTTCTGTTACGAGCTTGCGGTTCGTGACAGTAAAAACTGCCGATTTAAAAACCATAAATGACACTTTAATTAATCAACAATTTGAACACACTAATTATAAAACATAACTGCACTACTGATCGCCTCGAAGATCGCTAGTATCGTACTGGTCGTTCGACTGTGTCGATCGGAGTCTATACCGGCCTTATATACTCTTAATAAAGTTCCAGAACCTTGTATAAACATCTAGAATGTTCGAGTACATACCGGTTCCTACTGACCAGATGTCGAAGGTTCTAGAAAGTTCTAGCATCGAATTCTCTAGAAGAATCTCGAGTCTACTAGTTCTGCTACTCGATACTAGATGGCGCCAGTCGTCACTAGTTCTGCTATTCGATACTAGATGGCGCTAGTGGTACTTAAACTTGTGTGGCGCGTAACATTTCTATATCCTGCAATAGTCCTACACCAACCGGGGGTTGTCAGTTTTTTTTCTATTTTGTTTTAGTAATATTTATAAACAATTAAAAAATCAAGTAAAAGAAAATATTTTAATAATATTTATTATTGCTATTAAGTATTTAACAAAACTGATCTTATTTTACTACAAAGATTTATACTTTAAAATTTGATTTGATTATTTACATTTATCATATACTAGCTTCTGCCCGCGACTTCGTCCGCGTGAAATTTCGACCCACCCATCGCGTCGCATCCCGTCGCTTAGCGTTCTTTCTGACTTTTGTTCTTTTCGCTTGGCTCCTAAGGATCGTAGCGTGATGTTATATAGCCTTCCTCGATAAATGGGCTATCTTTCACTAAAATAATTTTTCAATTCGAACCAGTAGTTCCTGAGATTAGCGCGTACAACCAAACAAACAAACTCTTCAGCTTTATCTATATTAATTATATAGCTGATCCGCGCAACTTCGTCTGTGTCACCTAAACAGAAAAACTCAACGGCCAAACAGATAAAGGCAATTTAATTAGGTATTTGGTTACTTGAACGTAGGAAATCAGGTAAACTAACCGTATAATCAAGAAAACAAAAACAAGATAAATAAGGTGACATTCTACTAATTTTAAAACGAAAAAAAAAAAAAACAATGTTGCTGAAATATTAGATCAAAATTCAAAACCAGTCGCGGCACCCAGATTTGAAATTTTTTGGAAAAAAAAAAAAAACTTTTGAAGAATTCACAAAACAATACCCAATAGAAAACTACTACAAAATGAAAGTGCATTTAAAAAGTATTACTTGTTGTTGCGGAGTTATTTTAAAATTATGATATCTCGTAAGATGTTGATTGAAATCAAGTGATGTGAGGACAATTTTATTTACATTTAAATACTTGTGATTAATTACATATCTATTTGGATAAGGATTAATATTATGTTGATAAAACTCCTTCGCAAATAATGCATTAATTTCGAACAAATTTGATTACCATAAAAGAAGGTTATAGTGAGCCAACCTTAAAAGATAGATATATGCTGTCGCGGACTTTTTTTGAGAACTTTTTAAGAGGAACAGTTCCATCATACATGATGTTTGCGTATCTTATACCGTTTATACGCAGCGCACGCAACGGAAGCTCTCACAAAGGAATAATATTTCCCGTTTTTGCAACATTTTTCATTTATGCTATATAGCCTATAACCTTTCTCGATAAATGGACTATCCAACACAAAAAGAATTTTTCAATTCCAACCAGAAGTTCCTGAGATTAGCGCGTTCAAACAAACAAACAAACTCTTCAGCTTTATAATATTATATAGTACTAGCTTTTGCCCGCGGCTTCGCCCGCGTGGATGTCGGTTATCGCATAAAAAAGTACCCTATGTCCTTCTCCATATCCCAGGCTATATCTCAAAATTCTAACTTAATATTAATTTTAATGTGATTCACTATGTGAATAGAAACCGAAACAAATGATTTAATATAATAAAAGTACTTATGTTCGGAACGTGAATGAGTCTTTACTTAGAAGATAACAAACACAAAATCAGAATACGAAATTTCACTCAAATTCTTAAAGCAATTAATTGTGACAAATTACGACACGAAATAAAAGTGCGACACAAATAATAATTTTAAAATAATTCACGTAAGTACCTATGTGAAAACAAAACGAAATCCTCCGAAATGTCGCATGATACACCGTTTGTGCTGATAAAACGCTCGAAATATCTGATAAACACCATTGGTGCATACTTTTCTCAGGGTCACGTTCGCAATTGGATGAAATATTTGACATTTATTTTGTACTTGCAACACGATCTGGCTGTAGAATTCGATTAATCGACTAATACTTGACCGGTTGACATTTTAGCGGGAACACCACTAAACGAACGAAAAAAAAAAGAAAACAAAATACGTCTATACTCTGTGGTCGTGTGGCGGTGTGGCGCGGTGCTTAATGTAAACATTCATCAAGGTTATACGTGCGTAAAGTAATGGATTCAATGAGAAAACGGTTTAATCTTAGAAGAATCTTATACAGAATTACTGACAAATAAGTGTAGATTTCGTATTGAGTGTTAGTTTATCGAAAAGTGATAAATATGTCAGTGAAAAAGTAACGAAAGTTTTGGAATGCACAAATTTTGATCATAAGGCCGCCGTGTTTAGTAATGTTTTTATGATAAATATTCTTGTATACTGTTTGAAATACTCATAAGTAGCTAGATTATTTATCTACGAACATAATTTGGCTAATAGTTACTGATATTATAGCGTATTGTTATCGTAATCGTATTTCCAAGAGTAAAATTCGGCAAACAAATACCTACAAAAAGACAATAAAATGGATATAGTATATTATCCTTAAGAGATAGACATATGCCATCGCGGACTTTTTTAAAGACCTTTATAAGATACATAATTCCACCATACATTATTTTGTTATATCTCAAAGGGTTTAGACAGCGTTTTCGTTGAAAGCTCCCAGACGGCTTATTTTTTTCCGACGCCTCCAACAAATATCGTTAATTCATACAAAAATGCATACAAAAACTTAACAAATTATATACTAAAACCTTCCTCAAGAACCAAGCTATCCATTGGTGAAGAATCGGTGCAGTAGTTTTTGAGTTTATCGCGAACAGACAGACAGACAGACAGACAGACAGACGCGGCGGAGGACTTTGTTTTATAATATGTAGTGATATAGATACTAATTTTACCAACTGAAACAAACGGGTCCCTAAACAATTAAACTCCTATTAACGCAAACGTTAGAATAGAATAGAATAGAATAGAATATACTTTATTTGCTTTGAATGCAGGTACATACAAATAGGATCGTAAATAACATAATAAAGAACCGTGTACATTCTGCCTTGTTGGCATGCAAACACAATAATTATTATACAAGTTATCAAAATAGGCTATTAAGATGTATCATTTAGGAAATCCTGAACAGAATAATAACATTTATCTAGAAGTAATTCAGTAAAACATTTTTTAAATTTCATCAAGGGCAAGGTTTTCATATGATCTGGAATTTTATTAAAGACAACAGGAGCCATACAAATTACATTTTTTTTTATAAACTCGTTTTAAATGTGCCTGTGTGAAGTAAATTCTGATATTGTGATCTTGTACGTTGAAGAACTAGAACGTTGTAGTTATAACTTGAGGGTATGGTTTAATTTTTTAAAGAAAACGTAAGTAAATAAAATTAATGGATACCCTCAAATTATAACATCTATCGATTAAATAGAGACCTAAACTGACACAAAGGATAGTAGATAACAATTTCATCGCAATTCATATGGGCTAGTGCGTCAAACTGCCGATATGAGTATGACGACGTTCGGTAATGCGATGGTTCGAATCCAAGTCGAACTAATGAACTCTTTTTGAAGTATCATCTTCTTTAGATTATTCGTAACGAATTCAATATGTAACATTTTAAAACTTGAAGGGTTAGCACATAATGATGCTGTGTGTACTAAGAGTCTCTGAGCTAAGCCCAGGACATACAGAGGTACGGACATGGCGAAACTATAAGGGTTCCTTGTTTATCTCGGAACCTTAATAAACAACCCTCTCTTCTAGGACAGTCGGTACCTAAATATGATCAAAACAGTTGCTGAACCGATAATTTGGCCTAAATGAAGAGAGATTACGAGAAAACTTAAGATAGGAAAAGATCAGATGGTAAAGCTTTGTCACGCATTTGGTTTCCTAACCAAGGCATCTATTGCAATCGATTTTAAGTTCGTGAATCCAAAGTAAATTACGCAACCTTTCAAATGAATCCATACTTAATCCATACTAATATTATAAATGTGAAAGTAACTGTCTGTCTGTCTGTATGTTACGTCGCCTAACCGCTGAACCGATCGTCATGAAATTTGGCAGAGATATAGTCTGGGATATCGAGAAGGACATGAGCTACTTTTTAACGCGATAAACGACATCCACGCGGGCGGAGCCGCGGGCAAAAGCTAGTATTATTATAAATGTGAAACTAACCCTGTCTGTCGGTCTGTCTTTCTGTCTGTATGTTACGTTTTCACGCCTAAACCGCTGAACCAATCGTCATGTTTGGCAGAGATATAGCCTGGGATATGGAGAATAAATTACTTTTTTACGCGATAACCGACATATATGTACGCGGGCGGAGCCGCGGGCAAAAGTTAGTCTAAAATAACAGGAAGCCCATGTTTAACATTTAATTATAAATTTGTTCAGTTCAGATTTAGTTTACAGGAACCAGTATGAGAGTGTGCAGGAGTTACAAACTGAACTTAGAAATATTATTTTAAACATTCACCATAAAAAAAAGAGATCAACGGGAATCGAAATTATTGAAAAGTTGCAATTTGTGTACAACAGGAAGGGAGACATTTTAAGCAAATAACAAATTAAAATTGATTATTTTAAATAATCGCCTGTCATATTCAAATTAAAAAATCTGAAAACAGGAATAAAAAATTGATGAGTCTTTCCTAGCTGCCCGCTAGGAAAGACAAACAAGGTTTAAACCGCAGAGGTCACGCTGCACTATGGAGCAAGAGACTTGACGCGTGGAGCTCGTAGACGGAGTCGTCAAGCGGCTAATAGTACCAGACATAGAAATATAAAACACAGGAGAAGTGGCAAGGGGGCGTGTCTGTGTCCGCGCGCAATGATCAAAATGCTCGCAAAATAGGCAAATGGCGGTCTCCGCTAACTAGTGCGCTTTTGACCGTGATCGTGACAAATTATAAGAATGCCGTGTTGTTCAGTGATTTCTTGTAAAAACCGAAGCCAAAACAAAATGTTTGTACATCATGGAATCACTTACCATAAGTTAGTACAAGTATTAAACTATATTTGTCTTTAAAATCATGAAAAACAACAAGTCGTAAAATATTTCTTGCTCTTACTACGTTATTTTTGTTTTCATACATAACAGCGACTGTATTATTTTTGCAATAAATACATTGGTTCTTAACCACTAGTAAGTATGACGCTAAGTGACTGGACAACGCAATGTAAAAATCACAAAACGATCAAATTCAAAGCATTTATATCAAATAAACCAATTACAGGCACTTTTGAATTGTCAGTCAGAAAGATGAAGCTAGTTGCCCATTCCAAAGCGTAGTAGGTTCCTATGGGGAAGAACGGGCAAGAATCTCCACGGACACTCTTTTAAAACAAAATATTGTTACTTAAAATGGGTTACATCATTCTTATTGAAGTTATACATGTGAGAATAACGTAGAAAGACGTGCACGTTAGAAGCGTCCGTAATAAAAACAATTCAAAAATTAAAATAAGCCGTGGCAGCTAAGAGATGACCAGTCCCAACTGACGGCGCCCGTTCACGAACATGATGCATGGATTAGCACCATTTAGCTCAACCATTTTGAAGGGAACTTAATGATCCAACACACACGTCACCACCAGCGAGACATTTAAGTGAGCATGACATACCCTCAGCCGCTAGAGCACATTCAAGTCAATAAAAGACATATTACCCGGTAAATGGTAGCTGTATAGTACATAGTACTCACACCTGTGCTATGCAATTATATAATTCAAGGAGATTGAGTTTATACAATGCAAAGATAGTCTTACAATCTTCAGCAGCTCCAATAATATTTTCAAATGCTAATCAATTAGTTATGCGCCCTTATGGAGCAGGACCAGCATTGAGCCAAGCATTTTTGTCAGCGATGTAATACCCCAACTAAATAATATGCTTGGCTGCATAGTGTGTGTTTTATATAAGACTAGCTTTTGCCCGCGGCTTCGCCCGCGTGGATATCGGTTAGCGCATAAAAAAGTACCCTATGTCCTTCTCCATATCCCAGGCTATACCTATCTCAAATTTAACTTAATATTATTATAATTATTTTTTAATTTGATTTACTATGTGAATAGAAACCGAAACAAATGACAATGATTTAATATAATAAAAGTACTTAAATGAAACCTAAATACGAAATTTCACTCGAATTCTTAAAGCAATCAATTGTACCAAATTACAACACGAAATTAAAATGCGACACATACCTATTCATTTTAAAATAATTCACGAAAGTACAAACAATGTGAAAACAAAACGAATTAACCTCCCAAATGTTGCATGATACACCGTTTGCGCTGAGATAACGCTCGAAATGTCTAATGAACACCATTGGTGCTTAACTTTTCTAAGGGTCACGTTCGCAATTGGACGAAATATTTGACATTTATTTTGTACTTGCAGCACAATCTGGCTGTAGAATTCGATTAATCGACTAATACTTATCCGGTATTGTGGCGGTATCAACAACGCCACATGCGAACTACGCATCAAAGACCTGACGTCACAAATCCTGCATCGCGCTATCAGAGTTTACCGCGCGACTAGCATATATACAACATCCCGACATCAACCGATGGGCAGTTGCCCACCAGACACAATACCCGTCTGGTCGGAGGATTCTCCCTTTACTATAGAGTATGAGTGAACTTTACACCCTGTTCCTCATACCTCTAAATTGGTGACCCCGAACATGGACATTAGCGCAGCCTTCGTGCAACTACTTCAGCGTGACGTCATCCATCACTTCCTCAAGCTTTCGAGCGGCGAGTCACAGCCAGACAGCACCCACGGCTTCAACGGGTATCCTGACCACCAGCATGCAGCGAACGCGCATACCTGGTCATCACCCTCAGCCTCATCAGCAACCTTGGCACAGCACACTGCACTTTCGGCCGGTCCACAAGCAGAGCCCTTCAACGCTCTCCTGGTCGACGCCAGCAGTCAGCCTCAACCCGGCGCTGTACGACGTCCGACTCACTGGATCAACAAACGCAGCGCCACCCCGACTCACTGGGGAATCACCGCAGACAGTTCCGACTCACCGTGAACTATGCGGCACCCGGTTCCGACTCACTGGAATCACAACTGGCCCTGGCAAGCATCATATGCACTGACTCAGCCTACTATCGACCTCCGGTCTCCGGAGGGGAGTAATGTGGCGGTATCAACAACGCCACATGCGAACTACGCATCAAAGACCTGACGTCACAAATCCTGCATCGCGCTATCAGAGTTTACCGCGCGACTAGCATATATACAACATCCCGACATCAACCGTTGGGCAGTTGCCCACCAGACACAATACCCGTCTGGTTGGAGGATCCTCCCTTTACTATAGAGTATGAGTGAACTTTACAACCTGTTCCTCATACCTCTAAAACACATTTTAGCGGGAACACCACTAAAGGAACGAAAAAAAAAAGAAAACAAAATATTAGGTTGGGGAAAAAGTCTTTTCGCATTATAGTATGTATGAACTTGTAATAAAATCTCTTTGGCTATACTATTTGTATCTGGCTGGTTTGGGTATCATTGAACGCTTTAAATTTTAAAGAACATAATTCCAAATTCAAATTAGGAAAATGTGTGATTTTCATTTGTTTTTCGTACTGTCAAGACGAGTGAATCTAATGAAGAAATTCGATAAATTTTAAAATGTTACTACAAAAAGGTAAAAATGCAACGCAAGCCGCGAAAAAAATTTGCGATGTTTATGGACCTAGTGCAGTGTCTGTGAGAGTAGCACAAATTTGGTTTAAGCGTTTTCAATACGGAGATTTTGATGTCAAAGATGCACGTCGCTCTGGTCGCCCTATTACGGATAAAATGGATGCCATTTTTGAAAAACTGGAGCAAGATTGGCATATCAGTAGTTACGACGTAGCTGAAGAACTGGGAATTGACCACAAAACAGTTTTGGCACATTTGAAAAAAACTGGGTACACAAAAAAGCTCGATATTTGGGTACCTCACGAGCTCACTGAAAGAAGCCTATTGAACCGTGTACTCATTTGTGATTCTTTATTACGACGTAATGAAACCGAACCATTTTTGAAGAAGCTGATAACTGGTGATGAAAAGTGGATCACGTACGACAAGAAAGTGCGAAAAAGGTCGTGGTCAAAGGCCGGTCAGGCTTCACAGACTGGCGAAACCCGGGTTAACTCGCAACAAGGTGATGCTGTGTGTGTGATGGGATTGGAAGGGCATTATTCATTATGAGCTGTTACCACCAGGCAGGACCATCGACTCTGAACTCTACTGCGAACAACTGATGAGATTAAAGCAAGAAGTTGAGAGAAAGCGGCCGGAATTAATCAACAGGAGTGTGGTTTATCATCATGATAACGCTAGAACTCACACATCTTTAGCCACTCAGCAAAAATTAAGAGAGTTTGGCTGGGAGGTGTTAATGCATCCGCCGTATAGTCCTGACCTTGCACCTTCAGATTTCCACCTGTTTCGGTCTCTTCAGAATTCTTTAGGCAGTGTCAGGTTAACATCACGAGAGGACTGCCAAAACCACTTGTCGCGGTATTTTGATCAGAAGTCCCAAAATTTCTATAGCAATGGGATCATGTCCCTACCTACAAGATGGCAAAAAGTTATCGAACAAAATGGTACCTACATACTATAGTTAAATGTAAATAAACTATATTAGAAAATGTTTTGAATTTTCTAAAAAAATGCGAAGAAACTTTTTCCCCAACCTATTACGTCTGTACTCTGTGGTTGTATGGCGGTGTGGCGCGATGTAAACATTCATAAAGGTTATACGTGCGTAAAGTAATGGATTCAATGAGAAAACGGTTTAATCATAGAAGAATCTTATACAGAATTACTAAGAAATAAATGTAGATTTCGTATTGAGTGTTAGTTTATCGAGAAGTGATAAATATTTCAGTGAAAAAGTAACGAAAATTTTGGAATGCACAAATTTTGATCATAAGGCCGCCGTGTTTGCTAATGTTTTTATGATAAATATTCTTGTATACTGTTTGAAAGACACGTAAGTAGCTAGCTTATTTATCTACGAACATAATTTGTCTAATAGCTACTGATATTAAAGCGTATTGTTATCGTAATCGTATTTCCAAGAGTAAAATTCGGCAAACAAATACCTACAAAAAGACAATAAAATGGATATAGTATGTTATCCTTAAGAGATAGACATATGCCATCGCGGACTTTTTTGAAGACCTTTATAAGATCCACAATTCCACCATACATTATTTTGTTATATCTCAAAGGGTTTAGACAGCGTTTTCGTTGAAAGCTCCCAGACGGCTTATTTTTTTCCGACACCTCCAACAAATATCGTTTATTTATACAAAAATGTATACAAAAACATATCAAATTATATACTAAAACCTTCCTCGAGAACCAAGCTATCCATTGGTGAAAACAGCATGAGAATCGGTCAGTTTTTGAGTTTATCGCGAACAGACAGACAGACAGACAGACGTGGCGGAGGACTTTGTTTTATAATATGTAGAGATTTAAATTTAGTCTCGTTCAATTGGAGTATGTGAGGAGGTATTTTATTGTAAAATTTTAAACAGTACCCCATGAATGATGAGTGTACTTTAGCCAGTCTGAAACCTGGTTGAACTAACTGTTCCCTATTTCTAGTACTATAATTTTATTGTGTACTAGCTTCTGCCCGCGACTTCGTTCGCGTGGAAATCGTAAAACACCATAATATACTAAAATACCAGCCACATTTTAATAAAACTTCCCTGAACACTACGTTAGTTTTGGTCACAGCAGTCAAAATACAGAGAGTCAGGACTTGTGATGCGGGAGAAAGCGACATACAGTTCTATATTCTATGGTAAAGGGTTTGGTTTCCGCACTTAGGCCTTCAGGTGGACCATTGTACATGGGCCATGGCGGCCATCAGTGGTTATTCCAACCAGCCCACCTCCCTCCAGAAGTTACGTCTCCCGGTATGTTTAGAACATCTGTGAAAGATCAGGGTGCCCCGGGGGTCTCTGTTCTAATCTGGGTGACGCCTATGCATTCAAAGAGCACATGCGCGACGGTTTCCTCAGACTCCATGCAAGCTCTGCACAGAGGATTGTCCGATATGTCTATTGTGTGGAATTGTTTGTTTAGCGTGCAGTGTCCCGTAATGGTCCATGGTACGGAGCGAGAGTGCATGGGAGGCCGTCACCTCCTTCTGCGAAGCAGTAATGCTTGTGAAGGAGGAGGCGGAACGCGTGAGGGAGAGGTAGTCTGTGCGCCCTCACGCCCCTAGTCGCCGCAGAAGACGCCCTGGGCGGCGGGAATCAATTGGCGATTCCCGGCCACCGTAGGCGCGGGCTTGCGGATGGCGAGCAATGGGCAGCTCGCCGTCTGGTAAGGACCAGGCCCAGGTTGACGACGGCGCGTTGTGTTGTACGCATGCCACAAAGAGATGCCAGCACGAACTGTGACGGGGTCCGCTAGGACCAATGCCTGTCAGGGTTGCAGATTTTTCCGAAAGGGATACCGTGGCCCTGGCACAAAGGCAACTGAAGTAACACGCCCTCCCGCTCCCCCAGAGCGGGAGAAGTTAATTGATAATTTCCCACCCAAAAAAAAAAGTCCTATAAAGTTCTTCGAACTATCACAATTACAGTAACAAAATGTAAAAAAACCGGTCAAGGGCGAGTCGGACTCTCGCACCGAGGGTTCCGTACCATCATAATTGTATAGCTTTATTCGTATTAGTACCTAAATAGTTATTTGCCCAGAAAAAAACTACCACTTACTGTGCTTAACCCAAAGTAATCTGCGAGTAGGTAGGAAGAAGGACATTTTGGTTGTGAACCGTGACATGTTTTTAAATTTTCATTGGCGAGGTCAATATTCATCAGAAAATTTTAACACTGCAGTGTACAATATTTCAGTTTTAGGTCAGCGCCATCTCTTGACCGATAATGGAACTAATGTAACTTTTGTTGATGATTTCTGAAAAAGTGTGTTATTTAGAGAAATCGTTTTATTTGTCCTGTAATCTTTACATGAACTACTATCACATAAAATAATTTCAGATTTTTTCTATGCAAACAACGGAGATAAGGGGGGGGGGATGGTTATTAATTTTTTTTCAAAAAAATGGGACCTAAAAGCATTAGTAGTTCTTGAGATATCTAGCTGTGACAGACAGACGGACATACAGACTGAGTCGCACCATAAGGGTTCTTTTTTACCAATTTGGTACGGATCCCTAAAAAGAAGCACATAAATATCAATTCTTTGGATTCGAAATCAGATTTGCATTGCTTTGTTGAAAGTTGACTGAAATAGCATAATATGTCATAATTGACTGCTTAGATCCATAAGGTATGATAATCATTTAAAAGATTAAATCTCTAACTATCTGATAAATTCGTTTCCTATTCAACACAGCGAAGTAGTAATGGAATAATTCGACTGTTGTCATACACTGATACATTGTGTTCGTTCTCATCTCAGTCTCACCTACGACCTGGGGCCCTATTATGAACTCTTATTTCCAGGCAGTTTACAGCGTAAACAGAACTTCATATAACAACTGCATGTGTAGTTGTGGCGAGTGGAAGGGACAGACTGGACACATCGGGTTTCTATACTTTTTTAGCTGCCGGGCATATCTCCTTCTTTCTTATATCTATGGTACCAGAGCTAGTTGTCATGCAGCGGGCGCGGCGGTGCATCCTCCGGCCATGCGGGCACTGCGGCGTAAGTGAGCGACGCAGTGTCGCGTCTGGTCGTTAATGCTAGTTAGGTAATCGTGGTCGCTGGTAATCGCTGCATTTCCGGACAACTGCTGACACTGGTGCTAACTTGCATACAAACAACTTACCTGATCATTTTGCCTTGCCACCGTTGAGTCGTAAAATATAATTACATTCATCCTCCGTATGGAAAAACGGCCCGGCTTCCTACATGCTTTGCATTCTAGTCGTAGATGTATTGACTGTAGAGGGCACATGCAGTAAGTTGATAACTACGTAGAAACTAGGACAATCGCAGTTAAAAACTTCGCAATATAAGTCGCAACAGCAGTTTCTCGTTTGAATTTGACCAACATTTTCCGAAGTCCGCTAGAAATGGTCTACAAGACCACAACGAGTGTCGTCGTCCGACTCAGTATGGCATGATGGCACGCAGCTCAGGTCATTCCTATGTATTCGTCATAAGCGATCCAATTTTCCGGCGTCCTAGGATCATTGACACTGCGTGCGCTACGTATTGATAGAATTATGTGCAGCACGTGTGCGGCAGGCAGCGCACAGGCGCACACGCACACTCCGCTTAATGAAGAGAAATTAGTGGAAATAATTGCTACGCAGCCAAACATGGAATGTTTCGGCATCTCCGCGCACCATCGGACATACCTCATTCACTCTACGCCTGTTTTTACAGCGCACAACTTCAATTACTAGAATGTATAGAAATTACTTGAATGGCAATTGCTAAATATACCAGCGAGTGCATAACATGAGTGCGGGTTATTTTAATGCTGTTGTAGTTTCGCGCGTGTTAGCCTTTAGAACATCGTTCTGTATGCAGCGTCTTCCATTTTTGTTGTTAAGCACATGGGATTAGCGGCGTTTCTATTGGTTTTAATGTACAATTTCTTTACGCAACAATAGCTGGGCCCGCTCACACACGGACGAGCTCGATGCGACCGACATGCACTTTTATCATAACAGAACGTTTCATTGAAAGATTGACTACATTTCCACTAATACGAAGCTCATTTTAGACTACTTCGAACATCATATTTAGATGATCACAGTTTTAGGTAGGTAGATTTCTTCAGAAAAAATGTACCTATTGGTCTTGCAACTAAAGTCGAGTTTTCCGAAAATTTCACCATAGGGGGTCTAGTTATGACCCCTAGAACCCATATCAACCGCCGGTTAATATATATATATATATAGGTATGCATGTATACATATGTAGGTATGTATGTTGGTTGGTTGGTGGGCGACAAGCAAAATTTTGCCACACTACAGGTCGCAATTATGCAACGATTGCTTTCAAACTTGGCCCAAAAATCGAAAGGGTCAAAACTTAGGTTAAGTTCGTTAATGGGCGGAATTCGTCAACGGGCGGCGCGAGGCGGTTTTTCAAAAATCTGTTTTTTGGCCATAACTTTTTTCCTATGGAAATTTTTGGAACCGTTTAACATTTTTATCATTCAGAGTAAGAATACGGACAACTTTTAAATTGAAACGTTTTTAATACAGCAACCCCTAACTTGGGGAGGGGGTTGAAATTTCCAAAATTTTTGAAGAAAAAAAAAATCTCCGAAATGGTAATAATTTTTACCGTCGCAAATATTTTTTTTTTGAAAGCAAATTGTTTACTCTACAATTTTTGATCAAAGGGCAATTCTCTGTAAGCTCGTAATCGGCTGTCCCGACCAATTTTTTCAAAAAGTAATTTAATTATTAATAAAAAAATACACTTCTGATGAAACTTTAACCCCGAAACTTTACGGGTCCATTGTTTTTAGAACCATAACTATTTTAAGTTTTTTTCTAGACGTGATAGAAGCTCTAACAACACAGTTCCCTGGCTGTCCCCTTCACTGTATTCCCACCTAGAAAGGAGATTTACGAAGAAGTTATTGAAACTAAATACATTTGGCAGTTAATATCATACAGTAAAATAACTAAATTATATTATTGTCTTAAAACAAAGTCTGATTACCTATTTTATTTATTTAGTAAAGTCCTGTAAACTTTGTCCCCAGAATTTATGTACCATCCCCTGCCAAAAATTTTAAACCATAATAAATAAAAAAAACTGTAATGTTTAAAGACGTTTTTTTGCATGAGACAAAACGCAGTTGTTGTAAAGTTCAGTCAGAGCGTCATTTGTGAGGTGAACACGCGTTTGGACCGTTACCACACACAGTCCTCGGGTAAGTAATAATATTCACGTTAATTACTTTAATTATCTCTATATATAATTTATTGGTTTATTATTTAAGTCTAAATTGATCGGTAGGTTCTTAAAAAAACTACGTTACATCAGTTTTGTAAACATTGTGAAATTTAACCGAAATATAGTCCCCTGGCAACAGTCCTCTGTCTGAAAATGCAGCTGGGGACTGTTCTACACAACAGGGGACTGTGTATTTTGCGTATTGGTTATAATTTTTATGTATTGTTTGTGTAAACTTATCCACTAGTCTGTTTTATTAAATGTAAGAATCATCAAAGTATCATTGCTTCGCATTATTTCCTTTATAATCTCAAATTATTTTACACAGGCTGATCGAACATTACAGAGGAATTGCTACAGAAAAAGAGAGAAGCAGAGCGACTACGATACGAAAGAAGAAAAAAATAACCTCAAAAGAGAGAAGAAATGAGAGAAAAGGAGTCATATCTGCCATATTTTTTTGAAAAATCGCTATTAATTCGGAAAATACGTATAAATTCAGTGGGCCTCCTTATCTAACTAAAATAATAGTTAATTTTCTTCAAAATAGAACTCGGTATTTTGATAAATGTAAAAAAAAAAAGCCAGGACAGCATTTATATGGGACCTGTACGAGCTTACAGAAAAATGCCCCTAAAAGTCTAGTGATAAAACTTATGATGAGAATGTCAGCGCGGAGAAAGCTTCTTCGTGGAATCTTCTTCGAAATCTACCTCCTCCTGCGGCTTGCCGAAGGGATTTTTTTTAATTTATAAGTAGCGTGAAAATTTATATTTTTCGAAATAAAAAATTATAACTGAAAAATTGAGGGCGTTTCCCTGCTAATTTCATTGCCTTGACGACCAAGACTTTTGTTAATATTCATAATGGAGGTACTTCAAATAGTATTTAGTCGCAACATGGAGGCGGTCACGTGACATGCCTCTTTGGTATTTTTCGGACTCTTTGGGGGACAGGACGATTGAGTGGATATAATAAACCAAAATAGAATATTTAATCATCATCATCATCGCTTCTTTTGAAAAACAAGGGATAAATAGTAACGTGATAAGGTTTGATTATAATAAAAATATACACTAATTAATAAAATTGCCGTTTTATTTAAGTACGCACTGTAGGTACTGTTCACAAATGAGAATGTCAGCGCGGAGAAAGCTTCTTCGTGGAACCTTCTTCGAAATCTACCTCCTCCTGCGGCTTGCCGAAGGGATTTTTGGTTCCAATTTGTTTCATAGCAGCTTGTTTCTTTGAACTCAACTGTTTTGTCATTAGCAGACGTTTTCATGATGTAATTTTAATGGTAGCTTAGGCTTGGGGCACACATGTTTTGTCGGAAGGGAAACAAAATAAATAAACAAAGACAAGCTGACACGCGACAGCGGTCGTAGCGTAGCCACGAGTCTTAGCTAAGCTTTTCATATGAACTACCTACCTAATGAAGGGATTGGTATTCAATGCAGAAGTAAAGGTATAGCGCCGCTGATGGAAGCCGCTGCGTATGAAGTAACGATGAAGTAAGCCAACGTGTGTTCGCACTAATTGGTGGCATCCAAATGTTCGTCGACTATAAAGTTATCAGCTACGTGCTCCTGTTATTATGATAATGTAACTTCATCGACTTGGTTATTTTATTTTTAACTGCTGTATGACATAGCTATCCTCATTCATTCATGTCATTAGAATGTGTGGCTTACAATGTCGGTTATTTTCTACTATTACTTGCCGCGCGTGGACAGGTTTGGCAGTAGGAGTAGGACTGTATGCACGGTCTTCCTTAGGTCTAACCTCTGGTTTGATCCACTAGCTTTCTTCAATGCTTCTATTTGTGGTCAAGAAGACCGTTCAGGAAACAAGCTGCCCGCATGTACGTATGGCTACATATTAAGCTATAAATTTCCGTACAGTGAGAGGTCAGCATAAACTGGATTTGTGTAGCTTGATATGTAGCCATGCGTACTTACTCGGTGCACGATACAATTTTACTACAGCACTAGTTATTGGTGGTCATCATAGTTAGTTTACTTACGTCGCAGCTTCAATAAATAACCATTTTTCTTTTAGAAAAGTATAAGTTTTATCGCAAGACTTATATATTTAAAAAAATCCCTCGTCTCTCATAATCCATCTGTCTGTCGCCGCCGACGGCAGTGCAGTGGAAACGACGGACGACAAGATTTGAATGAAATACAAAGTTAATGAGCGACACGTAACCCGACGCAAATGATACCTGTATTCAAGTATTTGGACACAAAAACTTGGGCAAAATAAGAAGATGCAAGTAATTATGATGTAAGACGATATCAATTGTTGGCGGCACCGAGACGTAACCGACTACAATGTAGTGTTCTAAAGTTATACTGTTTGCTGCTGTCCGAGACCTTTAGCTTTACAACTATCTCGATGATATTTTGAACAATTTGTCAACAGGGTCAATGTTACGTTATGGGCTCTATATACATTTTTTTTACTATGCTCTAACACTATAGCTGAACAGATGAGTCTGAAGTGACTTGAGATTGGTTCTCTTTTAAAAGAAAGAAAGAAAAAGTATTTATTGTGACCAGGGACCATTTCGGTTACCCATTGAAAGGGTTTTCGTTAGGGTTTCTCTAAGCAGTTATTCAAAAACCCATACGATTTGGGTAACCCTTTTGAACGGCTTAATATAAATCATTAAAGTTTTGGTTCTCCATTGAAAATTTGAAAGGGTTTTCGATAGGGTTTTTATAAGCAGTTATTCAAAAACCCATACGGTGTGGGTAACCCTTTTGAACGGCTTAATTTAAGCCATTCAAAAGGGTGACACTTTCAACTCTCATAAAAACGATAACAGCGTAACATTCAGACTCCGAGCAATGTAATATGATCTCTTGATGATGGCCATAGGTTGCAAAATGGAGAAGCACTCGTTATGCGGCCGCGGCGCGGGCGGCGCCTTTGTGGCTATTTACTGAGCGGGTTGTAAACAGGGATCTATGATTATTATTGCATGTAAGATAGAGTTCATTTTAGCAATGCTGGCTGTATATCAAAATGACTATTATGATTTTTTCATGTCCGTACTTGTTTCTTAGTTATTATTTTATTGCAGGGACCGTAAAATTGTCATTTTTGCAGTTTGATTCTTTTGCGATATAATTAGTCAGTGCCAATTTTTGAATTTTGAACAATTTATAAAATGTCAAAACCGAAACGAGATGCTGTAGGTACACCGCTATTATTTATATGATGCATCAAATAATACAAATGTAATTTATGTGGACATTTCTTAAAGGTAAGCTGATACCTACCTACATAATTAGGTATCACTACATATTATAAAACAAAGTCCTCTGCCGCGTCTGTCTGTCTGTTTGTTCGCGATAAACTCAAAAACTACTGTACCGATTTTCATGCTGTTTTCACCAATGGATAGCGTGGTTCTCGAGGAAGGTTTGAGTACCTACTTATATAACTTACTTTTAGCGAACACGTAAGCTAGCTTAGGGCCGGTTGTTTCAAACGGTTGGTTAACGTAACATACGTACGTCAAATAATAACGATTACATAAATGATGTTTAACGTTCGTTAAATACAAAGCGTTGTTTCACTGCACAAAAAACCGATCGTCAAACTGCAAATGTAGAACAATAAAATGACGTTAACCATTGGGTTACTGTAATCGTTATTTTTTAACGAACGTTATAGGCATAATTTTGTGAAACAACGGTTTGACGATAGTTAGCGCCATTTATGACGTTTACGCGAGGGTCAAGTGGACGTGAAACAACCCGCCCTTAGAAGATCAAGGTTTTATAAAAGTTAGGTGTGGCAACTCGTAATTTAAGATTCAAATTGAAAAGAGATTAGTTATAGTTCACTCGCCGGTCGCTACCGTCACAGCCAGCACACCGCTCGTTCGCCGTTTGGCTCGTGCGTATTCGTTAATACGTTAGTCCATCTGTCCATCAGTCCATCTGTCCGTCAGTCCATCTCTCCGCCTGGCCGTCAGTCCATCAGTCCATCTGTCCGTCAGTCCGTCGATCCATCTGTCCGTCAGTTCATCAGTCCGTTAGTTCATCTCTCCGTCAGTCCATCTCCGTCAGTCCGTCAGTCCATCAGTCCGTCAGTCCATCAGTCAGTCAGTCCATCTCTGCGTCAGTCCATCAGTCCATCTGTCCGTCAGTCCATCAGTCCATCAGTCCGTCAGTCTATCAGTCCATCAGTCCGTCAGTCCGTCGGTCCATCTGTCCATCAGTCCATCAGTCCATCAGTCCATCTGTCCGTCAGTCCATCTGTCCGTCAGTCCATCAGTCCGTCAGTCCATCTCCGTCAGTCCGTCAGTCCATCAGTCCGTCAGTCCATCAGTCAGTCAGTCCATCTCTGCGTCAGTCCATCAGTCCATCAGTCCATCAGTCCGTCAGTCTATCAGTCCATCAGTCCGTCAGTCCGTCGGTCCATCTGTCCGTCAGTCCATCAGTCCATCAGTTCGTCAGTCCATCAGTCCATCAGTCCGTCAGTCCATCAGTCCGTCCATCCGCGGCTTAGCTCAGAGACTAGAAACTTAGTACTAGAATGCTGTAATTTGATATGGGTATACATAAAACCCCGACAAAGTGGTAAAATGAGGTCTCTGATATTTCATATCTAAAGAAATATTGGGAAATTTCCACGCTGAAACTCATACAGTAACCTGTTTTGAGTAAAGTATAGAATAATTAAAAAACAACAAAAGAAGTTGATGTTTGACCTTGAAATCAAAATATATTGAGTTAAAATTAAGCAATTTTACTTCCAATTTTAAATTCTCGTAAATTCAGAATATTCTCGTTCGGAGAATATACTCCGAGAAAGAATATTCTCTCGACCCATCACTACACATAATACAACTCAATTGTCAGAAACTCAGGAGTTCAGGAGACACACCACCAGTAGGCATCTAAATCTAAAATGTAGGCAGCACGTGTTTCGTCTACAAGCCATAGTCTACATGTCTAGTGAAATAAAATACAGTTACAGAAGTTTACTGAATAACCATAAGGTAAGCCGAACAAAACCCTTATATTATATAGGTTATCATAATGAAGGAGTAACCCTTTCACTGGGTTTCAAGTATAGAACCCGTTCAATTGGTTATCATGTAACCCTTTCAATGGGTTATCCATATTGAAAGGGTAACCCTTATAATGGGGTTCAAGCATAGAACCCATTCAAAGAGTTACATCGTGATAAAGGTAACCTCATAAACGGGTTACCCTTTGAAAGGCTTAACTCTTAACCGGGGTTGTGCGGTCCCTGATTGTGATTCGCACAGGAAGATCACAAACTAAACACACAATTATAAAAGTATAAAAAATAAAACCAGAGTCCTGTACGAGGCCAAAAGGCACATGACAATGACATAACTGTTGGCCACTGGCAAGCGTAAGGTGTGAGAGTTCTGAGATAGCCGTATTGGCTTTCAGTTATGTATGACACGGTGGGTTAAATTAAATCTTACGTCATCTTATTTATTCAAAGCCGTGAACGTCGCACTCGTAAATCTTGTAGTGTCCCTGATCAGATGTCATGGACTCACCGACCATGATGTATATATGAACAGTAACGTTTGACCGCCAGTAAAAAACGAATACGTAAAGAGAGAGTAAGCGATGCGGGATGTGATAATCACGCAAATTACACTTCTCCTTTCTTTCGCTTGTGTTGAAAGTAAACGTTATTATAACAACATGTAATCAAGTCTCTGTGACGATGTTCAGGAAGTGCGAATGTCCTTTAAGAGCCAACTATGTAGTTGCGGGCTCGAACTCACTGGTGGGCGTAGCCAAAAAGCACGCTGTCTCACCTAGCATCGTGTCCGTCATCGTGTGTTGAATGAAAGGCACGATAATTCATAGTAAACCGCGCGCGTAAAAGAATGAGAAAAGTCCTTTGGAAGGTTGAGTTTTATGAAAAAACTTCTGGATAAATCAATTACAAATAAAGTTTATTGAAATCTTCGATAGTTGAGCTTTGTCGGAGCGGACTTTATTTTGGAGATTTACACCCAAAGTTGCGTTAAAATTAGCGGGAAAAACGAATCTTTGTTAGCTCATAACTTTTTAATGGCTTTTTATTTTAATATTCTGCTTCCGTACTGACGAAATTAATAGTAAGACAAAACGATATCATGTTTAACTTTGGATATACAATGTCAAACAGTGGAGTAATACCCTCCCGAAATTTGTATGGAAAAAGTATCGACTAGTTTCGGCTTATATTTACGGCTGACATTATAGTTATACGTTTTTCTTTCCATTCATCATACTTTTTATTAGTTTTTCATCATATTACACAATTTTATTCTTTAAACGACATTTACGTCAAAAGTGTCAAACTGAAGTCTACTTATTTCATAGATTTTCTTACCAGCCTATTCAATGAAGGTTGCACTAAGTTTGTATTTTCTAAAAATCATTTACTTATATAATTTTGGATATTCTAAATTTCTTTTATACTTAAATACGTTGTCTACTAAATAACTACATTCTAAATTATTATAATTATAAGTTTCTTAAACGCACTCTCAAAATTTGATCAGGAGGTTTTATACATCTTGGCCTACTACTCAAACTCAAATCATTTATTTCAATTAAACCATTTACAGGCACTTTTGAATTGTCAAGCAGTCGGTCAGTAAGAAAAATTAAGCTACATTCCCATTCCAAAGCGTAGGTACCTATGGAGAAGAACGGGCAAGAAACTCCATGGACACTCTTTTAAATTAAATTGTTACAAAAGTATTCGTTACATCTATAATGTTGCATTTATAACTAAAAGAGAGAACGATGTAAAAATAAAAATAATAAAAACTTACACTTTAAAAGCGTCAAGCGTAGGTAAAACAAATAGAAACAAAATAAAATAAAATAACCCGTGGCAGCTAAGAGATGACCAGTCCCAACTGACGGCGCCCGTTCACGAACATGACGCATAGATTAGCACCATTCAGCTCAACCATTTTGAAGGGAGCTAAATGATCCAACACACACGCCACCATCAGCGAGACCTTTAAGTGAGCATGACATACTATCAACCGCCAGGGCACATTCAAGTCAATGAAAGACATATTACCCGGTCAATGGTAGCTCTATAGTACATAGGACTCACACCTGTGCTATGCATTTATATAATACAAAGGAGATTGAGTTTATACAATGCAAATATAGTCTTACAGTCTTCAGCAGCTCCAACATGATTGTCAAATGTTAATCAACTAGCTGAGGTTGTGGACCAGGACCAGCATTCAGCCAAGCATTTTTATGAGCGATGTAATCCCCCAACTTATAATATGCCTGCCTGCATAGTGTGCGTTTTATACAAGATTTAAATTTAGTCTCATTCAGTTGAAGTATGTGGGGAGGAATTTTATTAAGATTGTAAACTATTTTTGCATTGTATAAACTCAATGTCCTTGAATTATATAATTGCATAGCACAGGTGTGAGTACTATGTACTATAGAGCTACCATTTACCGGGTAATATGTCTTTTATTGACTTGAATGTGCCCTGGCGGCTGAGAGTATGTCATGCTCACTCAAATGTCTCGCTGGTGGTGGCGTGTGTGTTGGATCATTAAGTTCCCTTCAAAATGGTTGAGCTAAATGGTGCTGATCCATGCGTCATGTTCGTGAACGGGCGCCGTCAGTTGGAAATGGTCATCTCTTAGCTGCCACGGCTTATTTTAATTTTTGAATTGTTTCTATTACGGACGCTTCTAACGTGCACGTCTTTCTACATTGTTATCACATGTATAACTTCAACATGAATGATGTAACCCATATTTTGTAACAATATTTTGTTTTAAAAGAGTGTCCATGGAGTTTCTTGTCCGTTCTTCTCCATAGGAACCTACTACGCTTTGGAATGGGCAACTAGCTTCATCTTTCTGACTGACCGACCCCTTGACAATTCAAAAGTGCCTGTAATTGGTTTATTTGAAATAAATGCTTTGAGTTTGAGTTTTTGAGTTTGAGTTTGAGTTTATTGTAACCTACTACACCTGGCTGGTTAGATAACTGGCAGGACAGAGGACAGCATAAACTTGAAATTGAAAATGGATTTTTCGAAGAGAACAGAATATTCAAGAACGTCCAGATTTTCCTATAAAAGGGGCCTGGAGATGCAATCAGTTCAGTTTACGTTTACGTCTCGGTTCTCAGTGAACTATCTTCACTGCAGAAGGTACTGCCTGATTTCTGGAGATTTATCACATATATATATCTCGTGTTTGTACTGCTAAAGTTGGGGTCGCCGACACTCTTACGCGCCCCTACAATTCTTCTCGACACTGCGGAGACTGCACTTAGATTCTTTCCTCGGAGCTGCCCTGCCCACAAGATTGTGGAAGCTTTCCTGACGCGGAGCTGGGAGTTACTTCAAGTAATATAAAATTACCTCCTTACCTTGAGAGTGCGTATTAGGTAGGTTTTATATTCTTAATTCTAGATATTGTATTTTTTTTACCTTTTCATTAAATTGTTCAGTATACTTTTTTATCTTTTTATTTGTTAGGAAAAAGTAGACTTGACAGTTTGGCGCCCAACGTAAATTAGTTCTGCTAAATTATTTTCAAAATTCTAAAAATTACCATTAGTAGTACCTATTTTTTGACTCACTTATTTGGCTTAGACTCATTTTTATTTGAATATTAGGTTCTAGATAGGATTAAACTCCCTCTTTACTAATTTATCCTCTTTTTAATTTTAGAGATGGCATGGAGTGATTTTACTCTTATCACTTACTCGTCCTCCTTCTTATAACTAATTTACCCTCTGTTCCTCTTTTACCCTCTTTAGCCCTGGGACCCTCTTTAGCACTCTTTAACCCTATAACTAAATTTGCTCTTATAAACCCTCCCGTTTACCTCTCTTTAGCCCAATTTTTACCTTCGTTTGCTATCTTTAATATTAATTTTTAGTCATGGATAGAATTATTCACTTTGAACTTTTAAACAAAGCTGAGCTTGAATATGAAGTTAAAATCAGACTAGAAGAACCTAAAGATACAGTTATACTTCTAAAGAAGCAAATTCTTCAACTCGCGCCTCTTACTTTATCTCATGATATTTGAGACTCGGTATTCTCAGTCAAAATAATCCTTTAACTGTTGATTTTAACTACAAATTCACAAATTTAACGCCAAAGCCCTCAACTTCTAACGCGTTCCCTTCTAGAACAAATTTTAATAATCGTTTCAACAATAAACCCCAAGTAAATTTAACTCTAATGCCTTTTGTGTACGTTGCTGCACTAATGGTCATACACTAACTAATTGCTCACAACCTCGTACATTAATTTGTTTTAAATGTGGCTTAAAAGATGTTAAATCTACTGATTGTCCTAACTGCAAAAAAACTAACGACTCAAAAAACTAAACAATGACTTGGGTAATAAAAACTTAAATCAATCAGACTGGCATGATTGGTTACAAACCCTAAGAAATTTCTTTCATTGTTACAAAATTAGTTCACTATACGATTATGAAAAAGATTTTAACCGTCCTTTTATTGATATTTCTATCAATAATAAAATATTTTCTGGCTTGCTAGATAGTGGTAGTTCTATTACAATACTTGGTAATAACTCTCACTTGGAAATTTTAAAATTAGGCTTCACGTTTTCCAAGTCTTTTTCAATGACGATTACTACTGCCAGTAAACAATTATGTAAATCCCTTGGCTCTATTGACATTCCGATTAGATACAATAACGAAACTCATCTAATCCAAGCCTTCGTTTTCCCAAATATATCTCCTTCAATTATTTTAGGAGTCGACTTTATTACTGGCCAGCTATGTTTAAAGACATCGCCAAAATAATTTCTATCTGTGATAACTGTTCAACTTACAAACACGCAAACCACTCTTCCTATGGCCTTATGGGTAAACCAAAAATTTGTTCTAGGCCCTTTCAAATAATTTCTTTGGATTTAATGGGTCCTCTACCTATGACTAGACGTAGAAATCAATTTATCTTAGTAGTTAACTGTTATTTTACTAAATATTCCCTGATCTTTCCACTAAAAAGGGCTACTAGTACTAACATCATCTCTATTTTAGAAAATTTTGTTTTTCTGGTTCATGGAGTACCTCAGACTATTATTATGGACAATGGATCGCAATTCCAATCTCATGAATTTCGTAACTTTCTTGGTAAATATAACATACCATTTATATTTTTCTCTCCTCACTATTGTCCTCAAGTTAATCCCACTGAAAGATACAGTCGTACTATAATCACAGCTTTGTCATCTTTAGTCGGTGAAGACCATAGATCTTGGGACATCCACCTTCCTAAAGTCCAATATGCTATGAATAGCACAACTAAAGCTACCACTGGTTTCTCTCCTAACTTTTTGCTCTTTGGATGCAAAACAGTTACTTCTGGCTCACTATATACGCCAACTAGTAATCTTGACGAAATTGTTTTTCTTCCTAGGGACATCTATGCTACTAACATAGGTTTATTGTCTGCAACTTTCGATAAAGTTCAGGTAGCTCTTCACATTGCTCATGCCCGTAACTCTTCCCGCTACAACGAACGTCATTCTTTTAAGGAATATAACGTAGGAGATACAGTCTGGCGAAGAAATTATGTAAATAGTCAGGGTGGAACTTATTTTAGCGCAAAATTAGCTCCAAAATATGTAAAGTCCACTGTGTTGCAGAAACTATCCCCATTAGTTTATATATTAGAGGATCCTAATGACAACCAAGCTAAATGGCATATTAAAGATTTTAAAATATAATTTATTTAATTATGTAAATAAATTCATCATTTACGAGTATATTATATTCATGATTCATCTTTATCTTCTTTCTTTCTTGTAACTGTAGAGTTCTTTTCGGTCTATTAAAACTCTATTAAATTTTTATTTTCTAACTAGATTCATTTGGTTCTTAAACCATTAAAGATTTTATATTTTTAAATCTATCTTTTTATATCTGTTCTTATCAGATATCTCTTAAAAGTGCTTTTAGGTACAAGTTACCTAACCTTCATATTTACTAACTCTACAAGTTAGTATGACTACTTTGTTATCAACTTTAACGTTGATTGGAGCGGCTGACAACTCCATAAAAATAAGACCTTGTTAACTATCAACTCTGAAGTTGATTGGAGCGGCTAACAACTCCATTATAAATAATCCCTTCTTAAAATCTTTTTATTTTTCATCTAATTAATGGTTTTTGACGAGAGCGGTTGACAACTCCGAAAACAAGCCTACTGTCAAATGACAGTAGGCTTGTTTTCGGAGTTGTCAACCGCTCTCGTCTCGCTCTCACTACTCGACCTGATAAATAAATATTTATCAGGTCGAGTAGTGATCATTAAATGTGAATCCTACCTGACCTTACTACGTAAGATGTCGGTGATTGAATGAAGTATATAAGCTATGTGAATGTTGATAAACTTTAACCTTAACAAAAATTTTGTTCTAGACAAAAAAAAATCTCGGGGTCATTGGGGAAATATAGTATCTGTTTATTACAGATATGATTAATATATCACTCTACTTACGTTTTTCTTTCCATTCATCATACTTTTTATTAGTTTTTCATCATATTACACAATTTTATTCTTTAAACGACATTTACGTCAAAAGTGTCAAACTGAAGTCTACTTATTTCATAGATTTTCTTACCAGCCTATTCAATGAAGGTTGCACTAAGTTTGTATTTTCTAAAAATCATTTACTTATATAATTTTGGATATTCTAAATTTCTTTTATACTTAAATACGTTGTCTACTAAATAACTAAATTCTAAATTATTATAATTATAAGTTTCTTAAACGCACTCTCAGAATTTGATCAGGAGGTTTTATACATCTTGGCCTACTACACCTGGCTGGTTAGATAACTGGCAGGACAGAGGACAGCATAAACTTGAAATTGAAAATGGATTTTTCGAAGAGAACAGAATATTCAAGAACGTCCAGATTTTCCTATAAAAGGGGCCTGGAGATGCAATCAGTTCAGTTTACGTTTACGTCTCGGTTCTGAGTGAACTATCTTCACTGCAGAAGGTACTGCCTGATTCCTGGAGATTTATCGCATATATATATCTCGTGGTTGTACTGCTAAAGTTGGGGTCGCCGACACTCTGACGCGCCCCTACAATTCTTCTCGACACTGCGGAGACTGCACTTAGATTCTTTCCTCGGTGCTGCCTGACTCCTGTTCCTCGGAGCTGCCCTGCCCACAAGATTGTGGAAGCTTTCCTGACGCGGAGCTGGGAGTTACTTCAAGTAATATAAATTTACCTCCTTACCTTGAGAGTGCGTATTAGGTAGGTTTTATATTCTTAATTCTTACCTTTTCTTACCATTGATATTGTATTTTTTTTACCTTTTCATTAAATTGTTCAGTCTACTTTTTTATCTTTTTATTTGTTAGGAATGAGTAAACTTGACAACATGTCGTGTGGGTCACCACAAGCTGTTCGTCTTCCTTCCTTGCAATCATTGCTGGAAATGTGCGTGATACTGGACAGGTGTGTCCGATATAACTAGCTACAGGTTTGGAATGCATCTGAATCTCAATCAATAGATTCGCGTCGGTTGCGGCGCAAATGATCGAAGGTTGCGGTGATACTGCGATACATATGATGCGACGGATGCTACAAACAAAGCGACTATAAGGTGCGCTGGAGCGAGGATAACGGGACCCCCGGCATCCATCGATGGCATAATGTATTAGATTTCATTCGGCTCTCGGGACTCGGAAATACAACTAGCATGCCTGTGCATAATGCTAAGTTCCACGTTCTTGTAGTGTTGATGAATGTAATAGTGGGCGTGTTGATGAGCATGCTGGTGGAGGCGCTGCACTATGGAAAATATAGGTCGGTATCGGATCAAAAATCTGTAACTTCATGAATTTTTGTCGTATCGTGATGAAATTTGCAGTAAGGTTTGGAGATTCGAATGATGTGTATTTTATAGTGTTTTCTTGTATACACTGCCGGTCAAAAGTTTGAGACCACTAATAAAAAACTTTTGTTATAAGTAAATATTTTCAAAATATTGGTGATAACAAGTAATCTGCACACCTGCATATTCTATTGTTTATAAAGACTGCCTAAAAGCTTATTCTTTTATATATTAGCCAAGGAAAGGGCAATAAACAAGCATTGTTTCCATACTTCAATGTGAACCGAGGAAGATTCGAGTCCGATAATCGACTGTAAAATTTTTATTACCTCATTACCGCAGCTGACACTTCTTTTATTTTACATCAACTTACAATGCAATTGTTCTAAATTCTTAAAATAGTTTCAAAGTTTATTCTAACCCGATATTTTCATGGTTATCTACGAATATCCGCAGTTAGTCTGATTGTGTGATTCCTACAGTCAAGACGTCTCTAAAATGAGAAAAGTTTGCGAAATTAGTATTGAAACACGATCTGCCATCGTTGATCTCCATAATGAAGGCAAATCTGAACGTGAGATTGCATCTCAACTCAAGTTATCGAAGACTTGTGTTCATCGCACTATTGTGTGGTACAAACAAACTGGCTGTAATCAAGATCGTCTGCGCTCCGGGAGACCAAGAGCTACGACTTCTAGTGAAGACAAATTTATTGTGGTAACCAGCAAGCGAAATAGACGCTTAACAGCCCCAGAAATACGTGTTGAAGTCAACAAATCTAGGGAAAAACCTGTGTCAGTGGTGGTGTCTACAGTGAAAAGGCGATTGCGAGAAGCCAAGTTGTTTGGTCGCGTTGCTGTTCGAAAACCTCTTCTAAAACCGCAGAATAAGAAAAAACGGTTGCAATGAAAGAAGAAATAAAGAAAAATTGTTTATTCTGCACAAACAAAACGCACTTAATAAAAAATAAAATTATAAAATACATACATTGAAGTAGCCAAAAGCCTCTTATTCAAGCAATAAAAGTTTGACAATTTAGTCCATTGCTTGATGTCAGGACCAGGGACCTAAGACAATTTATATTGTTACACTGTGTTGCGTCACTGACAAAAATGTCAACAAACAAACGATTTAGACAAAAACATTATGCCGATCACAGAGTGGAAAATGACTACTTTTGTAACAAACAAACAACAGTAACAAGAACAATTAAGCCGTGCGTCGCATCTGTGCAAGAATAGGTCGTTGCTCAGCAAAATGCTGTGACTTCGGACGAACCTACCATCAAAGCGCTGATTTTCAGCAACAACCTTTAGGAATGACGTATTGACGTCCCCCTGTGTGATTTAATAAATCGGGTAAGTAAAATTTTTCCACAGAAACGTGATTCTAGCTGGGCAATGGGCCCTAGCCCATCGAGACTGGACCGAAGAAGATTTCAAAAAAGTACTTTGGAGTGACGAATCTAAAGGAGATTGCCCACATTTGGGCCCAGCGTGTTACAGAAAAAAAAAATTGTGGAAAAATTACTTTATTTTATGAAAAACCAAAATCACAAAAAATCATTTTAATGTACAGTTGCTAACCATAGAAAAATATTTTTTGAAATATTTGTTTTTTGTTAAGATCTTGCATTCCGTCTCGAAATCGGTAAAAAGGCAATGAGTCAAGTCTTTCAACAAATGTCACTGTCAAAATAAAATGGTCATTAGATGAAAAAATAAAACATTTTCTCATTGGGTCTGTTTTTGGTCGTGTTTACATGCAAGTTAATGAATGTGTTGTGTTGCTGGATAGGGTTTAGCTACAACGTAAGATGCCAAAATAATGTAGCAAGAATTCAAAAATGGTTCCGCAAAGTGAGATTATTTTGAGGCTGGTGATGCATATCATGGAAGGCGTACAGTAGGTTGTTGTGCGCATGTTATGTCAGTTATTTGGTACTTGAATTGGGCTAGGTACCAACAAAATATTTTACCCCCACACACTACATAGATTCTATTCCAATTGTTTATGAAGACGGAATGACTAATGTTAGTTAATTAATAAAGGAGAAAGACTACCTACAAAATGTTTATTTTCTTTATTTAAAACTAAATCTATTTCCACATTATACTTTACCTAGGTATCTACCCACTAAAAATTAGGCATGACATGGCATGTGAGATTATTAGGATATATAAATAGATAAATGTACTTACCTTAATACACATTAAGGATAAATCTTACAATATTTTTACATTGGTTGAGTCTTAGATTAGTGTTTTCAATGCAACAGAGGACACATTTGTAAAAAAATATTTTTTCTATTTTTTTCTATATGTGGTACATTAGATATTTAATGCATTTTCCGCTGTATATAGTTCACTGTGTTAAGTCGGTTTATTTTATACAATGGAAACCTATCTCAAGAGTCAGTCTCAGTTACTATTAGTCATCTGAACATTACTAAATAACACAAATTCTAATGTATCCGAACCTTAGATTCAAACCCATATATCTTGATTATGCAATTGTCAATTCAACTGAAACTTTGACAGCTTAAAGCTGATATTTTTATCTAACAAATGACACTAATTTGGAAATTGTAACGGTTCATCAAATTGTGGGCCCAACGATGTATAGGAAATGGTCGATATCCTTTGAAATATTCGGTTCAAAAAGAAGAATTTTCGTTCGACGTTCCGCCGAAGAAAAGTTGATGCCACAGTGTGTAGCCCCGACTGTCAAGCATGGTGGCGGATCTGTTATGGTCTGGGGTTGTTTCTCAGGCTATGGGACTGGAAATCTGGTCCAAATTAAAGGAATTATGAAAAAGGAGTAGTATAAAGTAATTTTGGAGAAAAATGCTATTCCCTCCGGACTAAAGTTAATCGGCCAAGGATTTATTTTCCAACAAGATAACGATCCAAAGCACAGTTCAAAATTATGTAGGGGCTATTTAGACGAGAAACAGTCGGAAAAAGTGTTGGAAAACATGACATGGCCACCCCAAAGCCCCGATCTTAACCCTATAGAGCTTTTGTGGGAAGAGCTTGACCGAAACGTTCGGGAACAATGTCCTTCTTCACAGCAGGCCATGTGGAATGCATTAGAAGAAAGCTGGAGGAATATCTCGCAAGAGACTATAAATTATAAATTAATTGCCCGCATGTTAAGATTGGTAAAACAGGTCATAAAATGCAAAGGAGGATATTTTGATGAAAAATCTGTATAAACTCTCTTGTGTGTATTTTCTTTAGAATATTGTATTCGTGAAGACTTCATGTAATTTTGTTAATTTTAAATCTTGTGTAACATGAAAATAAAACCTGTTTTTGATAAAGTTTTAAATATGTTGACTTTTATTTGTTTTCTTAATTTTTTTATAGTGGTCTCAAACTTTTGACCGGCAGTGTATGTATGTATGTTTTTTTGCATAGAATGAAAGAAATGGGAAAAAATCACGAAAAAAATAGTTAAAAATTTATTTCAAGTGAAATACAAGTTTATAATGACTAAAAAGATTAAACCATGGTTAATTACAACAAGCAAAGTAAACACAACTACGAGTATATATATATGAAAACAATTTACTAAATTAAAATCATATTACTAATAGGTACATCCTATACTCTGGCTTCAGGAAATGATGTAGCTAGGTACAAATATAAGTAATAACTAAATATGAATATTATTTTTAACTTATACCATTTCAGGATCAGGGTCAGTAAATGTGGGTTCACTTTCAGGTGCCACGTTTAAAAGACTTAGTGCCTCTTCTTCAAGTTCTTTCACATTTCTTACGTACGGTTTTCTCAAACTTGTTATCAAACTTGTTAACGCTTTTATACACGTCAGATCCATAGATCTGACGTGTATAAAAGCGTTTTAAAGACATCTTCATTTGTAGCAGATCGGGAACATTTTCTGGCATGATGAAGTCGTATGTTTCTGTAGACTTTGTTGCGAGACTCTTGTGCGTCTTCCGATAGCTGTCCAATAGGAAGCACCGCAAAATGCTTGATAACGTTTTCCCCGTGTATGAGTATTTTATGAACGGAGGATGGCATATAATACCAATCGTAATTACTTACATAGATTCTTGCAGTTTCTATTGCATATTCCCCAAAATTTTCAGGGCCGATCATCATTCCAGAAGAAAGAACTTGCAAGATAATGTATAGGCGTTTAATCAATGCCTCATCTACACCTGTTATTTCCGATGAGCAAGTGCTATTATAGAAGAATCTTCGTGCGGTATTGCCATCGTTCGTATTCCCGCTAACTTGCCGAGGTTTGTCGACGATTAATCCCAACTCCTCCCTGAAACGTTTTTGAACAAGTTCTTTTTTTTTTTTTTTATCTCTTATTTTCCTTAGTTGAAGCAGACCAAGTCTTAAACGAAAGATTATAGGAAATATGCAATATCATTTCCATGCAGCGAATCCAGGCGTGTAAGGTGGACAATCCGTATTGGTAGGCGTTTTCGTTATCAGGTCTGGCAGTTACTTTCGATAGGTCATTCATTAGCCGTGGAGTAGCCCCACATATCGTGCATGTGGAACCAGATGGAGTATCTGTAAGGACCTGAGCCATCTTTCCATCGATCATCGTTAGAAATAGTTCATGCTTCACATTTATTACAACACCATCTTTGTTTATAAGTGATGCTTGTGCAGCCCTAATTTTTTTTTAATATCATCGACAACTGCCTTGGTTTTTTCTGGAGTTTCCTTACAAAACTCAATAAAAATGGGTCTGCAAAAACGGACAGATGAAGGTACCGGATTTTGCCAAACAACGGATCCCGATTGCACATCAACTAATCTGATGGGGACTAATGAAGTGATGAACAAATTGGCATCTGAAATTGTTTCCGACTTTTCTGCAAGTATTTGCTTGTATTGGCTTTGACCAGATGAACCATCACATCCCCATTTACAATAAAGGATCAATGTTCTATGTTGTTTTTGGAAAACAGAATCGATTTTTAAAATTCTAGCAGCAGCATGATCCAATAAATCTTGGATACTCGTATTAATCACTTTAGCATAAGTATTCGTGATTTCGATTGTAGAAGATGGTGGATAACAGGATCTTTTTATTTCTTGTATTTTGTAGTAAGGCGGGAATATACAACACTTTCGTTCGTTGGTTAAGTTTTTCAGGTACATATATTGTGCTTTTGTTAGATGCAAATCTATAAAAGCAATCAATGCTTCCGTATCGGAAAGAATCTTCATCTGGTCTGAGTCGTTCCACTTACTTGAGATATCTAATTTCTTTTGAGTGTCAGCGGTTCTTAATTCTTCGACAAGATGAGCTTGTGTGTACTCACGTAAAGCCCGTAGTCCCTGCACATAGGCGTTTTTTATATGCTCGAAGCCATATTCTTGGAGTAGAAGAGTGTTTTTCCTCTTCTTGGTAGACTCTGAGGAGCCTCCATAAGCCACGCATGCTCTTCCTCGTTGGCCAGATGTTGATGGCGTAGAATATTGTTCAGAATCCGGTAAATTTATCGAATACCTTGAGTCCAACCAAGTACAATTCTTCTGTAAAAATGTTTCTTTTTTCCGAGATGCCAGCGCTTGTTGAAAATAGGAAGAATGTGCCTTTGTATGTCACTAATTATAAAACACAAGTTGTTTTCGGAAACATTGAGCTTTTCCACTAAAACTTTGGATAATGATTCCATGGTCTTGCCGCCCTCGATATAGGGGATTATGAAGTCTCGTTTGGTACAGCTGAAGGAAGACATTTTAACACTTCACAATCTGCAGAAATAATAGGCATAGATGAGATTTGCTTCACTTGTAGTTACACTGATGTAGATGGTTCGAATAGTTTTTGCTTCCCTTTATATACTCATTTTACAATATCGAATTGGTACCTACATCATTATTATCTTGTAATTTCCCACGCAAACCGAGTGCAAATTTGATAAGGTCCCTTTGTTATTACGAAATAATGAAGAAAATATCCAAAAAGTTCCATATTGTTCATGTGAATGGTGTCAGTGGTAAACCGCAAAAGATACCAATTTCCGGGTTCTGACTTTTATCAGTTTTTTTTTCTCATATCTTCCAAAACCGCAAATATCCGCAGCTGATTTTTTTTGCATTCTATTTATGAATAGTTAGACTACTAGTCAACACAAAAAGTAGCGCTTGGGCAAACGTGGGTAACACTGAAAACCTTCGACGAAAAAAAATATAAGTGTAAAATAAGGTATGTCACTTTTTAAGTAATTACTGAAATATTTTTCTTTACTTTTAAAATCGTTAAGCTGTATCGCAAAAAGCATAAAATAACCTTTCTAAAAATGTATAATACTGCATATCTGTACCAAGTATTTTGTTTACAATATGGTATTGAAACATGTATACGCAAAGACTTGAGTTTGGCACTTCTGTCTTCCATGTATTTCTTATCTATGAAAACAAAAAAAAAAAAATCGCTTATTAAGTGAAAAAATCATGAATATTATAATTTGACTATTAGAGAACCTAATAAAATAGCCATATTAGCCAAATTATGATATTCGTAAAAAGCATTTTTGATATGCGCTTGTTCTACCATTTTCCATAGTGCGCTGGCGCGGGTGTGCCGTGTCATGCTCACGCTCCTGAAGACCTTAGAGGCTTTCCTGCAGCCCACTGCTGACCGCCAGGCGGACGATAGTGATCGTACGTCATCACTATTACAATATTGTCTCGGTTGGCCGGTTCCCGCACGCTATGTCATACTACGTCACTGTTCTTTCAAATTGGTGTTTATTGTTAGGCAACTTTACTTTTGTTTCCACAAACTTGAGAAAATTCATAATTACTCGACTGCCCAAAAAATGAGTGTACGGTTTTCAAGGTTCATGTATGTATGTATTTATTTTTTATTGGCGGCAGTATGGCTCCATATTCAAAAGTGAAAAAAAAAAAAACATTTTTAACAAAGCAAGATACAGTGATGAGAAAAGCTATTACCCCAAGAGAAAAATTTGCATTAACTATGCATTATTTATCAACAGGAAGGGACTTTAATAACGTAAGGTTTTCAGCTATAATGATTTGATGTTCAATATTTATCACATTCCGAAGGATTGTCAATACGGAATCAAGAAATCTAGAAATCCATTATTAAATATTGACGTTCATCAGTACGCTAGTTACACGTTCAATAAATACCACGATACATTAGTATTTATTGGCGGAAAACCATACATACTTTACGTGTAACAGACGCCTTTGATTAAAAAGTGTCCCACAGAACGGTCCCTCGACAGCAATGACTATTTTATTTATCTGTTTAAGGCGAGGTTCCCCGAGCGTCGTAGGCATGTAACGCTTACCCCAGCCCCCGCAATGAGTAGCGATACGTAACAAATTACGATGCGCGGGAGACGCGCGCGCTAACGCACCGCTCTCATGAGTTCACGAACTCGTCGCGACACAGAATAGAGCAATGCAGTATATCAACTTGAATTGATTAGTCTATGCTTATTTTGTTGTTGATGTGTAACATCTTTCCTCTCCCTTTCCTGCAATCTATTGGAGTGATTTCGTAAAAAGGGACGGAAGTGTGTAACAGGAAGCCGGGGAAGCGCGCGTTATTTGATTTGACCAATGACGCGTGTGGTGGTAGATTTAGCTGTCAGATTTTTATTTTACAAAAGAGGGCTGTCAGAGCCGGATTGGGACGCTGGACGTTGAAGTGAAAGGACGTCCCGTCCCGACAGCTCTTCGTCAAAGTTTTTACTTTACATTTGGTGCATCGTGCACAACACATGTTGGAAGTTAGCATTGACGCGCGTCGATATCGAAGTGTTTCTTTTTAACCGACTTCAAAAAAGGAGGAGGTTTCGTTAGGAAGACGTTGTGACATTATGTCGCCAAAAGTACATTAAAACAGTGCGTGAGGTGAACTTAGCCTACATGATCTCAGGCGAGCGATGCTGCCTGCAGAAGGACCCAGTGCCCCGAGTGAAATAGCTACACCTCCGTGCTGGCTAATCTGGTTTGATCTTTCCATGTTTTTTTAGAGATTTGTTTTATGTATTTAAACTTTGTGCACAAGTGGAAAATGCTGTGCGAGGACGGACTTGATTTCCGGAGCATTTTCTACCAGTCTACCTAATTTGATCAGTATTATTTTTGTATGTCATTGTTGTGAGGTACGCGCGACGCGCGCTCACTTCACGTTTTTGAGCTATTGTTGGTTTAATGGTGCGCGGCTGCTGAGCGTGGGGTCCTGGGTTCGATTCCCGGGTCGGACGGGATGTTGTTGGGTTTTCTGTTTGTAATTTCTCAGTGGCTGCCCGGGGTCTGCATTTGTGCCCGGTTGGTGGCGATGGCGGTGGGCTCGCCCACTGTTGCATGGGACTTAGAAATGACTGGCGAACTGTGGGTGTGCATAGGTGCGCCTCTGCCCGGCCCTGCGGGGAGCTAGGCGTTATATTTTGTTATGTTGATATAATATAGCAAGATAAACTAACATACTTTATTATTCTAACAAAAATAACGTTATCGCTTTAGATTTCGTACAATTTTTATTCCCATAAAACTTCTTAGTTTGACTTGTTCTTACTTCTTGTCTTTAAAATTATAACAAACATTTATTTACACAACGGTCACACAAAATGGTCACTATTTTGGCAGGTAGCCTCCCTCATATAAGGGTAAACCCAACGTTTTTATTAAGGACATTTTTTGTGGTTTTTTTGTGTCGCAGAAGACAATAACTGGTAGGTAGATGCTTTCCGACGCAATTGAGTACTATCGCGGTCTCGAACATCGGACCACAGTAGGGAATATTCTTGCTTGGAGCTCTCGGCCGCTTAAGTGAAGCTTGCCTGCTCTTATCAAGTATTAGCATCGTAACATCGGAGTTTGCTGGGCCCCGTTGTTTTTGTAAATGAAGGAAAAAGACCGTAAAAGGCCCGGCCGAGGTGGTCGGACATATGTGATCGTTGTAGCGGAGCCTGAGAGATTTGTTTAAACAAAAGTTTTTGTTTTTATTGGTCGTCGCAAGAAGGAACGGTGGACAGATGCCTGACTAGCCCTGACTTGTGTGTATTGCAACTTGGAACGGCAAAAAGATAAAAACAGATGCTGAATTGTCACGTTGGGGCGTTCGTGTACATGTAACCTGCTTACAAGAAACAGGGGTGAACTTGGAACGTACAAATCCACCTATCGGGAATTACAGGTAAAACACACCGGGGACTTGCAATTCTAATCACAAAGGATGCCCAAATTGAAATAAAAAATAGGAAAAAGGATACCGAAGCGATGTCAATTACTATTAAAGTTGGTATGAGAAGTGATAAGCCTGCTCCTATAATCAACTCTCACATGAACAGTTGTACCTACCTCCAAAGCAACCAGATCTTTCACAGGTGTATTAAACTTGATTAGACAAAAACCAAGGACCTGACGCTAGTAATGCTAGGTGACTTTTACGCACATATTGGTCGACAAGATACACAATTTTTGGCAACGCAAAGGGCTGATTCACCAAAATCTACATCTTGACTATTCCGACTACAATAGAGAAGTGTTAATGGATATAGCCAACAGCGACAAAAATGAGATCATCATGCAGGATAACATGGTCAAAGTACACTCAGGAATCCAAATTGGACCATTACGCCACATGCAACAGAAAAACTCTTCCACTTTATTAAAGGAGAATGGGCAGATAGGGGCACATCCGAGCACAAAATTATCTGGGGGCAGCTAAGAACAAGTCGAATCTTAAGGGTCCGTGCACGAAAAAAACTCTCTTTTGGCAATATCTTATCTAATTGTGAGAAAACTTGAAATAATAGAAACATTAAGTCTGTGTAACTATAAAAGTACAGTTTTCATGGTGCTAAACCATTCGTGTCAGTCACAGCAGCTTTTAATAGTTTCATCATTTTTGTGCTCTCCAAAATATAGTTTATTTCGCCATTGATTTACTTAATGCACGCGCAATCGCTGCCTATGTTTAAAAGACTCGTGAAGGAACATTACTTGTTGTTGTGATTTTGTTCTCGTTGTTTACTGTAATAATCTAGTCTTCATTTGTTTTATTTGCTTATTTAGTTAGTATGTATGTATCTATGTATCTATTATATATCTGTGTATCTATTATAGGATATTGTACTATTATACTTTTAATATTTGCACCAATGACAACCCCATTTTATGTCCATAAATTCACTGTCCATGCCAAGGTTGCCTGGAAGAGATCGCAGTATGCGATAAGGCCGCCCATTGTATATTTTATAGTGTATAAGTTTTATTTTCTTTTGTAATGTGTAATCTGATGTACAATAAAGTATATATAAATAAATAAATAAATAATGAAGATATTGCATAATCATTAAATAAAATTTTGATTATATTTCAAGGATAGCTGAAGACTAATTTGTGGTTTTTAAATTTCTTGATATGATTTGCTAAATAATAGGAAAAATATATATTACTGACGAGGTTTAAAACAAAAAAAGGTATTTTCAATATTATTTTTCTACTATATTTTGTATGGAAGTTGAAAAAAGTGGTTCAGCCACATGCAAATAGACCATATAGTGATGTCGATGATATTTTTTAATATACAATATCAAAAGTAGTTTCTTGTAGAATGATGATCAAATGTCAGTCTCGCGTCATTTTTCGTAAAACTTGTTGCAAATATTTGTGATTTACCGTGAATACTTAATTTATTTGAAAAATCCCTTTCAGCCACATGCAAAACAAAGAACACGACTTTTCAAATCTCAAATCATTTTGTTTAAATTATGTTTCCCGTTCTCACAAACAATGAACAAAATTGATCAAAATCAGTCGATTTCGTGCACGGCCTCTTAAACAAAAATGGAAGCACCAAACACAAGGCACAAAAGCAACCACAATTTGAGAAGTAGACAACAACTGCGGCCAAGGATTTCAACCATAAACAATAATATTATGTCGCTCTGAATAGCAAATCCCCCAAAAATACCAAGATCGCATTTAATAACGAAAAAACTAGGAAATATAGGAATCAATTCAACGAATGATAACATCGAAATACCATGCAGTTCCATAATTGGAGTACAAAAGCGGCTGCCCAGGCAACCTTGCTTTTTTTTTTTAAGCCGATTCACTCCAGGAACCTTCAATTAGCTCTTCCATCCCTCCAACAGGCAGTTACTACGGAGGAAGTATCGGCACTCAATAAAGCTAACAGGCCAAGACATAGAAGATATGAGAGAGATATCATGAGAGACTTGATTAACCACGCTAGGAATAAACCAAGACAAAGAAAATTATGCAATCTTAGACGGAAAAACCGTAACCAAACTCATCAAGAACCACAGGATGTGCTATCTCGCACATATTCACAGGCGTTGTTGAAGACTGAGATAAGATGAGGAAGGTTGTTAGCGAGATTTACAAGAAACCTGAAACGGATAGTAGCGAGACTTCAGACGAAGATAATGGAAACAGCAACGTGTAAACGGGTAACACAGCATAGCAGTGACATACAACAGAGTCGAGAAAGCAGCTGGACACGAGCCAACCAGGCGACGACGTCATTAAAAGATGCCCTCCCGATAAATATCACCCGTCTCTCCACTATTCCATTGCTTGCTTAAGGATGCATATCCGGTAGGCTCTAATAATCCTTCCATATCCTATGGGCACGTCTTCCCTACCATTATCGTGCCCCCCGGTCTACTCCTTGATATACAATGGCCACTGTAGTCCCATGAAACATGAGGGTCCACGGGCTAGTGTGAATCATTGGGTTCATTCGAGTAATCGAGTCTGGTTAAACCACGCTGGGGTCGGTGCATTTCATTCATTCATTCATTCATTCATACAAAAGAGGGCTGTCAGAGCCATTTATAATCAACATCGCCGCGAATCTCTTAGAGAACTATATAAAACGATTAATATTATGACGGTACCTTGCCAATCTACTATATAAAAATAAGTCGGGTTTTCCTTCCTCACGCTATAACTCCAGAACGCACGAACCGATTTCCACGGTTTTGCATTCGTTGGAAAGGTCTCGGGCTCCGTGAGGTTTATAGCAACGTTTTTTTTAATGGTTTTTACGAAAAATTAGGGTAGGGTAGAGTAGGGTAGGGTAGGTAGGTAGGTAGATAGGGTAGGGTAGGGTAGGGTAGGGTAGGGTAGGGTAGGGTAGGGTAGGTAGGTAGGTAGGGTAGGTTAGGGTAGGTAGGGTAGGGTAGGTAGGTAGGTAGGTAGGGTAGGGTAGGTAGGTAGGGTAGGGTAGGTAGGTAGGTAGGGTAGCGTAGGGTAGGGTAGGTAGGTAGGGTAGGTAGGTAGGGTAGGTAGGTAGGTAGGGTAGCGTAGGGTAGGGTAGGTAGGTAGGTAGGGTAGGGTAGGGTAGGGTAGGGTAGGGTAGGGTAGGGTAGGTAGTTAGGTAGGTAGGTAGGTAGGTAGGTAGGTAGGTAGGTAGGTAGGTAGGTAGGTAGGTAGGTAGGGTAGGTAGGTAGGTAGGTAGGTAGGTAGGTAGGTAGGTAGGTAGGTAGGTTGGTAGGTAGGTAGGTAGGTAGGTAGGTAGGTAGGTAGGGTAGGGTAGGGTAGAGTAGTGGAGTTTATACTATAGCTTTTGACAGAACGAAGTCTGTCGGGTCAGCTAGTTCATTTATGAAAATATTATGTATGTAAGAAAAAATCTACATCTTCTTAATAAAATCAGTGATAGGCATAATTTTAATACTAGAAATAAAGATAAAATAGATCAACCATTTTTCAGATTATCTAAGGTACATACATCTTTTATGGGGTACTGTGTTAAATGTTACAATAAAATACCTTCTGATATATTACAATTAAATGAAAGAAAATTTAAAACTCATATAAAAAGTACACTTTGTAAACAAGCATATTACAAATTAGAGGATTATATCCAAGATAAGAATGCTTGGAAACATGCTGGTCCTGCTCCATAGGACAATTTAGAGTCTAGACAAAATCAAACTGGTTGCTAATTTAACTGTATAATTTATAATTTTTATGATATTAATTTTATTTTCTGTGATTAATATAAATTTAAGTCACACACTGACTTATTATATGTTTTTTTTTTTTTGCATCATGGGTGTCGTTATCATAGTGTTTGAGAGTGCTAGAGCCGATAGTGAGGTCAAAATAAAAATCTAAGATGGCGGCTACGAAAATATTCATTTTTTCCTTCATGGGTGTCGTTTTCATGGTTTTCGAGGGTGCTAAAGCCGATAATGGTGCCGATTGTCTTGTCACAAAATTCGCTAAACAAAGTCAAAAGTCAAATAATTTATTTCAAATAGGCACGAAGATGCACTTTTGAACGTCAAAAATTACATGAATCGTTAATTGATTCTAGTTGCGCCTTCCAAAATGTAGTTATGTATGGAGAAGAATGGGCAAGAAACTCCATACTTACTCTTTTAAAATGTTAACAATAGTTTGTATACATTAATTAATATTTATAGGTGAAGACGATGTAGCTAGAATAAAAAAAATGAAAATATAAAAAAAATAATCAATATTACTTACCACAATTGGTAAAAAGAATGAAAAGTGAAGTAAAAACAGAAAAATTAATAAATGGGATAGGTAAAGAAAGAAAGAAAGAAAGAAAAATGCGTTTATTGGCATTACAGTAAAAAATACACCTTAAAACTATAAAAAATAGAAAATAGAAAACAATGATAGGTATATGGTGCTCACGTATTTACAAACATTGTATATGATTTCCCAAAAAAATTAAAAATTAAAACAACATATAATAAGTCAGTGTGTGAGTTAAAATATTAATCACTAGACTAAAAATCACCAAAATTTAGTTTATTCCTGACAAACGAGGATTTCCTTTTCTGAAATTGACTAAAGTGACACAACTAAACTATATTTTAGTTTGACAACACTAAGATGGTACTGAGTTTTTAATTTAGGGAAAATGGCAATTTTGGTACTGAATTTCACGTTTTTAAACTAAAATTTAGATTTTCTAACTATATCTGACTATTTTTAATTCCGATTAAAAACGTGTGGAATAAAATTAGTTGTCATGAACTAAAAATTCACACCAACACCTCGACTTCTGGTGCAAAAACGGTACTGTATATTTTTTTCTTTTCTCAAACTCAAACTCAACTCAAATCATTTATTTCAATTAAACCATTTACAGGCACTTTTGAATTGTCAAGGAGTCGGTCAGTAAGAAAAATTAAGCTTCATTCCCATTCTAAAGCGTAGGTACCTATGGAGAAGAACGGGCAAGAAACTCCATGGACACTCTTTTAAATTAAATTGTTACAAAAGTATTCGTTACATCTATAATGTTGAAATTATAACTAAAAGTGAGAACGATCTAAAAATAAAAATAATAAAAACTTACACGTTAAAAGCGTCAAGCGTAGGTACAACAAATAGAAACAAAATCAAATAAAATAAAATAACCCCTGGCAGCTAAGAGATGACCAGTCCCAACTGACGGCGCCCGTTCACGAACATGACGCATGGATTAGCACCATTCAGCTCAACCATTTTGAACGGAGCTAAATGATCCAACACACACGCCACCATCAGCGAGACATTTAGGTGAGCATGACATACTCTCAACCGCCAGGGCACATTCAAGTCAATGAAAGACATATTACCCGGTCAATGGTAGCTCTATAGTACATAGGACTCACACCTGTGCTATGCATTTATGTAATACAAAGGAGATTGAGTTTATACAATGCAAAGATAGTCTTACACTCTTCAGCAGCTCCAACATGATTGTCAAATGTTAATTAACAAGCTGAGGTTGTGGAGCAGGACCAGCATTCAGCCAAGCATTTTTATCAGCGATGTAATCCCCCAACTTATAATATGCCTGCCTGCATAATGTGCGTTTTATACAAGATTTAAATTTAGTCTCATTCAGTTGAAGTATGTGGGGAGGAATTTTATTGTAACATTTTAAACAGTACCCCATGAAAGATGAGTCTACTTTAGCCAGTCTGAAACCTGGTTGAGCTAATAGGTCCCTATTTCTAGTACTATAATTATGTCTTTCACCTCTTTTTCTAAAAAGACGAAAATTTTTCCTTACGTACATGATGTTTTCGTAGATATATTGACAAGGTACTGTCATGATGTTAATATCCTTAAACAGTTCCCTTAGAGAATCGCGCCTGCGGAGATTATACACTGTGGCATTTTAGTCGTCTTACAAAAGAAGTCCACTCAATGTATCCGACATAAAATACCTCTAGGCGTGATTAATAATTTGTTACCATTAATTAAAACAATAGGTGCAAATAAAAATAAATAATGCATTAGAATTATGAACATCCTGTTTATAATGTTTATTCAACGGTAGAACATACCTACCCAGCGCACGAGCGAGTAGATCATTCCATCGCTGGCTTACCCAATCAAGCACAGTCCACGTGGATTGTCATCCAATGAGAAGTTCTAACGCTATGCGGCGCGTGCCACGCCCCCACCCCTTTCACAAAAAAATAGGTGAAGGTCACTCTCACAGTGTCTCAGTTGCGTCCGAATATCGGAAGTGGAAGTGCGCGCGCGCGCTATCGGTTATCCGCTAAAACGCTCGTGGCTACTTTGGTGTCACTTTTTTTTTATGGCTCTGACCGCGCGCTCGTAACAGGGTGTTTCAAATTGCGTCATGCGTCATACTTATTTAATACTATTAAATTTTTTGAATTATTCAAATGGTTTTTTCTTTTGTTATTTTTTGTTATGAATGATTAGTAGTCATTGGATACATGAAGTGGGCTGCCGTTGTAAGACGGTTAAAATGCCACGGTGTATACGGCTCTGATGGCTCTTTTCTGCAGAATAAAAAAAGACTCGATGTCTGCAGCCCGTCCCCAAAGTAAGTTCTTTTGCTTATATCTCGAAAATGGTGCGTCCTATCGCAAAAATAATGAAAATTTCGACCCCGTTTGCAGCACATAAACCCCTGAAACTCTACATGTAGGTAATAATTTTTTTCATTTTCCATGCAAAAAGTGTAAAATTCCATATATAAAAAAAGTTATTTTTAAATTTAGAGAATTTTGTTTGCAGAATAGCTTTAAGATTCTCATAGCCAAAAGTAAAGAGTTTTAGTGATAGTTTAGTTAGTTTAGTTGGGTGTACAAGAGAATAGGCATCAGTGAGGTCAACATTAAAATCCAAAATAGCGGCTTCGAAAATTTTCAAATTTTGCATCATGGGTGTCGTTCACATGGTTTTTGAGAGTGCTAGAGCCGATAGTGAGGTCAAAATAAAAATCCAAGATGGCGGCTGTGAAAATGTTCAATTTTTCCATTGTGGGTGTGGTTTCCATGGGTTTCGAGGGCGCTGACAACGATAATGCCCTCTAAATCAAAGTGGAGCCACTTGAATTTAGATTTTGACCCCATAATCGTTGTCAGTGCCCTCGAAAACCAAGGAAACAGCACCCATGATGAAAAATGTGAAAATTTTCGCAACCGCCATCTTGAATATTCATTTTGACCTCACTATCGGCTTTAGCACCCTCGAAAACCATGAAAACGACACCGATGATGAAAAATGTGAAATTTTTCGAAGCCGCCATTTTGGATTTTAATTTTGACCTCACTGATGCCGATTCTCTTGTACACCGAACTAAACTATCAGCAAACTTCTTTACTTTTGGCTATGAGAATCTTAAAGCTATTCTGCAAAAAAAAATCTCTAAATTTCAAAATAACTTTTTTATATGGAATTTTACACTTTTTGCATGGAAAATAAAAAATAATATTATCTAACTCAAAGGGGGTCGAAATTTTCATTATTTTTGCGATAGGACGCACCATTTTCGAGATATAAGCAAAAGAAAAGAAAAAAATATACAGTACCGTTTTTGCACCAGAAGTCGAGGTGTTGGTGTGAATTTTTAGTTCATGACAACTAATTTTATTTCACACCTTATTAATCGCGATTAAAAATAGTCAGATATAGTTAGAAAATCTAAATTTTACGCGGTGTCTTTATGTCACGTCGCGTTTCGCGCCTGTGTGCCTTTATTCGTCAAAACAAATAGCGCGCGAATAGAAGTCAAAATCGGTTGAACGGACTGTAAAAAAGGTTTACTTAGTCAAATATTATTTCAAACGTATAATATTACAACTATCTAAAAACTAAACTTTTTTCAGGTATTATTATTATTTTACAAGCTAATTTGGGCTCAGCCGGTAACAGAACTCAGCGGGGGTGGCAGGTTCGCAAAAATTGGCATACGTCCGACCTCCAACGCGTTCCGCTCGGGACTGACCGGCGAGATGGCAGCGGGTCGCGAGTAAATTGTGCCGTGAACTTCGTTAATTTTGGGTTTAAAAGTTTATGTTATACAATATTAACAATGTTAAACTCGAAAAACATTACATCATCCTAGACGTTTATTTTGATGTGATTTTCAATACATAAAGTAGTATAATATTGAAATGAAATAAGTTTTAATTTACAAAATAAGGGTATGTTCAGATTTTTTTTCTATCGAGTGAACTTTGTCCAATTATGTAACGAGTACCCGACGTGTCTACAGAAAGGTCTCAAAAGCAACATATAATTTTTTCACGTGTTTAATAATTACCGTTTCTAAATAAAATGACATTTCCTACAGGGCTATCTTAAAGAACCTCGCCTTAATCAATAAAGTACTTAAATGAGTAACCTTTCGATTTGTATAAACAGATTAACTAATACAACTTATTTTGTTACTTTTTAGTTCGTTATTGCAGGGCAGTCGTGTTTCATAATTATTTTTCTAAAATTTTCTTTATGAAGATCGCGTGCTATCGTTTGTTAATACTTTGGTTTTTGTTTCAGATGAACGAGAAGACGTCCAGAAGAAAACGTTCACTAAATGGATAAATTCTCAGCTAGTGAAGGTAAAGTATGGCACTAAAACCTTGGGCCCTATTATGAACTCTAATTTCCAGGCAGTTTACAGCGTAAACAGAACTGCCTTGCAATTTCGTATTATGAACACGTCAAACAAACCAGTCAGCGGTCACGTGACACCCTGGCCGACTTCTGCCCGAATATTGCCTGGCAATACCGTATTACGAACGTTCGTTTGACATTTCTTTTCGTATAACAACTGGTCAAACCGTAACCACACAATCCATTCAGTTTACGCTACTTCAGAGGAGCTTTTATTGAATTGTTTTGGGTTTATTTGCCGAAGTTACTCGAGTAATAAATAAATGGTAACAAAAGAAAATATGATGTGTGACGAATATGAACTGTTTGGGTTCCTGGAAAGTGACTTTTCTGATCAAAATAACGAATCTAGGAACAAAAGGAGACGACTTCGTGATCAAATTAAAGGCTCCTACAAACAGGCGCGACACGCGACGCGAAACAAAGGCACCGTTAGTCGCGCAACACGCGGTTCCTTTGTGTCGCGTCGCGTGTCGCGTCTGTATGGAAGAGACTGAATGCGTTCGACATGGATGATGTGCAATTCATTGAACGATATCAACTTAATCAAGTGAGGAGTTGGAGACGACTTCGTGATCAAATTAAAGGCTCCTAACAGCAGGCCCGACACGCGACGCGACACAAACGCACCGCTCGTCGCGCGACACGCGGTTCTTTTGTGTCGCGCCTGCTTTTTAAGAGCCTTAATGCGTTCGACATGGATGATGTGCAATTCATTGAACGATATCAACTTAATCAAGTCAGGAGTTGAGACATGTCAGGGACTGTCATACAAAATTCACGGATTTATCGGATACAACTTTAAAATATCATACTTAAGAACTTTCTTACACTGAATAAGAAAATACTCAAAAACTGAATAGGAAAATACTCAATAACGAGCTTACGCCATATTTTTGTTTATACCCCGAAAATTCTTACGAATGGAAGTATTAAACAAACAATAAGATAGTGTTCATAGTATGTAGTTTGTGAAACAATGAAACAATACTCTTCCATGTGGTCGAATTCCCCGCTGACCATCAAGTGGAGTTCGTTCGGAAACTTAATCTCGCGTTATAATTTACAAACTCTGTACCGGACGGGCGTGATCGCTTGACTCGAAAATCAGGAAGGTTGTAAGGCTATCCCAGTCCAAGCGGCGCTGACGTCCTGCACCAATAGTTCAGGATATCTTCAATACTCACTGCGACATTACTCCTGAAGAATTACAGGATTTACGGAAGAAATAATAAGACCGTATTACTGATAAGACTTCATAAATATTCAGGAAGCGATTTCAGGACTCCCCAGTACTACTATATGACTATTTAGATGGAATTAGTTCCATGTCGATGACTACGAAATTTATAGGTGGCGCGCTCACTGAGGTAGTAGTGCTCCTTTACCTTACTGAGAGCCGCGAATCGCCTCCCGTTTTAGAAACTTTATTGGTTTAAAATATCTTAAGTTCTAATGTGTTTCACACTTAAACACCCTTATTTCTATCACTTTACATAAAGTGTTATACATCATAAGATTCGTAAAATAATGGCCTTTCTAATGAGGTTTCTATCATGATTCTAACTATCCCTACTGAAAAGATATTTCAGTTACAACGGGATTTATGTGAATAATTAAATATTAAATTGTTTGCAAGTGACTTTACTGGCAAAGTACTGAACCGATCTCCACCATACCAAAAGAAACCTCAAGCTAGTCTATTGCCCTAGAGAAATCTAGTATTTTAGTTTTCGTACCTAGATTTTTCAGCCCGCTATGAGCCTCTGAATACAGGTTGGGTAGCCTTTATTTTACGAAATCCGCTTCGCGGCATTTAGACTCGATTAGGTAGGTATCCTGAAGGGCTAGATTTCAGGAAGTTAGGTCCAGGGCTAGGTCTCGGTCTAGGTGACCTGGATACAGTAAATGATTTTAAGTTTTGTCTATCTAACTTACCTAATCGAGGCGTACAATGGTCGAGTTTACGACTTTTATCAAAATTGTCATTTTGATTACATTATAGCTGCTAGGCAGCACTATCAATGACTATACTTTTTACATATTTGAGTTAGTATAGTCATTGCACATTATTTTGACTGTTTTATTACGCATTATTGCGACATGAAATTTTCCCTATTTGTAGGTGGGGCATATTGTGTGGAAAAAAAGTGTGCAAAAATACATGGGCACCTACGTAAATAGGAACATTTTTGAATAAAACTCATTTCTGATGGCGCCTCAGCGCGCACATCATCGATTCTACATAATTTATGCTATTATTTCTAGTATTAACGAAGAAATTATATTTCCTATATACTTAAGCTAAGTTAAAATTACTGATTTTATACAAGCTAAATTGTTGGTGACGCATCGTCGCGAACAAACTCAGAAAATTATAATATGAATGAATTATGTATATAGGTAGCATAATACACAGTGCGTTCGTATTTTCACCTATTTTTATACTAAAGTAACTAGATTAATATAAATTGCTTATTTTTATCACAAAATACGTGATTGAATAAAACCGTAACTTACCGATAAATATTTAATTGTGTTTCTGAACGTTACGGCAGAGAATTACAATACAGCCATAGACAAACTACCCAGCGTGAAGTCGGTTAGAATTAGGAATGTCGTAATACGAACTTTAACCAGCCAGTGAAATGAATTGCCTGGAACTTGCCTGGTTTTTTTAAAGTTCATAATAGGCCCCCTTGTAATGCTAGTTATAAGTTTTGTACTACTTAGTTTGCATAAACTCATAAAGGCATCATACTAGTAATCTTGGGCACATCATAGATACTTGATCAACTAAATTGTTTTGTTGTCGATCGTCCGCGCCGCCCACTACTGAACCGATGTGCGGTGAGTGGATACACATTGATACTTGTTTATTGAAGAGACGCTTTCGAAACATTGTTAGACGTGTTGGTGGACATTGATCGTGTGCCTGACCCTTGGCGATTGATTAAACGATTTGATGTGTCAATGACTTAATGGCAAATCTATTTTTATTGAATAAATTGGCAGTTCAGTTAAATCGATCGTAGTTACAGCATAGTACGAAGCCCAACTTATTTGACTGTCTAAAGAACGTTCGATATAAAAACTGGACGTGTGCCTACGCTGTAACCTCAATGTAACAACGAATCAATAATCACAAATGGCAGTATAGAAAGTCTTAAGTTTTAGTCACTATTAAATGGTGTCAGCTTGGACGAGGATCAGGAGAAATGCGTCGACTCATGATAACGTCACCGTGTGTTCAAACACATCAGTCCGCGGTGCTCACAAATTGTTTGCATGAAGTAATTAGGGTCAATTCTCGACACTCAGTGAGCGAGCCGCTGCCACTGTTTACAGCTGGAATTTTATAAAGGCTTGTACAGACTAGTGCGAAATCGCGGGCGCGACGCGACAACTAGTAGCACAATTTCTTTGTCGCTGTCTGTCGCGCCCGCGATATCGCGCGAGTCTGTACGAGCCTTAATATGGCGGAGCTGCGACAATGCTGTAGGTACACCACTCACCATCCACTCAGCTAATACAAATAAGTAGGTACATTGATAACAGTTGCACTGTGCAGGTATGTGTTTCTATCTAGCTGGCCCATCTGAGCCACAGCAACGAAACTGATGTAGACTGTTGGCTTATTGAATGTACTTTTCTAATTGTACGAAAATATTCAATGTACCTCCGCCAGTAAGACATAAATGGCATTTAATTTCGGTTTCTATCCAGCGGGGCCCTTCGTTATTCTATTGCTTAGAGACTTGAAAGTTTTATTGGAGATATTCCTTCCAATGTACTTTTCAAACTATTCATTTATTTTCAAAAACCTTGAAAAGTACAGGAGAAATTACATTCATGTTTCTTTCTATCCAGCGGGGCCCTTTTTATCCTTAATACTTACAAGTGTAAATCTCACGCCAAATTAAAGCATTTTCAATGTTCTAACAGGGATTAATGCATTTTTTGTGATAAACATCATAATTATCGGTGAAAAAGGGTCTCTTAACCTAAGTAGTTTTGTTAACAAAAAGTAAGGTCAGCATGGCAACTTTTCGTTTAAGTTTTAATGTTTTCATATAGTATAGGTATTTTTTCAAATTCATAATCAAAACTTACACAAATTACGCGTGGTATGATGTATTTATTCATTTGATGAGCTTTTACTTAAATAACCAGATCTTCATGACATTCCCAATTGCCATTTTGACGTAAACACACGACATCTACACCAGGGCCTCAAGTCTGCTATTACAATAGTGTCAGAATGGTCTCTTCATTGTGAGTTTTTGACAGATTTGCCATACAAACACTGTCAAATACTCACAATGGCGAGACCATTCTGACACTATTGTAATAAATAGCAGACTTGAGGCCCTGGACAGTACTGAATTACAGATATTATTAACTCTTCTTTTTGATTGAGAAACAAATGTTTAGGAACATTTGATAAATCAATTGCATTTATGCCATTCATATCTTTATCCAATGCTATCATACCATACCATATTTCGTTCTTCGTGGAAAACAAAAATTAAATATAAAAAGTAATTATTATGAATTCAATATTTCGGGGTAATTCGATCATATTATCAAAACCAGTAAATTGAATTTACGAAACTAATGTGGCAATAATGACTTTTAACGTTTTTGTTTTACTCCTATGATTTGACTTTTTTTTTTTAAATTTCAGGGAAGACCCATACTATCCCACTTGCAACCTTTTTGTGAATTATGAGTTACTTAAAATATAATTCGAAACAAATCTATTCATCAAATTATTTGCTTTTGACAACAAGTTCAAAATAAAATTTGGGTAATAAATATATATATATTTTTTTTTATATTGGGGTGTTTGGCAGTTTTTTCATTGCCACAACACTGTTTAATTAGCGAAAAATACCTACCTACTTACATATAAGCAAGCGAGTCGATGAAGGTGGATGCGCTTAAGTAGGCTGCGAAATACAACTTTTCTAACGTTTTTTGCAATTTTCAGGTCAGAATCAGGTTGTATGTGCTTTTAGCCTAGCGCTTTCACCTAGTATTTTAGCTGCTCTCATAGCGTCAAATTCTAGTTATGAAATAAAAAACAGTACCTTATTGACAGTCATTGACAGCCTTTATCTACGTGCAACTAAAAAATAAAATGTTATTTTATAACACACTTTCTCTAACAAAATAATGCTTTGAAATAACTTTTTTTTTGTAAAACAACTCGACTCGACAAAAATAATAATTAATTTATTGTTTTGTGCATCCAATTCAGTCTAAAATTTGAGAATAATTGGCAAATAATATTCGCTCAGCCGCTGGTTTTACATTATCTGTGGCTGTAATGGCGGCATGTCATCATAACAGCTGGGCCTCAAGTCTGCTATTACAATAGTGTCAGAATGGTCTCGCCATTGTGAGTATTTGACAGTGTTTGTATGGCAAATCTGTCAAAAACTCACAATGAAGAGACCATTCTGACACTATTGTAATAGCAGACTTGAGGCCCTGATCGGCTGCTGTGGCGCGTACCCTCACGGTAGAATGTTGGATTTAATACGTGGCATGTAAATATTAGTTTCTTATGCTACTATTTTGCTGACCCTACATGCAATTTGATGCAATTCACTTTTAATAGTTAAAATAAATTCATACTTAGCCAGCTTACCATCAGCCAGTTGATGCCAACATTCGGACACTGGCCTGGCCGATCGTTAAATGAAATTCACAATTCGACGGAACTGCCGCGTAGGTAAATTTTCTGCAATAAGTTTATTATTCAAAAATACAAGGATGTACTTATCACATCTAAAAAAAACCGGTCAAGGAGCGAGTCGAACTCGCGCGCCGAGGGTTCCGTACCAGCCCAGAAAAACTACAACTGTGCTTCACCCAAAGTACACATAATATAATACTACGTACAGATACCCAATCCCATACAAAGAAATAACACCTCCCTAACTAAGGCTGGCTATTGAACTGGCAATTTTTTTTCCTCGATTTTTTAACACATGGCAGCATCAGCGACTCACTAATTGCCAGAGACTGTAGTTTTACAACGCTATCTAGGAGTCGGCCTAGATACTAGGTGTCATTCTCGTGATTTATGAGTGTAAATAGATAAATCAATATTAAACAAGTTAGAAGAAAACACTCTGTTCTTGCTAACACTTTTATTTACACAACTGCACTGTTTCACGATCAAACGAAGACTGCCATTGCATTAAATTTTACCATTTAAAACGACTTTTGTCCCCACCCAGAAATAACGATAATATCATAACCGTTATTTCTAAGTGTTATCAAAACAAAATAATACATTCGGTTGCCATAATGAAAATACATTTAAAAGTTTGTTACAATAATTTGTACTTTGACAGTGTTGCCACAGTGGATACACATAATTTTAAATTAAATCCATGAAATCACGACACAAGGAAGTTTAGATTTTTACTAATGTTACTTCAGCCAAAATCGGACTTATAACGCTTTTTATTTATTGTTAATTCCATAATATTGTTACCTATGCTGCCATTTGTGAATGTTTTTAAGACTAATTATAATTTGTTCGAGTTGAGACCCCATGCCCAAAGCAACCTGCTACCTGCTAGTATGGGAGGAAGGAGGTCATTTTGGTTGTGAAACGTGAAATGTTTATAAATTTTCATCAGCGAGGAAAAGAAGAAAAAAAAGAAAAAGCGAATAAAAAGAGAGAAAAAAACCACAGAAAGAGAAAAAGAGAGAGAGAAAATTTTAACACTGCGGTGTAGAATATTGCAGTTTTAGGTCATCGCCATCTCTTGACAGATAAAGGAACTAATATAATTTTTGTTGATTTCTGAAATAGTGTGCTATTTAGAGACATAGTTTTATATTTCCTGTAATCTTTACATAAGCTTCTATCACATAGAATAATTTCAGATTTTTCTCTATGCAAATTTCGGAGAAAAAGGGGGTGGGGGACGGTATTTTTTTTACATTTTTCATCAAAAGTCGAAAACTAAGCGGCCTAAAGAAAAAATAGAAAATGTTTGAGAATGTGCAAACAGCGCTCTTTCATATGATTCCCCACATGCCTTAGTAGCCGCAATCCGAATGTTTAAGACCACCTTTCAGTCCCTGTTGTAAAAAAAAAATTAAAACTTTTTTGTTTCTTTCTTATTTGCAAAATATTTGGGCAAACGTTATCTAAAACTGTTCTAAAGGACATCGTCGGAAATGGCCCCAGAACCAACAAACATCTGACCTACATAATAAATATAAATATATTTTATTAGACTAATTGCGAATATCCTTATGAATCTGACATTCTGCGTTCCATAATGAACAATTAAAAGAGCGACTATCGACATCACATAAAATATGCCGCCATCTTTGACAATTAGATTAGACATGACAATTAGTGATGTCCAATCTTTCAATAACATGTCTAAAATACATGAGGTAATATGACTTCCTACCTAAGTATAAATAAATAAAATCAAAAAAGCATTAGGATAGTCGTTTGCATTGAAGTTAAATAAATAAGTACTTATTTACCTACCTACCTATTTTAATACAAAAACTAGAAGATTTACCAAATACCTTATAGGTACTTTAGGTAAGTTCTTAAATGTTTTTCTGATTCTCTTAGCTAAACTAACCACATACAGGCAATAGAAATAACAGTGACATGCATTTATTAGCATGTATTTCAAAGTATTGAAAGGATTGTTTTGTTTCTTATACCCTCGATATAACCTCAAAATCTTTGTTTTCTTTTGAAATAAATCTTTTCTACAAGTTGTCCGTCATTAAACTTTGTCTTCATGGGCATATACTTGTAATATAGAACACGCAAAGTAATTTTCCTTTCCTGTTGGTTCTGGGGCGAACGATGTATGGATGCAGAACAATCTCCTTTCAAGTTGATAGCATCAGTAGTTCTTGAGATATTCAGCTGTGACAGACAGACAGACAGACTGAGTCACACCATAAGGGTTCCTTTTTACCATTTTGGTACGGAACCCTAAAAACGCATTAATCCCTGTAAGTACATTGAAAATGCTTTAATTTGGCGACCGATTTATACTTGTAAGTATTAAGGATAAAAAGGGCCCCGCTGGATAGAAAGAAACTTACGAATGTAATTTCTCCTGTACTATTCAAGGTTTTTGAAAATAAATGAATAGTTTGAAAAGTACATTGGAAGGAGTATCTTCCATAAAACTTTCAAGTCTCTAAGCAATAGAATAACGATGGGCCCCGCTGGATAGAAACCGAAATTTAATGCCATTTATGTCTTACTGGCGGAGATATATTGAATATTTTCGTACAATTAGAAAAGTACATCCAATAAGCAAACAGTCTACATCGGTTTCGTTGCTGTGGCTCAGGTGGGCCAGCTAGATAGAAACACATTGTGCAGGTTACTACATAGTACCGCGTGTTGTTATTAACTTATTACCTTTCTATGTCCCAGTATGCCCAGTGTTAGGTATCAGCACTCGTATGTCATGTTGTGCGTAACTAACTATACGTCTAGTTGCGAATTGAGAAAATAAGATATAAGAAGGCACGAGTGCCAGTCTACCGTACGAGCCTGCAAAAATAATAATACCAGCAATCACATTTAGCGCGTTTTGGGTGAAACTAGTCTATACTTTTTCCATACAAACGGGAGGGTATTACTCCACTGTTTGACATTGTTTATCCAAAGTTAAACATGATATCGTTTTGTCTTACTATTAATTTTTTCTGTACGGAAGCAGAATATTAAAATAAAAAGCCATTAAAAAGTTATGAGTTTATGAGCCAACAAAGATTCTTTTTTCCTGCTAATTTTAACGCAACTTTGCGCGTCAACGACCATATAGCCCATAGACGCCTAATGCTTGATCTAACGCATCATAATAATTCTGTCAACTAGCTGAGGTATGAGGAAGCGGGGTACTGCGTTCTGATTGGCCCTACCAACTACTAATTACTAGGGATGGGGTAAGTTTAAATAAAACACAAAGGTATCGATATTTTTTTTAAATAAGGGGCTGTTTTACCTTCCTATTTCTTAATAGTATTTTAACATGCACTTAATGTAATTAATATACACTGTCGGTCAAAAGTTTGAGACCACTATAAAAAAAAAATAAGAAAACAAATAAAAGTCAACATATTTAAAACTTTATGAAAAACAGGTTTTATTTTCATGTTACACAAGATTTAAAATTAGCAAAATTACATGAAGTCTTGACGAATACAATATTCTAAAGAAAATACACACAACAGAGTTTATACAGATTTTTCATCAAAATATCCTCCTTTGCATTTTATGACCTGTTTTACCAATCTTGGCATCAGCGCTTACGTGCTGAACATTATGATGTGGAATTCAATAGACAAAAAGTAGACTCAACAAATGTTACAAAATTCCTCGGTATTTTAATCAATAATAAACTAACTTGGAAACCGCATTCTGAGGAAGTATGTAAGAAGTTAAGTAAGTCAGCATACGTACTATATAACTTATCAAAAAAAATAAACACTCGCACTGTGCTGGCAGCATACCATGGTCTAGTTGTGTCAGCTTTGAGATTTGGAGTTATTTTCTGGGGTAACTGTACTGAGAGGGAGAGGATATTCAAAGCTCAAAAACGTTGCATAAGATCAATGACTGGTCTTAATAATACCGACAGCTGTGAACCTGTGTTCAAGTCTCTAAAATTACTCACCTTTCCATCTTTGTATATACTTGAAGTTGCAATATTTGTTAGAACTAATAGACACCTATTTACCCTAATGGAAGATATACGAACACGGCCAGGATCTGTTAGATCACAATATAAAAATCTAATGTACACAGGTAGGCACAAAACAGCATTATTGAGAAAAAGTATTTTGTCAATGGGGCCCGTCATATATAATAAAATTCCCCATACTATTAAAGATCAGTCATTAAGTATATTTAAGAAGAGGCTAACATCATTATTAATTAATAAATGCTATTATTCAGTACATGATTTTTTGACTGATAAGAGTTTATAATGTTATATTAGGTAATCTATTAATTTTGGTGCAAATGTAATGATTTTGTTTATTACTATTTTTAGAATTAGATTATTGTTTTATTTATTGTATTCATGCATGAATGATATTTGTTCCATCCATCCACTGTACTTTGCTTATGTACTTTTGTTTTTTGTTCAACTGAGTGGATCTAGAAACTTATATACCTACTTATTGCCTTTGCATGCCGTAAGGTAGAATGTGGAAGAGCTATTTGTTAAAATGTGAACACCTTATTTTGTACCCACAGTCTTTGCAAAATAAATGATTTGATTTGATTTGGCATGCGGGCAATTAATGTATTAATAGTCTCTAGCGAGATATTCCTCCAGCTTTCTTCTAATGCATTCCACATGGACTGCTGTGAAGAAGGACATTGTTCCCGATCGTTTCGGTCAAGCTCTTCCCACAAAAGCTCTATAGGGTTAAGATCGGGGCTTAGGGGTGGCCATGTCATGTTTTCCAACACTTTTTCCGACTGTTTCTCGTCTAAATAGCCCCTACATAATTTTGAACTGTGCTTTGGATCATTATCTTGTTGGAAAATAAATGCTTGGCCGATTAACTTTAGTCCGGAGGGAATAGCATTTTTCTCCAAAATTACTTTATACTGCTCCTTTTTCATAATTCCTTTAATTTGGACCAGATTTCCAGTCCCATAGCCTGAGAAACAACCCCAGACCAAAACAGATCCGCCACCATGCTTGACAGTCGGGACTACACACTGTGGCATCAACTTTTCTTCGGCGGAACGTCGAACGAAAATTCTTCTTTTTGAACCGAATATTTCAAATTTAGATTCGTCACTCCAAAGTACTTTTTTGAAATCTTCGGTCCAGTCTCGATGGGCTAGGGCCCATTGCAACCGTTTTTTCTTATTCTGCGGTTTTAGAAGAGGGTTTCGAACAGCAACGCGACCAAACAACTTGGCTTCTCGCAATCGTCTTTTCACTGTAGACACTGACACAGGTTTTTCCCCAGATTTGTTGACTTCAACACGTATTTCTAGGGCTGTTAAGCGTCTATTTCGCTTGCTGGTTACCACAATAAATTTGTCTTCACTATTAGTCGTAGCTCTTGGTCTCCCGGAGCGCGGACGATCTTGATTACAGCCAGTTTGTTTGTACCGCACAATAGTGCGATGAACACAAGTCTTCGATAACTTGAGTTGAGATGCAATCTCACGTTCAGATTTGCCTTCATTATAGAGAACAACGATGGCAGATCGTGTTTCAATACTAATTTCGCAAACTTTTCCCATTTTAGAGACGTCTTGACTGTAGGAATCACAAAATCAGACTAACTGCGGATATTCGTAGATAACCATGAAAATATCCGGTTAGAATAAACTTTGAAACTATTTTAAGAATTTAGAACAATTGCATTGTAAGTTGATGTAAAATAAAAGAAGTGTCAGCTGCGGTAATGAGGTAATAAAAAATTACAATCGATTATCGGACTAGCTCGAATCTCGAAGTATGGAAACAATGTTTGTTTATTGCCCTTTCCTTGGCTAATATATAAAAGAATAAGCTTTTAGGCAGTCTTTATAAACAATAGAATATGCAGGTGTGCAGATTACTTTTTATCACCAATATTTTGAAAATATTTACTAATAACAAAAGTTTTTTATTAGTGGTCTCAAACTTTTGACCGGCAGTGTAGGTACTTAAAGTAATAACATAAAATGTTAAAAATAAAAACAAAATATCAAAATTCTTTCCGTATTTATTTTTTTTTTTTTCAGAGGTTGTTTCATATATATATTGTAAATGAATTAGATTCCAGATTTTTTATTTTACAATGATTTGAATACCTAAAAGAACAATTATACTAAAACAATGGAGTATTATTTAATTATTTAAGAGTATCGATTTCCACTAAATCGATTATGTTCCTAGGTTACGCTCTATTGATATAATGCCAGCGTTTGTGAAGTTAGTGATATATAATGAAATAAGTGTTGTAACGGTTTATAAAGGTTGTTTAAAACAAAAAATAGAAATTACTTAATTTCTACACTTGGCCATTGTTATTGAGTCTAGGATTTAAATGGGTTGATTAAGCAAAATAGACGAATTTTTTGGTACATATCTGATTCGTGTAACGGTTAGGCCCAGAAACGGGTTTCTCCTTTAGCAGAGATATAGCCTGGGATATGGAGAAGGACATAGGCTACTTTTTTACGCGATAACCGACATCCACGCGGGCGGAGCCGCGGGCATAAGCTAGTCAGAAAATAAATCTAATTATGATTATGTAACTATGAACTTACCGATGAATTTGTTATGCCATCTTTAAGGAAACTCGAAGTCTGGCTGTTTTTACCACACCAACGTATTGTGCAAAGGGCTATTATAATATTTACTAGCTTTTGCCCGCGGCTTCGCCCGCGTGGATGTCGGTTATCGCATAAAAAAGTACCCTATGTCTTTCTCCATATCCCAGGCTATATCTCAAAATTCTAACTTAATATTAATTTTAATGTGATTCACTATGTGAATAGAAACCGAAACAAATGATTTAATATAATAAAAGTACTTATGTTCTGAACGTGAATGAGTCTTTCCCTAAAGATAACAAACACAAAATTAAAATACGAAATTTCACTCAAATTCTTAAAGCAATCAATTGTACCAAATAAAAGTGCAACACAAATAATATTTTAAAATAATTCACGTAAGTACCACCAATGTGAAAACAAAACGAAATCCTCCGAAATGTCGCATGGTACACCGTTTGTGCTGATAAAACGCTCCAAATATCTAATGAACACCATTGGTGCATAAATTAACAATTGGACAAAATATTCGACATTTATTTTGTACTTGCAACACGATCAGGCTGTAGAATTCGATTAATCGACTAATACTTGACCGGTTGACATTTAAGCGGGAACACCACTGACGTATTTTGTTTTCTTTTTTTTCGTTCGTTTGAACGAAAAAAAAGACGTATTTTGTTTTCTTTTTTTTCGTTCGTTTGAACGAAAAAAAAAGAAAACAAAATACGTCTGTACTCCGTGGTCGTGTGGCGGTGTGGCGGGGTGCTTAATGTAAACATTCATCAAGGTTATAAGTGCGTACAGTATGGATTCAATGAGAAAACAGTTTAATCTTAGAAGAATCTTATGTAGAATTACTGAGAAATAAGTGTAGATTTCGTATTGAGTGTTAGTTTATCGAAAAGTGTCAAATATGTCAGTGAAAGAGTAACGAAAGTTTTGGAATGCACAAATTTTGATCATAAGGCCGCCGTGTTTAGTAATGTTTTTATGATAAATATTGTTGTATACTGTTTGAAATACACATAAGTAGCTAGCTTATTTATCTACGAACATAATTTGGCTAATAGCTACTGATATTATAGCGTATTGTTATCGTAATCGTATTTCCAAGAGTAAAATTCGGCAAACAAATACCTACAAAAAGACAATAAAATGGATATAGTATGTTATCCTTAAGAGATAGGCATATGCCATCGCGGACTTTTTTGAAGACCTTTATAAGATACATAATTCCACCATACATTACTTTGTTATATCTCAAAGGGTTTAGACGGCGTTTTCGTTGAAAGCTCCCAGACGGCTTATTTTTTTCCGACACCTCCAACAAATATCGTTAATTCATACAAAAATGCATACAAAAACTTAACAAATTATATACTAAAACCTTCCTCGAGAACCTAGTTATCCATTGGTGAAAACAGCATGAGAATCGGTGCAGTAGTTTTTGAGTTTATCGCGAACAGACAGACAGACGCGGCGGGGAGGACTTTGTTTTATAATATGTAGTGATAGTGATAGTGATAGTGATAGTGATTTTCACTAATTTTTATTGACTAACGCGGAAGTGTTTACGGCTCACAGAACTGGTCTAAACTGAATCGAAATTATTGAGTGGCGACCTACATCAGATCTATAAGTCTGATGTGTTGACAGACATCGGTCACCTGTTATTAGGCGTCTATGGGCTATATGGTCGTTGTTGCGCGTAAATAAAAGAATAGTAAAATCTCCAAAAAAAAAAAGTCCGCTCCGACAAAGCTCAATTATCGAAGGTAAAAAAATAAAAAATAAAAATGTTTATTTCATCAACTTATGTAAATTACATTATTAAGTTTGGAGTCACCTTTTAAGCAAAGATTTGCTTGTATTAGGTGGTTCCGCTCTTCCAGTTTACATTGACTATACATTGTGAGAGAATAAACAATAAATAATTTTGAAAGCATGCTAAAGATTTTTAACAATACAAAAAATTATATAATTATGGAATAAGGAATGCGCACAGTGCTATGTGTGTGTGGGAGAGTATGTGTGAAGTGGGGGTGAGTGCGATGTAGGGGTGTGAATGTTGGTGTGAAAGGTGTGATTTGTGTACTTTTTGTTTTAGTCATGGACAAATTATAATGTTATTGTGTTGGGAATTATGTAATTGTATGGAGCATAGCCTCGATTTCTTCGTAACTTTTGCCCTTCAACCATTCAGTGAGTTTCTTTTTGCAGTCGCGGTACGTCATAGGGTATATGGTGAGAATTTTGTTGAGAGAATTGTATAAGCGGGAAGATTGCTTTGTGTATTGTCTTGTAGCAAATGCAGTTTTGACTGGGATTTCTGGAGCTACTTTATTCTTCCTCCTAGTTTGTGTCCTGGGAGTGAAGAAGGGAAGGTATTTATGCTTCTTCAGAGTAATCAGCAGGACATAGAGCTTTCTAACTGACAAGAGGTTCGAAGTTAAGTATAAGGTTTCGGTGGGGAATATTTGTGGTTTAAAGAACATGACTTTTAGTAAATCTCTCTGCGCCCTCTCTAGTTCTAAAAACTTTATTTTGGATGCTCCACCCCAAATTGGTAAACAGTATGTCAATATGGATTGACCCAGCGACACGTATATTTGTTGGATAAGATCTTTAGTAGCTACGTGGCGAAGAGATTTGAAGGTCCAAATTAATTTCCTGAGTCTGTTCATTATCAGTTCTAGATGCAAGTGCCAGGATAACCTTTGGTCGAGCATAACACCAAGGTATTTAGTGCTATTTACTTTATTAATTTTTAAACAAAAGCAGTTGGTGTCAGGGAAGCCAGAGCAGGTATGTATTTTAATCTGGAGATCTTGAGATGGCTGAGAACGAATGTCAATGGCGAAACAAATGTAGTTAGTCTTTGACACATTTAAAGTTAAAAGGTTACATTCGAGCCAGGTAGCTATTTTAGACAAACCACGTTCAGCAGTGTGACCGACGCTGCTCCATGTTTGTCCCGAGAAAACAATTGCTGTATCATCAGCATAAGAGAATATGTGAGCTCCGTCGATTCTCATGTTGCATAGGCTGTTTATATAAATGAGAAACAACGTCGGACCGAGCACACTACCTTGACCTACTCCGTATGTAACTATTTCTTCAGAACTAGTGACTGATCCTATTTTTACTACATATCTGCGTTCGCTTAGGTATTCTTTAAAGAGCTTAAGTGGAATTCCTCTTACGCCAATGCCTTCTAACCTGTGTAAAAGTGTAGGGACACTGACTGTGTCGAAGGCTTTTTTTAGGTCTAAAAATACTGCCAGACACTTGTCACGACTGTCCAATTTTTCAGTGACTATAGCTGTAAGTCCCAGTACTGCGTCTTCTGTAGACTTTCCCTGTCTGAAACCAAACTGTGAGGGCGAGATTAAATTATTTTTAGTTAAGTATCTAGTCAAGCGATGATTTATTAATCTTTCAACAATTTTAGACAAGGACGGAAGTACAGATATCGGCCTGTAGTTAGACGGGTCAGCTGTGTTACCACTCTTGTACACAGGTGTTATTACAGCCTGTTTCAGGGCGGTAGGAAAAATTCCTTGTTCAAAGCAGAGATTAATAAGGTGTGAAATAATTGGCGAAATAATGGACCTAGCAGCTTTTAAGAAATTTATAGGGATTTTGTCCCAGCCAGTTGCACTGTCGGACTTTAGGCTCATGATTACGGTAGCTACTTCATCAGGGTCAGAATTAAGAAGAACAAAGGACGAGACCGGTGAAGCTGCTACGTCCTGAGGTAAGCTAGGGACGCTGTCAGGTTTCATCTGAGGGTTATTTACTATGTCGTCAGCAAGACACTTCCCTATAGTGGAAAAGTATTTGTTAACTTTGTTTACGGCCTCGAGAGGGTTAGCGGCTGATTCTAGCAATGCTGTATTTTGCGTTTAAGGTGGTTTTCGTTGGGAAATATCGTTTATTGTTTGCCAAAGTTTTTTAGGGTTTTTGTGCGTCTTATAAAGTAGTTCGCGATCGTGTTTGCGCTTTTGTTTTTTAATTATGGTGTTGCAGTAGTTCCTATATCTCCTATAGGTGATTTTTAGTATCTCGTTAAATGGGTCTAGTTTTAACTTTTTTTGCATGTTGTTGCGATTTTGTATGCAACGCCGTAAGCCTAATGTCATCCAAGGTTTTATCAATCGATTTTTAAGGGGGATCCTCGTAATAAGAGTACTGGCAGTGAGACATTTTTGTAGCAAGCTTATTAGACTATCTAATAGAATGTTAGGGTTAGTCAGGTTTGTGAGGTCGTGAATGTTGCTAGTTGTTAAAAGCTCGAGTGCATGTTCTATGTTTATTGTTGTTTTCGTTCTAAATGTTTTATGTGTATTCGTCAATTCAGTTAAAAGGGTTTCAATAAACTTTATTTGTAATTGATTTATCCAGTAGTTTTTTCATAAAACTCAACCTTCCAAAGGACTTTTCTCATTCTTTTACGCGCGCGGTTTACTATGAATTATCGTGCATTTCACTCAACACACGATGACGGACACGATGCTAGGTGTGACAGCGTGCTTTTTGGCTACGCCCATCAGTGAGTTCGAGCCCGCAACTAGTTGGCTCTTAATGAGGCTGAGATACCATCTACACAGCACACTAATGAATTTTTAAAACCACGGTTAGGGGTCATTCAAGTATTACGGAAGCACTAAAGGGGGGTGGGTGTCGGTTTTTGCTTTAATGATTTTAGATGACATGGGGGCTGGATGGTGATTACGTCAGCAATATTTATTTATTTAATACTTTAGCACAAAAATGTACAGAGGCGGACTTAATGCCATAGACTTAATGCAGAGACAAACTGTGATAGGTGCAATTACGAAAATTGGGGCATACATTTTATTTAATTATAAGGATATACACTGCCGGTCAAAAGTTTGAGACCACTATAAAAAAATTAAGAAAACAAATAAAAGTCAACATATTTAAAACTTTATAAATTTAGCAGAGATATAACCTGGGATATGGAGAAGGACATAGGCTACTTTTTATGCGATAACCGACATCCACGCGGGCGGAGCCGCGGGCAAAAGCTAGTAGTCTGTACATTCCTTATTTCTAGACTCATGAATAACAATTAAGAAATCTGGACAGATTAAAAAAAAATGTTTACGTAAGCATAGAGTATGAGCTTTGCTAACTTTTGCTGACAACGGGGAGGAAGGAGGTAGCGGTTCAAAATTACTTTAATTCTGCTTACGTAATACTTAAATGGTACACAAAATAATAAGGAAAGGCCTTAAGTAACACATTACATAAAACCGGTTAAGGAGCGAGTCGAACTCGCGCACCGAGGGTTCCGTACCAACCCGGAAAAACTACAACCGTGCTTCACCCAAAGCACACATAATAATAATACTACGTACAGATACCCAACCCCAAAAAAATAAATGACACCTGCCTAAGGCTAGCTATTGAGCTGGCTATTTTTTTCCTCGATTTTGTGTTAAACACAGCGACTCACTAATTGTCAGAGACTGTAGTTTTACAACGCCATCTAGGAGTCCGTGTATTCCCGTTCGTCCCCTCGACTTCGTCCAACTAGGGGGACGAACGGGAATTTACAAAAATAATATTAACTTTGTTCCTGATCGTCCCCCTCTGGATTTTAAGGGGACGAATGGGAATATATAAGTTTTTAAACTGTCATGGTCACTAATATTATTATTAACATAAACGGGATATTTACCATGTTTATTAATTGTTCTGAGTTCCCGAAATTTCGGCGCTGTTGCAAGCACCATGATCACGGATAAACTGAAGTCACTGCGGGTGGGTGTTTATGAGCAGACAAAACGGTCTACCCTCTTTCTTGTTCGTTTTTTGCACTCAGTACCGCTACCACTGTCACTCGCAACTCGATTCTGTTCCCGACACACGAAACTCACTGTGTCCGCTCGCGAACTTTTTTCGGCACTTCTTCGGTTTTTACACAGCTGAACCACTGGATTCCAGGCTCTCGACAGTTGAAACCCATCATCCCGGTTGAAGTTCCTATATTTGGTAATCTCAATTCTCAATAGCTTCTCTAACCAGTCTAGGAATATAGTGGCTTTCTGTCGAGATGACCTGAGGGTTATGTAACTCAATCCAGTGGTTCAATCCTGATTCTAAAAGATGTTGAGCTATGGCCGATTTTTGGGTGTCGTTGTTCTTCACCGCCCTGATATGCTCTGATATTCGACAAGCTACCGTACGTTTCGTCTGACCGATATACGACTTGCCGCAACTGCAGTCTACTTTATAAACACCAGGCTTTTCCAGCGGAAAGTTGTCCTTGGGTAACGCAACATCTGAGACACTTTTTTGAAAGGAGTGAAGATAGTCTTTACGGCGTATTTCCGAAGAACAAATAATAAACATGGTAAATATCCCGTTTATGTTAATAATAGAATGGGAATATGTTCTTAGATTGGTGCCATTCGTCCCACTAAATAATATTGTGCATGAAATGGTTATCGTTGTTTTGCAGTTTACTTTTCAAATTAGTTACTTGGTTGGATTTAATAATTATTTTACAAAATTATTTTTTCTGTATAAATATTACCTATATGGTTCGGGCGAGATGCCGGCGGTTCCGCTATTAATAAAAGAGTGCCAATAACATTGTTTCATTTGCGTGAACCCTATTGGTTTACCTGACATTCTCTCCCTCTAGTGTCCTTAAATAAGTCGGTGGCTTAGTAGCACAGAGTACTTTTATATAGTTAGTGGTGTGACAAAACAATGAAACAGCACAGGTGTTAATGTAATAGTAATACCTGATGTAAGTCCATTTTAACACGCTTTTATTAGCTTTATACGTATTGCCTATGTAACGGAAACTTTGAACATGATTTTGAGCCCCTTCAAAACGTCGGATTAACTCGAAACTTGGCATACTTATCAAGGACCTCTAACAATTCAATATAAAAAACACGCTTTTATAGAAAATCCAACTAGTTTTTTTTTAAATAAATTTGAATTAAGAATAGTATATTTTTTTTATTCTTATTTTTTTTTGTTTTTTTTTTTGTTTTTAAATAAATATAAATTAAGAATAGTGTAGTTAACTATGTAGGCAATCTAATAATATTTATAACAAAAATAATAGTTTAAACAAACTAAAAAACACGCTTTTATAGAAAATCCAACAAAAAAATAGTTTTTTCTTATAAAATTTAATTAAGAATAGTGTTATATAAGAAAAAAATATATATACATTAAAAATGGTGTAAATAAGAAAAAAATAATTGTAAAATAAGCGTGGGGTGCATGGTGCCAATAGTTAAAAATATTTTATTGACAGAAATGAATAGAAGGTTCATTTTGCCCTCATCTAGTTTTAAAATATGATTGACGTGTAAAAGTGTTTGTAAAAACCTATTTACAGAAATAAAATCATTTATCATTTATCATAATATCTTAGAAAGCACCCCACGCTTTTTTTGCAATATTTTTTTTCTTATTTACACCATTAAAAATGTATTTTTTTTTTAAATTACACTATTCTTAATTCAATTTTGTAAAATAAAAAAACTATTTTTTTGTTGGATTTTCTATAAAAGCGTGTTTTTTAGTTTGTTTAAACTATTATTTTTGTTATAAATATTATTAGATTGCCTACATAGTTAATACTATTTTGTCTCATGTCGTATTAATTTATGCTATTAAACAACCAGTCTAAAATTATTTGAGGGGACCAATGGGACTCAATCTTTTTTTTATTAATTAATTATTCCCGTTCGTCCCCCCAAAAAAATCAGTGGACGATCGGGAAAAAAATAACGAATTCCCGTTCGTCCCCTTAGGTGGATGAAGTCGAGGGGACGAACTGGAATAATACTAGGTGTCATTCTCGTGATTTATAAGTGTAAATAGATACATACCGTTTTCGGGGGCCCATTATTGAGTGTGCAAGTCACCCCCTGCCATTTTATCCGTGTATAATAAAACATTGATCAGGCAGGGGTCATAGTCATAGGGGGTGAGGAGCCAGACCAAGAGAGATACAGAAACCCGCAGGGCAGCATGTGGCGAGCTGATGGGCAGTAGCGACCCCACGGACCCTATCTCCCGGGAGAAGTCATGTTCCTCATCTCTGGCTTGCCTTTATTGGCCGGCTGGAGTGAACTTTGACGAGGAACTGAGCTCCCACCTCATTCTTGCCTTTATTGGCTGGCTTGAGTGGAGATTCGCAAGAGCAAACGTGCTCGGAGGAAGGAAGTATTCCAGTAAGTGCTTGTAGGGATCTTGAACATCTTCCGGGCTCTGGGATTGTTGTGAGAGCCGTGGAATACCTCTCCACTCCTCGAGCACCTCAGGACATGTTGCCCCCTTGCCGCTACGTCACTATGTGCTAGCGATCGTTTTCCGGGGCCCATTATTGAGCGTGCAAGTCACCCCCTGCCATTTTATCCGTGTACAATAAAACATTGATCAGGCAGGGCCATAGTCCTTCCATAGTTTTAGGTAACCAGTCCATTTTAACCACCCAAACCCGTAGTCCAATATCTTTGTTTCCATATCCTGCAATAGTCCTACACACACCGGGGATTGTCCTTAGGTGCACTTGCATAGTGCATACAGGGATAATCGTCGGTTAGTGCTTCCTTTAATTAAAAGCGTCTAACGGGCCTCTGCGAGTCGGCTTCGGCCCCTCGTACGCCTTCCAAAGGTGCGGAACCCCAGGGTCCCGAGAAATGTAAACATGTAACAATAAAATAATACTAAAAATTTAATTCAGACCATAATTTTGTCCATAATTTTGTTAGTATTTTGGTGTTAGTAACAATAGTGCTTAAGTAACTAAGTTAGTATTGTTAGTTTTCACACATTAATTTATTATATTCATAGATATAAGAAAGGAGGAGATATGCCCGGCAGCTAAAAATGTATAGAAACCTTATGTCGCCAGTCTATCCCTTCCACTTGCCACAACTACACATGCAGTTCAGTAAAAGCAATAAAACGAAGTCGCGCACACACTCGCAATTCATAAATCGTAACTTACTACACAATCAATTATAAACCTTATCACATCGAACACAACGCGCGCAATTTACCATGCACGGTACAACTCACTCACACGAAAATATCGGGCTCTATCGTTGTGCTGTGCAAAAGCCATTTATTTTACATATGCGCTAATGATTGACTAAATCGAAAAGTTATCGATTCTTCCATTTATTATTGTATTAAAACTTTTTTGGGGGACCTGAAAATTAAATAAATAATAAACGGTATACAAATAATAATATAATATGAATAAACAATGTTTTGCTAAAAACAAAATATTATTAAGTAAATAAAAAAAATAAACAATATGAGAAAATAAAGATGTGTAAAACATAATTATAAACATTATTTCTCATGGGTCTTCCAACCGGGTTAAAACGGTTGACAAATTGAAGAATAAACTATAATAGCAATGTATTCATTAAAATATATATAAGTAGTAGCTACTATGTATAAGTTAGTATGGATCTGCACAAGCACATCATTAGCTCGCGGCAAAACATAGCGGCCGTACTACGCGATGAACCGCATACCTACACAAAATATCGTTATGTGATTTTTATATTGCGTTGTCCAGTCACTTAGCGTCATATTTACGTAGTGGTTAAGAAGCAATGTATTAATTGCAAAAATAATACAGTTGCTGTTGTAGTTAAATATTGTACTTACTTATGGTAAGTGATTCCATGATGTACAAACATTTTGTAAATAGGCTTCGGTTTTTACAAGAAATCACTGAACAACACGGCATTCTTATAATTTGTCACGATCATGGTCGAAAGCGCACTAGTTAGCGGAAACCGCAATTTGCCTATTTTGCGGTTTGCATTTTGATAATTTCGCGCGGACACAGACACGCCCCCTTGCCACTTCTCCTGTTTTCTATATTTCTATGATTATATTAGACCTATGACCGTCCCCACCCAGTGTTCCTGAAAGGGACAATCCGCTCTGGCAAGCGATCATTTTTAGAATGCTGTTGTCACTACCATGCAGGCGCTGTAGTAAGGAGGCCGCTTTCTGTCGCATGATGGCATGGAAACCATCTGTGCGCAGTGTTGCAAAAGTCAAAAATAAAAAAACGGTAGATTTTCCAGCCAAAAATCGGGAGAAATCGGGAGGTTTAAAAAAAATAAAATAAATGTATTTTGCGCTCTAATTACTTTATTAAAAAGAAACATACATAGGTACATTTTAAGATTTTTAGGTTCAGTGATCCTCATACCATTTCTTGGTAGAAATTTTTTCGAAAATTTTATTTTCTATATTAAAATTATAACAAGTTTGGTTGTTTTCTGTTATAACTCGTTTGGTGTGTAGGAGACCTATTATCGATTCCGTGGATAGTTTGTTGCGTTGTTTAGTTTTCATTAAATTTATTGAAGAGAAAATTCTTTCCACGTTGGCAGATGAGTGTGGCAAACATAGTATTTTAAAAACAAAAGAACAAATGTTTTCAAATATGAGTGTACCATCACCATACTTCATGCTGCCAATGCTCGCCCAAAATTCTTCAGTTTTTTCACTAAACGACGCAATTTCTTTCGTGTTCCGAAGCAATCGCCATTCTGTGTCAATACTTTGATAATTATTGTTGTCTGTTGTCTATTAAATTTGGGAATTGTCTACATATTGGTACTATTGATGACAGATCACCTTTTTTTACATTTTCCGGAGAGAAAGCTCCCAAATCTTTTAAAGGGTTATTGCTAATTGGGAACCTTTGTATGATTTGATCACAAGCTTCAATAAAGAATTGAATGCATCTCGTTTGGAATAAGTGGATTTGTTCAGAAGTCAATCTTTTATCTGTAAGCAAAGTATTAATGGCATTTGCTCCGTAATATACATCTTCTATAAGTAGAAAATTACGTGGGTTTTTATAATCAATGCTTTCGAGATTGTTTTTTTCTAAATATTCTTTTTTCAGAAAACAATCAAACAAAGTTCTTAAACTAACACAAACTTGGGAATACAAAACGTGTACTCTTGCTGATTCAGATTGCATTTCTCGATTTAATTTATTGAAAATAGGTAAAACAAAGTCTAAAAATTGAAGAAAGAGTAACGTTAATGGATCGTTTAATTTGTGTAATATATTTGTAGCTGTTGCAATATCGTCATTTAGCGACGCATCAATGAAATATAATTTCAAAGCTTGATATTGCTCCAAAATTCTTGATATAGCTGCGTGTACTGACAGCCACCTCGTCTGACAAGGATGTAATAATTTATGTATTTTTAAATTACAAAATAATTGAAATTCTTTAAATTCAGCTGATCTTTTGGGACTAGAAGAAAAATAATTGTATATTTCCCTTACAACTTCTTCAATAAACCGAGGTATTTTGTTGCAAGCGTAGGACGCACACAAATGGAATGAATGACATATACATTTCATTATAAATAAATGTTGTACATCAGCTTTTAGTAACGTCATTACTGAATGATTACGTCCCATCATAACACTTGCACCATCAGAAGCAAAACCTATGAGATTTTGTCGAAATGGAACGCCATGTTGTTCAAAAAAGTCTACAATGCTTTTATGTAACGTAGTTGCGTCTGCAGTCACAACAGGGATAAGCCCAAAAAAATAATCTCCTACATGATTTTTTTTGACATATCTAACGACGAGACAAAGATGTTTGGTGGTACTCCTATCGGTGGACTCGTCAATTATAAGTGAGAACTTAACCTGTCGTAGATCTTCGCAGAGAGTATGAAAGCTTTCTTGTCCGATTACGTTATTTACGACAGCTTGAATCCTGGGGCGAGAACACTTCATATTTTCAGCTACTTTTGAATCTGGACAAATCTTCTGTATTAACTTGCCTAGATGGTCAGTTATCGCATATGGCAAGTTGTGTTCAGCGACAAAGCCGGCAATCCGAATTTCACCTGAAACAATTAAATAATGCAATGAGATGAAATAGTTTCAATGTTTTTGTTTAAAAACAACTTGCAAAATCTATACCAAGTATATATGTAGTCAAAAACACTTCTATCCATTAAACATAGACCTGATAAAAATTGACAGAGTTGAACAATTTTTTTTTAAATTAAGTATGTACATTGTCATAATAATATATTTTGTTATTTACCTTCCCTCACTTGATGTTTAAATTGGATCACTTCTCGATTCACAAAATTGGTCATCTTAGGTTGATCCGCAATGCATTTTATACTTTTGATGTGAAGTTGGGAAGCGGCATGTCTTTTAACAGCGTCGAAGCCAGAAGAAATATTAATATCTTTATTACAACTTTTGCAATGTGCGTAGTTTTTTTCTTTCAAACTTTTTTTAAGCCAATTAGAGCATTCTGGTCGTGATTCCCATTCCACTTTATAATTTTGGGCATATTTTTTACGTTTAGCTCCAGTACTAGTGCTTGGGGTATTCGTATTTCCATCCGAATCATCGCTATCGGACATTGTAAATAAATGGAAGGTAAAGCACAACAAAACCAGTACACTTGCGAACGGACGAAACGATAATAAAGTGTAAAAAAACATCTCAGTACATTCACCAAACAACTCGAACTTAAACATTTATTTTTAGGGAATTTCCCCCATACACTCACCAAACAATAATGAACCTTATTTCAAAGGCATTTCGATCTTATATATTTTATGTATACTGCGGTATTGAAAGGACGTGCGAGAAGTTTTGGGGAATCCCATTGAATTGTTTTAGTGTTACCAGGTAAATTTTAGTGTTGTCGGCTTAATAATATTTTTGCCACCATAATAATAAAAAAAAAAAAAACAAAAAAAGCAAAACTGAAATTCGGGAGATTTGGTCGTGAAATCGGGATATCGGGAGGGAAGAGCCGAAATCAGTAGATCTCCCGAAAAATCGGGAACTTTTGCAACACTGTCTGTGCGAGCCTCCGCAAACATTCCCGAAGCGCTACAAGGCCATGGCAGTCCCAACAGCATCCTAAAAGCATGATTAAATTGAACACGCAGGACGTTGTAGGCTGGGCGCGTGTATGACACCCACAGGCCACTCGTGTAAAACGATTGGCAGAACCAGAACGCCTTAAAAAGGGTAACTTTGACGTCTGTATTACAACGAGCGAACCTGCGGGCAAGCATATTGCTCCTCACAGACAATGCCCTGCGCACCCGCGATGCACTGCGATTAAACAAGGAAGTTTTGATTTTTACTAATGTTACTATATACAGCCAAAATCGGCCCTATAACACTTTTTATTGATTATTAATTTCATAATTGTTACCTATGCTGCAATCTGTGAATTTTTTTCAAGACTAATTATAATTTGTTCGAGTTGAGACCCCATGCCCAAAGCAACCTGCTAATATGTAGAAAGGAGGAGATTTTGGTTGGAAAACGTGAAATGTTTTTAAATTTTTATCAGCGAGGATAAAAGAAAAAAAAAAAAAACCGGTCAAGGGCAAGTCGGACTCGCGCACTGAGGGTTCCGTACCATCATAATTATATAGCTTCATAAGCTTCATTCGTATAAGTAGGACCTAAATAGCTATGTGCCCAGAAAAAACTACAACTGTGCTTCACCCAAAGCAACCTGCGAGTAGATAGGAAGGAGGATATTTTAGTTGTGAACCGCGAAATGTTTTTAAATCATTGGCGAGGCCTTTATTCGTCAGTTAATTTTAACACTGCGGTGTAGAATATTGCAGTTTTAGGTCATCGCCATCTCTTGACAGCTAAGGGAACTAATGTAATTTGTGTTGATTTCTGAAAAAGTGTGCTATTTAGAGACTTAGTTTTATTTTTCCTGTAATCTTTACATACCTTCTTCTATCACATAGAATAATTTCAGATTTTTCTCTATTCAAATTTTTTATTCGAAAACTATGAGGCCTAAAGAAAAAAGAAAAAATGTTTGAGAATGTGCAAACAGCGCTCTTTCATATGATTACCCCACATGCCCTAGTAGCCTCATTTCGAATTTATAAGACCACCTTTCAGTCACAGTTACAAAAAAAAAAGACTTTTTTGTTTCTTTCTTATTTATGTAATAGTTTGGCAAACGTCATCTAAAACTATTCTAAATTTCAAGTTGATAGCATCAGTAGTTCTTGAGATATTCAGCTGTGACAGACAGACAGACAGGCAGACAGGGCCTCAAGTCTGCTATTACAATAGTGTCAGAATGGTCTCTTCATTGTGAGTTTTTGACAGATTTGCCATACAAAAACTGTCAAATACTCACAATGGCGAGACCATTCTGACACTATTGCAATAGCAGACTTGAGGCCCAGACTGCATGAGTCACACCATAAGGGTTCCTTTTGTACCATTGTGTTTGTGTTACAGAACGACAAGCCGCTGGTGGAGGACCTGTTCCTGGACTTGCGAGATGGAGAGATCTTGCTGTCGCTGCTCGAGATCCTCACCGCGCAACAATATGTAAGTGCACGGGCCACATAAACCGCGAGCGTCAAACGTCTGATGTTCAAGGGAGGTTACCTACATGGCATTAACTACAATGTCTGTATGCCAGGGCTGGAAAGTGTCTGTTCCGATTTTTATGTGAATTCGCCTCTGGGCCTTATAGCAGCTATAACCTGTCATGTGTTTTGATAATTCCTAGGCGATTTCCAGAGAAGTGGACAGACGATGGTCTGTTTATTTGTAAGTCGACCCTAACACCGCAAGAGAGTTACAAACCTGTTAATTATTCTGAACTCACACTCTTCTCACTACAGGTCAAGTCTAGTAGTTGCTAACTCCTGCAGTTCCTTTTATATGTCAACTTTCACATTCTATTAGTTCTGTGCAAATTAACTTTGTCTTAGCCTCGGCAGACCTTTGTGCGTAATTATGTCTGTCACATGTCTGCAGGACCGACTTCTATAATAAAGTATTTACACTGTTACACGACTTACACGTCATTGTAATGAACCGCGCTTTACGCGACAGTGCCACATGCGTGGCGTACTCTTGTCATGTGTTCTTGAATGAAATACCGATGTTATCATTTATTTATTTTACAACTGCTCCGTACGTCAAGAATCGTTATTTGAAATTAGTCATCCAGCTATGCTAAGCCAATAAATTTGATAACGAAAAAAAAAAAACTTAATAAAAGCCGTCGAAAATTGTAAACACCAGAGACTATGAAAAGTACAGTTTGCAATCTGTGGCCCTGCGTGCAGGCTTAGCCCGTTGTACATGATGGCAGTGCTGTTTGCTTGCGTGTTGCAGAAGCGCGAGCGCGGGCGCATGCGCGTGCACCACATCAACAACGTGAACACGGCGTTGCACGTGCTGGACCAGAATGGCGTCAAGCTCGTCAACATCAGCTCCAATGACATCGTCGACGCCAACCCGAAGCTCACGTTAGGTATACATATTAATCACAACAGTAATACACAGGTGCTTGTAGCGGCAGCGTGACAAGCCCAAGCTTCCATTTCTGAAAGCTACTCTTGAGGCGCAATGCTGCTGAAAATTGTGGTAAAGAAGGGATACGCCCTGAAGCCAAAAAAGCGGGTCTCAAGGGGGTTCAGAATATCTCGACGTTCCTCTCGGAGAAAAGCTTATATCAACTGCATGGAATGAAAAAAAATTGTACTTTTCAGAGTCTGCATTGCAACACTAATGTTACAGGTCTGGTGTGGAGCATAATCTTGCACTGGCAGGTGCACTACCACCTCAAGGAGCTGATGTCGGAGCTGCAACAGACCAACCTCGAGAAGACGTTGCTGGCGTGGTGCCGCACACACACGCAGGTCAGTGTCCGCAGCAGAGGGGAAGGCTGCATGCCCAGCACCTAGCTGCAATCTCAAATCTCACTGAGTAAAATTAAGCAAAAAAAAAATCTTGAAACGACTTATATATTTGGTATGATAACCGCTGTTGTTAGTAGCACGCATTATAGGGCAAAGACTGCGTATGTATAGAACGGGATAGGGGACAGAGGTAATTAAAATTTAGTAAAAAAATTGGTTGTCTGTAAAGTTGGTTTACGGACGATAGTTTAAAGTGACAACGTCATAACAAAACATTGATCATTGAGCGTAACGGGACAATGAGTCATTCTTTTTCGTGCATGCAGCCCTTAGAATAATAACTACTGCTTTAGTTATTATTCTAAGATGCAGCCGGCGCACAGTGGTCTGAAAATCGAGCTTCATACTCATAGAAACTTAAAGTACGGAAATTAAAAAAAAAAAATATTGTAATGGCTCTGGTATACCTCCCTGTACGTAATATTAACGTATGGATGGTATAAGTAGCTCCACGCGTGAGAAAAAAAAGTTTTGTTTTTTTTTTGTATGGGAGAAAATACTTAAAGTACATTTTTTTGAAACTGAATGGAACTGATAGGTTGGTGGTCACACGAGCAATTGTACCATACACGGCCATCAAGATGACATACAATTCATGCACTGTTAGGCGCCGCTTTGCAAGTAGCAAATTTTTGAAATTTTGAATTTTCTATTTGTGATTTTTCAAACCTTTGACGTGGTTAAATGAAGTTGCCGATCGATTTACTTATACTATCGTTAGTTTTAGCCTGCTTAGCCTAGCTCGTGACCTTTAAGATGACAACAATTAAAAATTACATTGATTATATTTTATTTTTTTTATTTAGAATTCTAAGAACTAACTCATTTGTTGATCACCATGATTATGGTTGAGTTATAATTAGATACTAATGACATGAGCATTAACCAGCTCTAGCAGGGCCAAATGGGCCCTAGTCACAATAAAATTCTATTGTCTGTAATATACGGTACATAATTAAAGAATAGCAAACGATAATGAGAGTAGTTGTATAAAAATAGTACGTTTGAGCTTAATTTTAACAGTAGCTCTCAGTACTTGTGCGCGCTAACTTATTTCGTTATTTTTGTTATTGTGTTGTGATGGAAGGTTTTGGTACCAATTTGGACATTTTCATGTTTGTGGCAAACAACAATTGTTTTTCACAGCCCAATGTTTTATTTGAAGTTTTTGAGAATACTATTGATTTGTCAGAAAATGAAAAGAAGGAATTGAAACATTTCTGTCAGACGTATGTTTGTTCGTTGAGAAGCAAGTGAATCTCGTGTAATCGTACGAGACGTACATACATAAAAAAGTATAAGACATGGCTACAAGAGAACATAAAATAGCCTGAGGTCGTGAGAGAAAAGATGACCCCTTCTTTAGCGTCAGTAGAGCAGCAACCATGTTCCAGTTCTGACTTTGTTGTAAATGAGGGTGCATCAACATCCTACACACCGGAGACGTGCAGTGTTAATAATAATAATAATAACCCCACCGCCGTATCTCTACGTTGACCTCGTGGTGGGGCTTGCGCGCTCCGAACTCTGGGTCTGTGCCGGTAGAGTTTACTTTACCGGAACATGTCTAGGGTGAGGAGCCAGACTAAGAGAGATACAGAAACCCGCAGGGCAGCATGTGGCGAGCTGTTGGGCAGTTGCGACCCCACGGACCCTATCTCCCGGAAGAAGTCATGTTCCTCATCTCTAGCTTGTCTTTATTGGCCGGCTGGAGTGAACACTGACGAGGAACTGAGCTCCCACCTCATTCTTGCCTTTATTGGCCGGCTTGAGTGGAGATTCGCAAGAGCAAACGTGCTCGGAGGAAGGAAGTATTCCAGTAAGTGCTTGTAGGGATCTTGACCATCTTCCGGGCTCTGGGATTGTTCTGAGAGCCGTGGAATACCTCTCCACTCCTCGAGCACCTCAGGACATGTTGCCCCCTTGTCGCTACGTCACTATGTGCTAGCGACCGTTTCCGGGGGCCCATTATTGAGTGTGCAAGTCGCCCCCTGCCATTTTATCCGTGTGTAAAAAAACATTGATCAGGCAGGGGCCATAGTCCTTCCATAGTTTTAGGTAACCAGTCCATTTTAACCACCCAAACCCATAGTCCAATATCTTTGTTTCTATATCTTGCAATAGTCCTACACCAACCAGGGGTTGTCCTTGGGTGCACTTGCATAGTGCGTACAGGGATAATCGTCGGTTGGTGCCTAATTTAATTAAAAAGCGTCTAACGGGCCTCTTCGAGTTGGCTTCGGCCCCTCGTACGCCTTCCAAAGGTCCGGGATCCCAGGGTCCCGAGATATGTAAACATTAAAACAAAAAAAAAAAATTGTTCAAAAATATACAGACATTTAAATAATAAGGTGATACACTAATAAAACACTTTATTCTATCGTCAGAAATTGAACATCTTTGTCCGAACTAGATATAGAATATCTATATTTCAGACATCAGCGCTCTTCCCCTGTTGTATGCGACACTTAGAAAATAACTTTGTTTGACCTCTATAACACATTGGATCAAAAAGACTTAATAAAATAATATTAAAACTAAAGGAAATGACAAATGTAGGACAACAATCTTAAATTAGTTGTATAGTGATGGCCTCCGGTGAGTAGAGTGTAAATGAGTGGATGTGTGTAGGAGGGTGAGTATTATTTATAAGCTACTTAACTATAGACAACAGGTTTTCAGTCTCATTGTAGTTTAGCTTACGAATGTAGTCTTCTACCGTAAGTTTACATTTGTTCCTATTTAAGGGGTATATATTTATAAGCTTATTAAGTCTTTCATACAGAAAAGGGCCTTGGTAACAAAAGTACTTGCGAACGTATGGGTGTTTAAAGGTCGGAAGATCATTGTATGTAATGACTTTTCGTCTGCGCTTATCTAAATAAGAGGACTTGTCATACTTTGTATCAGCATGGTGTCTCAATACTGCGTGCAGGACAAAGAGCTGCCGGACAGTGAGGACTTTACAAGACTGGTACAAAAGGTACGTTGGGAACAGATAGGGCCAGAAGGTGCTGACCTTGAGTATAGCTCTTTGTGCGACTTCTACAGGTTTGAGTATAGTTTTGGACGTGCCTCCCCATACAGAAATACAATACTGCAACACTGATTGACCAAGCGCAAGGTATGATATTAATTAAGCAAGTGTTAATTAATTTAGGTTCAGCTGCATGTCTTAGATTTTTGAAAACAAATATGTTTTCTTACCCTAGAAGTAACTATGTCTATATGAGGTCGAAAAGATAGATTATTGTAAATAATTATTCCTTTATTGGTTTTAATTATGGCAGGGCACGAACAGCTTACATTATTACAGCAATTGTGTGCTATTATGGATAGAGTTGGGGGTGGGAGATTACAGTTACGTATAGAAAAGGTTAGATATTGCGTTTTACCTGCATTAAGAGTAAGAATATTTTTTTGCAGCCAGTGGCTTACTACACTCGGCGTCACAAAAATCGCACCTCTCCGAAAATAAGTTTCAAGCATGTCCCACCATCAACGAATACATTAAACCCAATTAATATTGGTATCAATTGAAAGTATGTTTACCGACCTTTAAATTAACAACAGTTAGAATTCCTAAACACAACAGATCTCATTAGCACGTAACGTTAATAAAAATGTTGTCAAAATACGCATTACAACGGCCACAAATTGCACCTCCCTACAAAGGAAAAAAAGGGCGACCCGGGTTAAATGTGGGTCATTCGCTATCCAACCTTTGAAGTGAACACACGTGAACAGCTACAGCAAAAAAAATACCCCAGAAGATAGATACCACTGCAGATGAAGCCGCTCAAGTCATTGCACTACTGCAATCAGGGATGCGGCAATGTGATGTTGCTCGGCAACTGAACTTGAGTCGTTTTTCCGTTTGCCGAGTGTTCCAACGCTTCCAAGAGATTGGTGGCTATATCCAAAGACGTGGATCTGGAAGACAATGGTGCACATCCGAAAGAGACGATCGCTTTATTGTTTCGACGTCTTTACGTAATCGGTTCTCCAATGATGTTGAGCTGCAACAACAACTGCGATCAGCTCGCAGAACTTCTGTAAGCACCTCCACGATTAGAAGAAGAATGCGGGAGTACAAAATTGCAGCTCACAGGGCTGCTACAGGGCCAAAATTGACTGTATAGCATAGGAGAGACCGGTTGCAATTTCCCCGTGACCATATGGATTGGACAATAGACCAATGGAGCGCTGTACTCTTCTCAGATGAGACGAGGGTGTATCTTTTCTGCAACGATAGGCGTAGAAGAGTGTACAGGAGGCAAGGGGAACGATTCGCACAAGCCTATATTCAAGAGGCACTGGAATACGGGGGTGGGTCGTGCATGTTCTGGGGCGGCATGTCAATCGACGACAAAACGAACCTTGTGTGTGTTTCTCGGACCGGAAGTGCTCGCGGGCAAGGGTCGCTGACTGCTACTCGGTACATAACAGAGATCTTAGAGGAGCAGGTTGTCCCTTATGCGGGTTTTGTTGCCAATGGGTTCACGTTAATGCACGATAACGCCCGCTGTCACACCGCATTGATTTTAAGAGACTACCTGCAAGATGTTGGGATTCCTGTTATGCGCTGGCCGGCGCGAAGTCCAGACCTAAACCCTATTGAGCACCTTTGGGATGAACTGAAACGGCGAGTACGGGCACGTGATCCTGCCGCTAGACTCTCCAAGACCTCCAAGATACCATCGTTGCAGAATGGGACAACATTCCTCATGAGACTGTTGTCACATTAATTAGGTCCATGAGAGAACGCGTGGATGCAGTCATCAGGGCTAGGGGGGGTAACATTAGGTTTTAAGTTGTTTTTAAGGACTTTGTTGTAATTTTTGCTGATAAAATAAAATTTAACTTTTTAATCATTTGCATTAGCTTGCCTTTTTATTCCCTGGTAAACAAAAAACCAAATTGATTGATTTATTCAGAAATTTAAGTGAACTGCCTTTCCAATGATACCTTATAGTCACCATTATGTTTACCATTCATTAATAGGGTTAAAATGACTTTGAAGGGAATTCTTGAAGAGGTGCGATTTTTGTGACGCCGAGTGTATATTAAATCCATGCTGTGCAGCCCTATACACATTTTCCGAAGTATCAGCAGAAAACAGAAGCACCGTATCGTCCGCGTACGATATTATTTTACCTCTATCAAGATTTAGCTCACAAAGGTCATTTAAATGATGAGAAATAGGCTTGGACCCAAAATACTACCCTGGGGGACACCGAAAGAGACAGGTAAGTCACTGCTTGTGTTATAACCTATTTTCACAGATTGTGTGCGATTTGAGAGATAGTCTTTAAATATTTTGAGTTGGTTTCCTCTAACGCCTATTCGTTCCAGTTTCTGTAAAAGAATTGGCACAGAGACCGTGTCGAAAGCTTTGGCCAAATCCAAGAAAATCCCCACAGTCTTTCTACCCGCATCCAAATTTCCCACTACATAATCAACAAGCTCTTGGGCCGCATCATTAGTCGACTTGCCAGCTCGGAAGCCAAATTGATTTTGAGAAAGATGGTTACTAGCTTCTAGGTATTTTACGAGTCATTTATTGAGGCTGCGTTCCAGGAGCTTGGAGATAGAGGGCAGAATAGAAATAGGCCTATAGTTGGAGATGCAGTCTTTATCTCCGGATTTATGTATCGGATGCACCACTGACTTTTTTAGGACTGTAGGAAAAACACCTTGTGATAAACAAGTATTAAAAATATGTGTTAAAAGGGGCACAAGTATGTGTTTATTCTCTTTAAGAAGGCTATTTGGTATGGAGTCCAGACCAACGGAACACATTTTTCAGACCCATGATCAAACTCTCTACCTCCGCCTCATCTGTGTCCATTAAGGCGAGAGATTTTAGACAGGGCTTTGTGTTTTCAGTTGCGAAATGAAGGTGCTCCGGATTTGCACAGTTTGTAGTACCATCAGCCAAGTCTTTGCCTACACTGACAAAGAAATCATTTACTTTTCCCACCGATTCCCTTGCGTTTGATGTATTAATTAATTCTGTCGCGGTATTTTTGGTCTTTTTAGTGTTTGTTATTGTTTTTATTGCATTCCACATTTTTTTGTTATTAGTGCCTGCAACTTGCAATAAGTTCTTTTCGTACGATGTTTTAACTTTCTTTAGTAGACGGTTGCAGAAATTTCGGTACCTTGTGTAGATAATTTTAAGTGTGTTGTTTTCAGGTGACTGTCTTGACTTCGTATGTAATCTGTCCCTGTGTCTCATGCAACGGATCAGTCCTGGGGTTATCCATGGTTTAATATTTTTATTACGTTTAGATAATTTTGAGACGGTAGTGTTTGCTGCAATTTCATGCTGAATAGTTGATATGAAGATTTCCATGGCAATATTTGCGTCAGATGCGGAGTAGACCGGTTGCCAATCAATTTGGGATAAATTAGACTTTAATTTTTCTATATTTACTTTGCTGGCGGAGACATGGGCAAATGTTCTTGCCTGCCTACGATGAAGACATAGTAAAACAGCCTGATTGTTGATTGCAATACAGCAGTGAGCGCCTGATTTTGCGTTTTAAGCATCACGTGATCAAGACACGTTTTGCCACTTCTTGTGGGCAGGGTGTGGGCAGGTAAGATACCGTGGTATGCACATAGATTTAAGTACTCTAAGGAATTAGGGCCTTGGCCTTCCGGACAGATGTTTATGTTATTATCTCCAATGACAGATATTTTTAAAGGTACTGAGACTAGTTAAGATGTTATTGAGAGATAAGAGAAAGGCATCTGTGTTTCGATTTGAGGGAGACCTATAGATTGCCATTATTGCAGTTTCGGTGCCGATTTTTAGGACGAGGCAATTACAGTCTTGGCAAGGCGGCTCCTCACAAATAGTATGGAGACTTGTTTTATGAAAAACAGTAACTCCGACATTTTGGTTAGAATAATTATTTGAAGAGAATCGATTATATCCGTCAAGATTAGGTAATACAGGGTTACATGATAACCAGCACTCTGTCAGAATAATAATGTCACAGCCGATACCCAATCTAGATCGAAAACCCGTAAAATTATCAAAATTTCGAGATAAACTGCGTATATTTTGGGTAACAACAGTCAAACAGTCAATCGGGCAAGGAATCAAACTTCTGCAATGCTCGACATTACAAGTAACTGAATTTGATACTGATATTTCATCAATTTCGGCGCAAATATCAATCATTTTTGATAAAATATTTAGGCACAGGATCACTTGAATGTAACTTAGAATATTTGGAAAGAAACAATAATTTGATAGGTTTATTCAGTAGTTGAGCAAGACTAGTAACGTCGTGATTGCTATTAATTTTCCAATAGGATGTAACTATTTTTTGCAATGTACGAGTATTTATTATTATAAGCGATATAGAATTATTAACAAACAGACTAGGCTGTATTTAAAGTAGCTAAGTATTAGTGTGGAGTATTTGAGTGTTTGGTGTATTACAGTAATCGTATAACAAAACATATTTTCTATATAATTAACATGCAATAATAAAAAACATAGGTATAATAAATGACAGCTAAATGATGGATTGGTCAGAGAGAACATAATAAAATAGAGATAGTCATTCTGTGTCCTTCTGTTGACCCTTAAGCTTAGTAAGGTCTTTTTCTTCGTTAATGCGGATGTGCATCATACCCTCTTTCTTTCGCAAATATATTTTGTCATACGATGTCCAGCAGTAGGTATATTTATACATAGTTGCAAAATCACGCGCCTGGAAAAATAGTCGCCGGCCCTTTGGTGTTAAACAGTCTGATATAAAGATCGGTTTCTGGGGGCTATTAAGGCCAACCAAGCTAGTATTTAACTTTTCGGTCTTCTCTGTCAGTGTTAGGTTTTTGACACTGTTTAGGACACTTTCTTTTGTAAGAATTGAGGTAAATTCAACGACAATCAGTTTCAGTACGTTCGGTTGTTCGTACGTGTTGGAACATTAACATCAGTTGTGAGGCCAAGAAAACTATTTGAAGAGCTAAGCCTGCTACGGAAGAGAAGGAGAGTGAAAGAGCTCCTAACGCATAGCACTGAAAGCCTTGCTCATGCAACTGGTTTGAAAGCACATAACAAGAATGTAGCAGATATCGTTAAACTGGTCTCGGAGCATCCCGAAGAGGCTACAAGGATAATGAAATAGTTAAAGCCAAAGAAAAGTGTGCCTATATATTCCGCTGATAAAGCTTTAGGTATTTTGACCTCATTGAAGCTGTCGAAGTGGCAGTATATAACATTAAGATCTTGTGCAAAAGAAGAAGGAATACCACTGTATCCTTCTTATACTGCCATCCTTGAGGCGAAGAAGGACTGCTACCCTCCAAAAGACACCATAGACATCACGGAAAGAGAGGTAAAAGTAAAGCTCCAAGCAATTTTGGACAAAACTGTGGCTAGGCTTGGAAAATTCCTACGTGTGGAATCTTCGCTGGATGGCAAAGAGTTGATAATTATATGCAAGTGGGGCTTTGATGGTGCTTCAGGGCAAAGTTTGTATAAGCAAACTATGGCAGATGCAGACGATTCCAGTATTTTTATGTGTTCTTTTGTGCCTTTGCGCTTAGTTTGTGGCGAAGAAAAGGTATGGGAGAATCCAAAGCCGTCTTGATCAAAATATGTAAATAGTTATGATTAAATATTGTAGGCATAGTTATGACAGTGGTAAAAAACGGCTGCAATAGTAATGAAATAAACAAATGCTTATTTTACTACTATTTGAGCTATTTACCTATTTTAATAATTTTAATACTGGCTTTATTATTTATTTTTGTTGTCGTTGCTGTAAATTGTAGTGTATCATTATAAATGTATTTTATTGTGATGTCTTGATCATTATTAGTCTACTATAATTTACAATAAAATGTATTCATTTATTTCAAAATACGTTTATTTTTCCGAGATTTTTAACTTTATATTAAAAAAAAAAAACAGTTTACTACGCCGTTTTCCTTTAAAATGAATGTTTATTGAGCGATCGGAAAAACCAGAGATAGGTACTGAAAATTCATAACTTCAAAAAATTGCTACCTGCAAAGCGGTACCCAAAGGTGCATTCCATTAATGCTTATGTCATTAATATCTAATTATGACTCAACCATAATCATGGTGATCAACAAATGAGTTAGTTCTTGGAATTATATTTTGTAAAAAAAAAACCTATATAATCAATGTAATTTTTAATTGTTGTCATCATAAAGGTCATTAGCAGGCTAAAACTAACGATAGTATAAGTAATTCGATCGGCAACTTCATTTAACCACGTCAAAGGTTTGAAAAATCACATATCGAAAATTCAAAATTTCATAAAATTGCTACTTGCAAAGCGGCGCCTAACGGTGCATGAATTGTATGTCATCTTGATGGCCGTGTATGGTACAATAGCTCGTGTGAGCACCAGCCTAGCAGTTCCATTCAGTTTCAAAAAAAAAAAAAATCTTTAAATGTTTTCTCCCATACAAAAAAACACAAAACTTTTTTTTCTCTCGCGTGGAGCAACTTATACCATCCATACGTCAATATTACGTAAAGGGGGGTATACTAGAGCCGTTACATCTTTTTTTTTAATTGCGTCCTTTAAGTTTCTATGAGTATGGAGCTCGATTTTCAGACCACTGTGCGGCGTTCAGCGATTTATTTGACTTCAATGTTCCAAAGTCAGTTGGTTCCCAGGTAGGCGGTCCAGTTCAAAATTTGCAACGACTGGAAGAAAATGTGCCTCAGCTTAGCGATGGATTGGTCTTTTACAACTATTAGATAGCACTGCACTTTCTGTTGGCGTGTAAATGGGTGCGTTTGTGTGTGTAGAACTACACGGGTGTGAACGTAAAGAACTTCACGACGTCGTGGGCGGACGGGCTGGCCTTCAACGCGCTGCTGCACCGCTGGCGGCCGCAGCTGTTCGACTACGCGGGCGTGCTGGCGCGCGCGCCGGCCGCGCGCCTGGAGCACGCCTTCAGCGTCGCGCACGACCACCTCGGCATCGACCGCCTGCTGGACCCAGAAGGTAATGAACTCGCTCAACGCGATGCTGAACCGCTGGCGGCCGCAGCTGTTCGACTAACCTTAAGATAGTTAAACTATAATACCCCCTAATTGGCTCCAGTATTGTTTTATTTACTGAAAAACCGACCCCAAATGGTGTTATTTGCTGATGACACATCACTGATTTTTAAAGTAAACAGACATGCCCAGGACCTTGACGACGTAAATAACGCTATGATTAAGGTCCATAATTGGTTTACTGTAAATAATTTGGTATTAAATGAGAAGAAAACTAAATGCATAAGATTCGCTTTACCGAACGTTAGAAGTAATGAATGTCACGTTGTATTGAATAAGGAGATACTAGAATTCGTCGAAAATACGGTTTTCCTGGGGATTACGCTTGACTCAAAACTACAGTGGGGTCCTCACTTAACATCACTTGCAAGGCGGCTAAGTTCAGCCGCTTACGCTGTTTGGAAAATCCGCCAATTAACAGACGTGGATACCGCGAGACTGGTCTATTTTAGTTACTTCCATAGCATCATGTCTTACGGTATTTTGCTGTGGGGACGAGCTGCAGATGTTGATTCCATCTTTATTCTGCAAAAGAGGGCTGTCAGAGCTATCTACAACCTCCGCAGACGCGAATCTCTGAGAGAGCTGTTTAAAAAAATTAACATTATGACGGTACCTTGTCAATATATATATGAAAATATTATGTATGTTCGAAAAAATCTACATCTTTTTAGTAAAATAAGTGACAGGCATAATTTTAACACTAGAAATAGGAACAAATTAGATCAACCACGCTTCAGATTGTCTAAAGTACACACTTCTTTTATGGGGTACTGTGTAAAATGTTATAATAAAATACCACTCGATATTCTTCAACTAAATGAGAAGAAATTTAAAACGTGCATTAAACGCACACTATGCAGACAAGCATATTATAAGTTGGATGATTATATCGTAGATAAAAATGCTTGGCTAAATGCTGGTCCTGCTCCACTGCCACTTGGGCTCACTAGATAAAATTTGAATACTTGGAAGTTGCTTCCCCCTTTTTTTATTTTATTTTATTTTCTGACATTACGAACTTAATGTTTATTTTGTTTTTATTTAAGCATGTTTTTATTGATGAATACTCCAATAGATAATAATTATTTTATTTTTTGGTAGTAAATTTTTATTAATCTCTCAAATACATTGCAAACTATAGTTCTGTATAATTTAGCAGCATTTTTTTTTTCAATTTTGTAAATGTGAATACCATGGAGTTATTATGATTTATGTTGACTTGAAAGAGCATGGCAGTTGAGAGTATGTCATGCTCACTTAAATGTTTCACTGATGGTGGCGCGTGTGTTGGATCATTCGGTTCCCTACAAAATGGTTGAGCTGGATGGTGCTGATCCATGCGTCATGTTCGTGAACGGGCGCCGTCAGTTGGGACTGGTCATCTCTTGACTGCCAGGGCTTATTTTTAATTTGTAATTTTATATTTTGAATTGTTTTATTAGTTTTTACATTGTCTCACATATAGAAGCAACAAGAATAATGTACCCAGGATTATGTAATATCTTGATTTAAAAGAGTGTCCTTGGAGTTTCTTGTCCGTTCTTCTCCATAGTGATCTACGTATTGGAATGGGCATCTAGCTTCAACTTGCCGACTCTGACTAACTGACCGTCTCTTTGACAATTCAAAAGTGCCTGTAAATGGTTTAATTGAAATAAATGCTTTGAGTTTTTGAGTTTACACTAGCAGGCTATTATCCGCGTTTTCTCTCCCGTAGGCTATCCCTCACGATGAAAAAAGCCCATGTCACTCATTGGCTTACAACTATCTCTATGCAAAAAATCACTTGAAACAATTGCCCAAAAAACACACTGACTAGGGCTTCCATTACGTAATTACGTAATTACGCAATTACGTAATTACGGACAGATTTTAGAAATCTCACAAATACGTAACTGAAGAGCTGCAGTCCGTAATAACGTAACTATAGGATAATATTAATTAATTTAGGTACCCATTTATTTAGTTTTATAGTTTCTGCCTACTACATGGGAAAAAGGCATGGGTTTATCTGTGTATTTACAATTTACCTTAATTTAGTTAACTTACATTATGACAACACCAAAACCCTTTCTGTGGGTATCCCCCGAATTCCCGGGGTTTATTTTATAACTTCCAATTTGAGTCCGCAAGATTTAATTTCTTAGTCGTACAGAATAGAGTTCATTGTTGACCAATCGGGAAACGAAGGGAATCCCCGTTGGTTGTGGATAGTTCGGTACGTAACACAATCAAAGTTTATAAGTGTTTCGCAAGTATTTGATCTACCTCGTAGATAATAAAGTTTAATATTGTGGATTGAGCAAGCTAAGGGAACTCCCTACATTTTTCTTTACTTTCGTGAATTTAGAAACAATCTCAATACTCGGTACTCAGTCGTCTTACGTACACCTGCGAGATACTGTCCTGCCTGGTCTAAGCTTATTTTATTGACTTTTGTGATTTTGTGTATGTGCCGCAAAGTTTGACGCTTGGTTTTCAGAAGCTTTTCATTACAAGTTTCTAAGTAGATATCACCATACACGAGTAGAGATACTTCAACGAAAATGTAAGTACCTATTTTAACATTACTTTACTTGTCTACTTACTTTGTTTCTAGGGTATTGTGTGAGAGTTTATACATATAATTTAGTAGTTGATTTTATATTGTTGACGGCACGGTTGGCGCAGTAGTTGAGTGATTGGCTGCTGCGCTGCGGGTCACGGGTTCGATTCCCGTACGGAACAAATATTTGTATGACCTACAGATAGGTGTTCCGGGTCTGGGTGTCTTGTGTATGTTAGTTTACATGATTGTGAGTGCACCCACGATACAGCAGTAATTCCTAGTGTGGTGCGACGTTTAAAAAAAAAAAAAAAATATGTGCGATTTTATTTTATTGTTGCTTGTTAGATGTCTGTGCAAATAGACATTGATTATGAGTTCACGGTACGTATGTAAATGTATCCCGTTTTAAGTGTAGTGCCTAACTATAGATGCTATTTATATGTATTACCTAACTATTAAATTATGAAATATTTATATATTGTTTTAGGTCTGCAGTAAAGAAGACTATTTATAAGGAGTTTTTGAACAAACGCACACAATCAGCTTTATGGGAACACTTTTTGAGGGCTGAAAATGGGCAAAGTGTCCAATGTAAACATTGTCAAAAAAATTTGAAGACTCCTGGTGGTGCTACTGGAGCACTACATACACATATGCGTGCTAAACATATTGGCGAGATGTCACAAGAGCAAGATGCGCAAAGGGCAAGTACTTCATCGTGCTTTCAAGCAAGAAAAAGTTTAGAACCTCCATCGAAGAAAACTAAACTAACGGATTACTTTTCCACTGAGTATTCCTTGGACGTTATAGTGACTAGAATGGCAGCATTGGATGGCATCCCATTAAGCAAATTTTGTACTTCTGAAGATCTAAGGTATGTTTTCAAAAAATCTGGCTATGATCTACCGAAATCTCCTTCAACTATTACCAAAATTGTCCTGGAACAGAGTTGTGCCATAAAAAAACAATTAATAAATCAGTTTAAAGATATGAAGTCCCAAAAAAAAAGGTTTACTATAACGTTTGATGAATGGACCTCTACCCGGAACCGGAGGTATATGAATATAAATATTCATAATAAAGACCTAGAACCAGCTAAATATAAAAATTTAGGACTAGTAAGGATAAAGGGTTCAATGCCAGCTCACGTTGGAACTGTACTGTTAGAAAATCATCTAAATGACTTTTATTTGAAACTTGAAGATATAATTGCATTCACAACGGACGGAGCCAGTGTTATGGTTAAAATGGGCAAAAATTTTGATGGTCACCATCAGTTGTGTTTTGCTCACGGAATACAACTTGCAGTGCTGGACGTATTATATAAGACACGGAAAAGTACAACTACTGAACCAGAACTAGAAGATGAAGCTTCAGATACTGACACTGAAGAAATTGAAGAAAACGATGGCGGACTTTTCATAGAAGTACCTAGAGTTCTAGAACCAGAGTTTCTGTACAAAGATATTATAGTAAAAGTAAGAAAACTTGTTAAATCATTCAAAAAATCACCACTGAAGACCGATTTGTTGCAAAAATATTCTTTACAAGAGCATGGTAAAAGCCTCGATCTTATACTAGACTGCAAAACGCGATGGAACAGCTTATCAGATATGGTTGGACGATTTCTGAAATTGAAATCAAGTTTATTTAAGGCTTTATTAGACTTAAAATCAAATATAAGTTTCACAGACACAGAAATACAAGATCTACATAACATTCATCATAGTTTAGATATAATAAAAACTACAGTGATGGCATTGTGTCGCCGTGACTCGAATTTGTTAGCAGCAGATGCTGCGCTTCAGTTTATGTTAAATAAGCTTGATGCTCAGTCCAATGGGCTCAGTGACAAGCTTGCTGTATCCCTTAGAAAAAGAATAAAAGAAAGGCGAACAAATGTGTCTGGTGTCTTGCAGTATTTGCATAATAATGAAGAATATTATAAAACCGAAGAAACAGAAACTTTTACAAAACCGACGTCGGATTATATTAGAACATATGTTGCAAACTTATTAGAAAGGCTCAAATTTACACCGCCTACAAGTACACAAATGAGTTTAGATTCCGAAGCAGATGACAATGATGCTAATGATGGTTGTGGCGACGAGTTGACTGTTGCACAGCAACTAGAAAAAGAAATACAGAAAACTATGTCTACAGTAAACAAATCTGGAGTAAACACAGATCTTGAATCCATCATCAGAGTTGAAATGTGTATCTACGATAGCACTGGCGGCGGTCGTGAAGTTTTCCTAACAGCAGCTTATAATTATTTACTATGTATAATGCCTACTAGTGTTGAAGCAGAACGGGCATTTTCTTCTGCCGGCTATCTTTGTTCTAAACTAAGAAGTTCCCTTGGTGACAGAACATTGCATTCGTTATCATTTATGAGATCATATTATCAAGAACAAAGATTGGAAAAATAACCATATTTTATATTGTTTCTTACTTTTAAACCATTTGTGCGTGGTACATGTTTTGTTTGAATTGTTGATTGAGTTTAGTCAAAATCAAAATCGTCAATCAAATCAAAATATTACATTTTGATTTGATTGACGATTTTGATTTTGAGTTTAATTTTAAAATTATCATTTTAATCTGTAATTTACTTTTAATTCCTTAATATTATAATTTTTTTCATTTGAAGTTGTTTGATTTTTTACTTCTAAAATACGTAATAAGCCCAGAATTTATCGTGCTTTAAAAAATCAAAACAGTTAAGTACGTAATTACGTAGTTACGTAATTGAAGCATCAAAATGCGTAACTAGTTACGTAATTAGCAAATCCGTAATTTTGGAAGCACTAACACTGACGCGTTTATGTTGAAGGCTTCTGACGGAAAGGGGTTACGTGGGTGAGGTAAATTAAACCCACGTACCTTGTCAACATAAAAATGTATGTATTTAATAAGAAACCAAAACCCTACATATAACCTAGACTAAAGTCAAGAGCAAACTCAAAGTAGAATAAAAAAAAAAAAAAAAAAAAAAAAAATTATAGATAGGGTGGATAAGTTTATGGTCACAACCTCAATTTCCTTGGGAGTAGCGCAGTACTCTCCTGGCTCAGCTGGTGTGGCGATGACCACAGCGGGTGTGCCACGCTGCAGACGCCAGGAGTGGTGCCGGTCGGCAGATGGTCTTGCCTGACCCGACGAGTGCTCGACGCGGCCACGCGGGTAAATAGGTATACCCGGCCCGGAGCCCGATGTTGCTCGGCTTAACCGGCAGGTGGTGATTTGGGGCACAACGCTCGGATTCCAACGATAGCCAGAACTTTGGACCCTGGAACCATATGTCCAGCGTGTTACAAGATGGCCATCTCCGCTCATTGTGACACCAAGTGTACGGTTCACGTACAGGCAAACTGCTAACGCCGCAACCTACTTTTGCTACTCGTTTTATTTACTTTTATTATTATATTATTTAGTTGACCAATAGCTGCCGTAGCGCTATAACCGCGGATTAGCATCCAACGAAACTTTGTGGTAACTTTTACGAATAAACTGAACTATCGTGAAGTCTGTGGTTTTCGTCAACTCACATCCAACAACTCAACTACAAGTAACTGACCACCCTGAGCCATACATAAAAGTGGTCCTTCGAGCCGGATGTAACAGGTGCGTAGTGTCCCTGTTAACGTTAGTGAATCGGTCTAGCTGGTATCCCAGAAGAGCGGATCGCGTTAGTGGGGTGCCAACGCGCTTAATATCCAAAACTTGCGGAAACTTCGCAACTTTGGTGAACTAGTACCTGCGGTGATACAATTCTACTCTACCAACGGTCAAACCAATAACTAATAACAATGGTTCAGAGTGTAACGGAACTGATAAGCTGTCAAGAAACGATCTTCAGAGATTTGAAGCTTATTTGCACTAACTACAAGAAGGACAGTCCCACCAGGAAGAACTTGGCGTGCCTGGAGGAGCGTCTTTCTCGGTTGAACAACAACTGGGAGAAGTTTGTTCAAAACCATCAACTACTAGAAGAGTCTGGAGCAACAGACCTTCAATACTTCAACGACGGCATTTTCAACAGTACGAAGAAAATGTATGAAGAAGTGCTGCAAGACATGTTGAAACGTAAATCGGAATTGCCGTCTACATCTACTAGTAAGACGGAACAACCACCTGCGGCGCCTAAGCAAGGTAAGGGACAACCGGAATTTACTTTCGATGACATCAATTTCCACATACCTCCTCGGGAAACAAGCGAGTCGACGGAAAAGCAACAAGATCTTTTGCGTCAACAATACTGCAACTTTAGAGCGTTCGAACGCACTGTGGAAAAGATAAACTTAGCATTGGCGGTACCGATGGAAAAATGGGAATTAGAAGACAATTTAAGCACCCTAAAAACTAAATGGGAGCATGTCGAAAAGGCAAATTGGGAACTAGACTACATACTACAAGATGAGGACTCAATTTACCAACAGAAATACAATACAGCAGAAAATCTGTATGATGACCTGAAAAGGAAACTACAACTTAACATCTGGAACAATGCACATTATGAGAAATCAACGCCAAAAATTCAAATTCCGGATTTTTATGGAAACTATAACCAGTGGTTGACTTTTAGAGACCTCTACCTTGAAAGTGTACACAACAATCCGACACTTTCGAAGGCTCAAAAAATGCAACACTTGAAAACAAAACTGAAGGGTGAGGCGGAGAAGCTGGTACAGCATCTTGGCATCAGTGCTGAGAACTACGCATCTTGCTGGGAGATGCTGACCCACCGCTACGATAACAAACGGCTGTTATTTACATCATACATGAACACGCTCCTGAATCAACCTAGTATTCAGCAACCAACCGCTGAAAGCATACGGAAGCTTCACGACGTGATGATGGAGTGCTTGAACGGGCTCAAAAACATCGGGGTAGACACCACCAACTGGGATCCGATCGTGGTTCATCTATTGATCCAAAAGCTAGATAGCGTTACGCATAACGAATATATAAAGGAGGTCAAACATCCCAGGGAATTTCCCGACCTGGAAGAGTTCGCCGAGTTTTTAGAATCAAAATTCATGTCACTGGAAGCTCTGCAGGGAAGTAGCCAAAGACTATCGTCATCAAACAAACCATGGAAATCGGAAAAGCAGCCTCATAAGGGATCAGAAAACCGAAACAACAACTACCAGAATAAAATGCAGGGGTCATCCTACGTTAACAAGTCACAAAACTTACCAAAAGCCTTCTTCACGACAGCAAAAACATGCCCAATATGCAAAACTAATCACGTTTTGATGAATTGCGAACAATTCTTGGCTATGAACATAAACAAACGGAATGACGCAGTTCGCAACTTGCATATTTGTAAAAACTGCCTATTCAGCCATGGAGAAAAACAATGCAAATCACGAAAGACGTGTAAATTGTGTCATAAGGCACACCACACACTTATGCATGAAGATGAAACTGATCTATCTAGCAACAAACAAGCAACAAGGGAGGAAAACCCATCGCCAACCCCTTCAACTTCCTATGGGGTCAACAACATAATGAACGAGGAAAAGGAAGTGTTGTTGACAACTGTACTCCTGAAAGTCAGAACAATTGATGGAAACTTCATCAACTTGAGAGGTTTACTCGATCAAGGCTCCCAAGTGAGCCTAATAACGGAAAACGCGGCACAGCGCCTCCGATTACAGCGACGTAAAGTGAGCGCTGTTGTATCGGGTGTGGGAACCCTTAGCGGCAACTGCAAAGGGGCAATGAACTTAGAATGCCAGTCCATACATTCAGACTATAAATTTAACTTTGAAGCATTAATTATGAAAAAACTCATAGGTTACTTACCTACCGCATCGTTTTCAATCAGCAACTGGGATTATTTGGAAAACTTAAAACTAGCGGATCCACAGTTTAACTTGTCAGGACCGATCGATCTGCTCTTGGGCGCGGACATCTACTCAGAACTTATCTTAAACGGCGTCCACAGGAGTGATAAGGGATACCCAGTAGCTCAACAAACCAAAGTGGGCTGGATTCTATGCGGAAAGGTAAAGACATTCAACTGCTTGGTGACACTTAACGATTTCGAAAACATGGCAAGATTTTGGGAAACCGAGGAAATTCCAGACAAGTCATCATCAACTAGTGAGGAACAGCACTGTGAGGAATATTACAACACAACTACCACAAGATTGGCGAACGGAAAATATGTGGTACCAATGCCTATGAAGCCTAACTTCGAAACAAACTTAAAAGGTGCAAGGTCACAAGCATTAGCACAGTTCTTACAGCTGGAAAGGAAAATGCTAAAAAACAAAGAACTCAGCCACGAGTACAAGCGTTTTATGAACGAATACATCGCTATGGGACACATGAAACCTGTCACAGGAGAAAGTAGGGGCCAAGTCTACCTACCTCACCATGGCGTGTTGAGAGCTGAGTCCACTACAACAAAACTAAGAGTAGTGTTCAACGCGTCGTACAAGACCAAAGGAGACAGGAGTCTCAACGATCACATGTACTGCGGTCCGAACTTACAGAAGGATATATTGACACTACTAATTAATTGGAGAACGTACAGATACGTCATTACGGCAGATGTAGAAAAATTTTATCGGTTCATCTGGCTGAACAAAAAACAACAACATCTGCAAACTATAATATGGAGATCTTCCCCTAACGAACTTCCACAAGATTGGCAGTTGGGTACAGTAATTTACGGAACAAAGGTTGCACCAATGAGCAAAAGGATAACTGTACCAAGAATGGAACTTTGCGGGGCCGTTTTACTAGCCAAACTGCTAGAAAAGGTTCAGAAGACTCTCTGCAGACAAACCTACATATAAGGTGCTGGAGCGACTCCAAGGTCGTTCTATCCTGGTTGCAGGGCGATATAAATCGATGGGAGAAATATGTAGCTAACAGAGTGAAACAAATAAACAGCATTATCTCGGCCAACTGCTGGAACTATGTGAAGTCAGAAGAAAATCCTGCTGACTGTGCAACTCGAGGGCTCACACCATTTCAACTCCTAGATTTTAAACTTTGGTGGAATGGACCAGATTGGTTAAAAACAAACACGCCGGAAATCCATCAAAACAATCGCCTGAACTACACAACAAACACTGAGTTGCAAGAAATAAACTGCTGTGCAGTCACATTCAAGAAATGTGAAATAATTGATACATTACTGAATAAACACAGTAATTATAAACGCGTAATACGAGTGCTTGGATGGATTTTACGACTGAGCAACATTCGTAAGCAAAAACGCACACTAAGCTCAATCAATAACTTAGCCGACTGCGGTAAGAAAAAGGTGGTTATGAGTTTGTCACCACAAGATATTATGGGAGCAACAGAATTGGTCATCAAGAACGTTCAAAATGAAAACTATGGAGACGAGATGGAATGTTTAAAGAAAAATCGACCGCTGTGCCCCTTAACAGAGGATGTCGAAGACCTGGAATATCTAACTCCCGGTCACTTCCTCATTGGTGGCCCCCTACTGTCACTACCACAAGAAGAGCAAGATTTTGCTGAGCACGACTTAAGAAACATATGGAGGCTTGTTGAACAAATGAACAAGCACATCTGGAAGCGCTGGTCGAACGAATATCTACATCAACTGCGAATCCGAAGCAAATGGCAGAACCTAAAAGAAAACCTGAAACAAGGAAGCCTAGTATTAGTAAAAGATAAACACTTACCTCCTGGCCGCTGGGCTATAGGAAGAGTTCAGGAACTACATCCAGGTGCAGATGGTCGAGTACGGGTCATTACCTTGAAAACTAATAAAGGGTCACTTAAACGACCAATAACGAAACTTTCACCATTACCGCTGAAACTCGAAGAATCAAGACTAAACGGAGAAGAAGAGAAAAGGATACCAACTCAGGAACCTAAAAAACGGAGAGGCACAACAATAAACAAGAACAATTGGCTGTCATTTGTTCTCCTATTCATACTAGCAATGACGGGATTTGCACTATCAGCGCAAACGAGGAATAGCTTGAAGATTACACCTATACCGAGTAATCATCCGATTTACTTCGATGAAGCCGGGAAAATACAACTTATACATGACGAATGGACTCTATTGGTTTATTACAACTTAACGTCATACTGGCAAGCAACTGATCGGATCAATGAATATGTAAACCAAATAGATAAACTATGCCAAAGAATATCACATGAGTACACGCCTTGCGAAACCATTGTCGGCCACCTACGTCATGAACTGAGTCACCTAGTTGACTACAACTCTATGCTGCTCACTCAACACTCAAGACCAAAACGAGGTTACTTTGATGGAGTTGGGAAATTAGCAGGTACTCTTTTCGGAGTGCTCGACGCAGACTTTGCCGAAAAGTACGAAAGAGACATACAGAATCTCCGATCAAATGATGACTACCTACTACAACTTATGAAAAATCAAACATTAATTGTAGAGGCTGAAAACAACATTATAAAAAGAAACACTGCCTTTATGGATAAACAATTCAGAACATTGCGCGTCTACATGAACCAAACTTGCAACGAAATCACAAAAATTGTGAACAAGGCGCAAATGCTATTCACGATGAATGACATAAATTCCGCTGCCGTGACGTCAACGCTGATTTTAACCGACTTAAATCGAATATTGGAAATGCTGATAAATGCTCTCGCCAACATTTACAAAGGACATTTAGATACCCATCTATTTCCGGCTAACCAACTGATCGAACAGCTAAACATAATATCCGGAAGGTTGCCACAGGGACTGTCATTACCTGTAAAGGACATTCAAAGGGATTTGAAAAATATCTATGACCTCATCCACGTGAAGGCTCGAATTACAAAAACATATATGCTATTTGAAATACACATCCCCTTGCTGAGTGATGAAGACTACAAGATATATCGAGTCATACCAATACCGTTCCTTAGACAAGGACATTTAAAACTCGTACAACCAAGTTCAAGCTTTATCGCAATCAACTTCGTAAAGAACTCTTACATAACAATGGAAGATCAAGACATGCGCCAATGTACTCCATACGGAGAAGACGAATTCATTTGTGTCTCACGTAATCCTGTCTATAACATGCACAATAAAGACGCCCCATGTGAGGCCCAAGTCTTCGACCAACAAGAGTCATTATCATGCGTCCTAAATGACGCAACATGCAAAGAAACCTGGACAAAGCTTCACAAACCAAACATGTGGCTATTTACATTGTGCGGCAAACAGCTGATGCGCGTCATATGTAACGATCAAGTTACGCCAGCGGTCATTGACGGGACTGGAGTGATTTCCTTGAAATCAAAGTGCTTACTGCAGAAAAAGGACGCCACAATATTTACACACAATCAGCTGGGAAGTAGTTTAAACATGAAACCAGAGATAGAAATACCAACCATAAATTCAACAATTAATAACATCTTTGACCTCGGCTGGAAGAATGCAAAATTAAATATAACAGATCAAAAAACGCCAACTGCAGTAGAAACAAGAAAAATAGACCAGCAGTTGGAATTCCAGAAAAGCAGAGAAATATTACCGAACGCGTTTGACATGTCAAGTCACGACATCTATCTCTACTCGGTTACTTCTTTGCTGTTGGGAGGAATCGCTGTGCTTGCCCTCTTTATAATCATTAAACGATGGTGCAAAACACTGTCTGCCAAAACAGAAGTGACACCTAGAGGAAGAGACAACTTTGGAGGGGACATCGAGCTACAAGAAATACATTCGACAGCTGCGGAACCCGTTTACAGCGAAGCAAGACAGCCGAAGAAAGCATTTCACTTTGACGAATTAAATTGAGTGTTATACCTACACTTTTACATTTATATTTTACACATTTACTATTGTTTACTTTTTAACTTTAATTATTTACTTAACACGTTTCTTATATTATTACTTGCTTTGTAATGGATGCTCATCCCACTTTTCCCTCGGGAGCATGTACGGTTCACGTACAGGCAAACTGCTAACGCCGCAACCTACTTTTGCTACTCGTTTTATTTACTTTTATTATTATATTATTTAGTTGACCAATAGCTGCCGTAGCGCTATAACCGCGGATTAGCATCCAACGAAACTTTGTGGTAACTTTTACGAATAAACTGAACTATCGTGAAGTCTGTGGTTTTCGTCAACTCACATCCAACAACTCAACTACAAGTAACTGACCACCCTGAGCCATACACCAAGCATAAGCAAAGCGAGATGTACTGGTGCGCTGATGATGATGATGCTGATGATGTGTGTGGATGTCACAATCAGTACGGAGTTTACAAATAGAGTGAGAAGCACGACATGACTTGCACATATTTGCAAGTAGGTATAAAGGTACAATATAATATTATCAAAATGTAGCTGATGGCAAAAATAGGTTGCAATTGAAATAATAATGCAGAAGGCATAATAAACTAAATAATAAAAGGTGATCTATAGTTAGTCGATTAGAATGATAAAATTAACCGTTGCCATCGTAGACCACCGTGGCTGTCGTAGAGGTCTCGCGAACAAGTCGCCGCAGAGAATGAGCGACGCGAGCCTCCATAGACAGCATGTGACGGTGTGGCGAGCCGACGCGCACAGAATGACGTCCCGGGCTCGCCAAGACGGTAACAAGGGAGAGGGAACGCCAACAAGACGAGTTCTCCTGAGGCGATACAAGGTCACGCGCATTGCGTTGAATAATAAAGACGTTGGCAAAATATTAAACAGCCTGTGCAGGCTGTTTAATATTTTCAACTAGCTTCTGCCCGCGACTTCGTCCGCGTTAAATTTCTTGTTCCCCCGACCCACCCCGTCGCAACACATTGCCTGCCCGTGATTTTACTTCATTTTCGCAAAAACTTTCATTTAAAAAAAATTGTGTCCTAGTTAATAGGAATGTTATTCTTCCTCAAGAATTGGGGTGTAAAATGCAAAAGATTTTTTCAAATCCAACTCGCAGTTCCAGAGATTAGCGCGTTCAAAAAACAAAAAAACCGGCCAAGTGCGAGTCGGACTCGCGCACGAAGGGTTCCGTACCATCCATACAAATCCTTACTAATATTATAAATGTGAAAGTAACTCGGTCTGTCTGTCTGTCTGTCTGTCTGTCTGTCTATCTGTCTATCTGTCTGTCTGTCTGTCTGTATGTTACGTTTTCACGCCTAAACCGCTGAACCGATCGACATGAAATTTGGCAGGAATATAGCCTGGGATATAGAGGAGGACATAGGCTACTTTTTTACGCGATAACCGACATCCACGCGGGCGGAGCAAAAAAAACGGCAAAAAAATCATGTCTGTTGTATGGGAGCCCCCCTTAAGTTTTTTTTTTCTGTTTTTTAGTATTTGTTGTTATAGCGGCAACATAAATACATCATCTGTGAAAATTTCAACTGTCTAACTATCACGGTTCATGAGATACATTCTGGTGACAGACGGACAGACAGACAGACAGACGGACAGCGGAGTTTTAGTAATAGGGTCCCATTTTACTCTTTGGGTACGGAACCCTAAAAACTAACTCTTCAGCTTTAGAATAGACTACCTCGCAGAGTTGATCATTATTTTGCTGCGGAGTTATTATAAAACAGTTATATCTCCTAAGATATTCATTGAAATTAAATGATGTAAGGGCAACTTTGTTCAAAATTAAATACTTGTGATGAATAACGTATTTATTTGGATTCGAACAAATTTGATTACCATAAAAAGGTTATAGTGAGTCTATCTTAAAAGATAGACATATGTTGTCGCGGACTTTTTTTAGAACATTTAAAGAGGAACAATTCCAACATACATGATATTTGCGTAACTTAAACCGTTTACGCAGCGCACGCAACGGAAGCTCTCAAAAAGGAATATTTTTTCCCGGTTTTGCAACATTTTTCATTTATGCTCCGCTCCTATTGGTCGTAGCGTGGTGCCTATAATATTCCTCAATAAATGGACTATCCAACATAAACAGAATTTTTCAATTCCAACCAGTAGTTCCTGAGATTAGCGCGTTCAAACAAACAAACAAACAAACTCTTCAGCTTTATAGATTAGTACAGCGTGTTTTACTTTTGTTTCCAGACGTGAACACTCCGAACCCCGACAAGAAGTCCATCATGATGTATGTGATGTGCCTGTTCCAATCTCTGCCGCACTCCAGCGAGGACGTGGGTGACCTGGAGAGCATTCACTCGGAGCCCAGCACGCCCGTCGCCACGCAGCCCCCCGAGGTAACAGTCAATCAATCAATGTTACGCCACTTTATTTTATTTTTTACATATTTCATCAACAAAAGTACACTTTGACCAAAGGCGCCATCAGACAATACAACTGACGCCGATGTCACCCCAATAATAGTATATTTTATATCGAGGGACTAAACGAAGGCATAATGTACCAGAGGTGGTTTGACTCCCGAGCGTGCGAGGGAGTCAATGAAACCGAGGGTATATTAAATTGACGTTTAGTCTCGAGGTGGAAACTGTAGTTTTCACTTTGAGTGCGAGGATAAGTCAATTTAGTACAAAAACATTTAATAAATATTACTTAATAAAATTAAAATAACAAACATAGAATACGTACTCCACAATGACGATGGTTGATATTTTTTGACAATTCATCAAAATATGCTAAAAAGACGCTTTCTGTTTTAGAGGTATGAGGAACAGGGTGTAAAGTTCACTCATACTCTATAGTAAAGGGAGGATCCTCCGACCAGACGGGTGTTGTGTCTGGTGGGCAACTGCTCAACGGTTGATGTCGGGATGTTTTATATATGCTAGTCGCGCGGTAAACTCTGATAGCGCGATGCAGGATTTGTGACGTCAGGACTTTGATGCGTAGTTCGCATGTGGCGTTGTTGATACCGCCGCACTGTGAAAGAATTTATATGTTTCTTATTCCTCCAGTCCATAAAACTTTCGTAAGTTTTTTTGGTAAATCTTCCGCGATTTTGGCGGCAAAAGATTATCTATTATGTCTTTTGCTCTTTGCTCGACGTCAAACTCTTCACTGTCACTGAACATTCTTAATCAATTTATTTAAAACCGAACAAAACACTCGACAAAAATTCTGCAATTTTCGCGGTCAGTTTTTTCTTCTAAACCAGTCAACAATTTAAAACACATGGCACCACCTTATTTGCGGATAAACCATGGAACTAAAACTCTCCACATTTTCGCAATGAAGATGGTCCACACTCCAGAGATAATAGTATATTTACTGGCTGTTTAAGTTTGTCTATGTCACATGAAGGAAATTAAAAAACGAATTACTTTTCACTCCCTACCCCTAGAGACTAAAGTGGTCACTTTAGTCCCACTTCGTAGGGCTATATTGGCGTACTTTTAGAGCATGAGAAGTGAAAAGAACATTTTTAACGCCTGGACAGAAGCATAAGATGGCGTTGAATTTGAATCTTTTGCGACCTCTCTAAGGCGTTTGATTGCGTAAAACATGAGACGCTTCTGCTAAAACATAAGCGATACAGCTCTTGATTTATTAAGATTATATCTGAAAGATAGATGGATTAAAGTTCAGGTAAACGCATTGATATACTCGTATAAAAAACCCAAGATACACAGTCTCGAAGAAAAGTAACACTCAAAACTGTCTCAAATTATACATAAGTAGTTATAGTTATGATATAAACATACTTTTTTGCAAATTTAAACCTTACGCGTATGATTTAAAGTTGTTTTTACCAAGCAATGTACAAAAAGCAATAAAATTTTATGACCGAAGTTTGCCGGCAGGACACGGCATGAAGTGGAGTCGAATATTATTTTATAGTTTTTATTGTTTGGACATTGACTAAGTATTTTAAAAGTTGTTAATTTTTTTGTAAATGTGTAAGCTAATGTTAAAACAATAATACTTATATCGAGATTAAATACCTACTTAGGTTAAAACATAATGTATAAGTACAACAGTATGCAGTTTCTGGTATTTATTTGAGTTATGTAAATATTGGGACTTTGGATGATTGATAATTGTGTAATGGTAGTATTTTTAAATTTATTTTAAGAAATAAAATAAAACTCATAAATGCAAATTTCAATAGGTATTTATTCCAAATAACATAGTAGGAAACATTAATTTTGGCTTAAATCGGAGACTGTATTCTTACAAAGTAAAAAAAAAGGAATTACTCAATTAGCCCCATAAAAGAAGTAATCGAGAATAGAAACATTTTTAGGGTTCCGTACCAAAATGGTAAAAAGGAACCTTATGGTGTGACTCAGTCTGTCTGTCTGTCTGTCATAGCTGAATATCTCAAGAACTACTGATGCTATCAACTTGAAATTTAGAATAGTTTTAGATGACGTTTGCCCAACTATTTTGCAAATAAGTAAAAACAAAGAAGTTTTTATAATTTTTTTCAACAGGGACTGAAAGGTGGTCTTAAAAATTCGAAATGCCGCTTCTAGGGCATGTGGGGTATCATATGAAAGAGCGCTGTTTGCACATTCTCAAACATTTTTTCTTTTTACTTTAGGCCGCACAGTTTTCGACTTTTGATGAAAAATGTAAAAAAAAATACCGTTCCCCCCTTATCTCCGAAGTTTGCATAGAGAAAAATCTGAAATTATTCTATGTGATAGAAGCTTATGTAAAGATTACAAGAAAAATAAAACTGTCTCTAAATAGCACACTTTTTAAGAAATCAACCACTAGCTCTCTAAATAGCCTCTGAAAGTACGCCATGTTTAACAACTGTATTGAAAATAAAATTATCGTAAGTCACCATATACTATCTTTCTCGAGATTTTGGGGGCAAAACATTGATATAAAAAAAAACCCAAGATACACAATCAGCGTCTTAAAAGCGTCCGCATAAAAAAGGCGCAACATTTAAAATTGTGCGCATATTTCAAATAGTATCGCGTCCGCCGTGTACGCACGGAAAAACTGCAGAAGTATTCTTTGAAAAATTATAAAAATATTACGTCAAGAATGTTAAAAAAGGATGGGATTTCGAACTTTCGGTAAGTAAAGAAAGAAAGAAAGAAAAAGTATTTATTGGGACTCATACAGGAAGTTCACATTTTAAACTAAACACACTCATAGTACTCGTAACACAAATAAAAACAAAAGTAAAATGAAAACAAAACCTGTACGGGGCCAAAAGGCTCCTATCTCAGCATGATGCTGCGACATTTAAAAATAAGTGTCGCAGCGCGTAAAGGAGTTTATTGATTTGTTTTTGTTGTTTATATGACTAATTACTTTTTTATATTTAGTTTTTAATTAATATCTATATATTATATATAATTATTTATAGTTTTAACCGACTTCCAAAGGGAGAAGAGGTCATCAATTCGACGATTACAAAAATGTTTGTAGTCTCGATTACTTCTTTTATGGGGCTAATTAATTGAGTAATTCTTTTTTTTTACTCTGTAAGAATATAGTCTCTGATTTAAGTCGAAATTAATGTGTTTCCTACTGTGTTATTTGGAATAAATACCTATTGAAATTTGCATTAATGAGATTTATTTTATTTCTTAAAATAAGTTTAAAAATACCACTATTACACAATTATCAATAATACACAGTCCCAATATTTACATAACTAAAATAAATACCAGAAACTGCATACTGTTGTACTTATACATTATGTTTTAACCTAAGTAGGTATTTAATCTCGATATAGGTATTATTGTTTTAACATTACCTTACACATTTATAACAAAATTACCAATTCTTAAAATACTTAATCAATGTACAAACAATAAAAACTATAAAATAATATTCGACCCCACTTCATGCCGTGTCCTGCCGGCAAACTTCGGTCATAAAATGTTATTGCTTTTTGTACATTGCTTTGTAAAAACCACTTTAAATCATACGCGTAAGGTTTGAATTTTCGAAAAAGTATGTTTATATGATAACTATTTATTTATAAGTATATTTCTAGGAATTACTTTAGATTCGAAATTGCAATGGGGCGCCCACATTAGAGCTCTTTCAGGTAGATTAAGTTCAGCTGCATATGCAGTAAGAAAAATAAGGCAGTTAACTGATATAGCCATAGCTAGGTTAGTATACTTTGCTTATTTCCACAGTATTATGTCTTATGGCGTTCTGCTGTGGGGATCGGCAGCTGACGTAGATTCCATTTTCATTCTACAAAAGAGAGCAATCCGCGCGATCTATAAAATGGGTCCTCGTGAGTCCCTTAGAAATAAATTCAAAGAAATTGATATACTAACTTTGCCTTCTCTTTATATCTTAGAAAGTATTTTGTATGTTCTCAAAAACTTAGGACTTTTCAAAATAAGAAGCGATTTCCATAATATAAATACACGTAGTAAACATGAAATTGTGATACCCAAATTCAGATTAACTAAAACTAGCAAGTCATTTCTTATAAACAGTATCCGCTTTTATAACAAGTTGCCAAAGTCGATTACAGAACTTAGCGACGGAAAGTTCAAAACCCACATCAAACGTGTCCTTATCAAAAAAGCATATTATAAGCATCGATTTAGAATACCCTAAAAGTGTTCCATCGCTAAGTTACAAGTGTGTGCGTCTACTAAGGCAAATCTAAAACACATAATGTACTTAAGAACATTTCAATTTTCCTTACATACAACCTTATGTGAATGGAATTAAGGTGTGGTTTCGAGTGCGCGCGATGGGCGGTTATGACATTTCAAAATTAGACCATCGCGCAAGTCGTTAAATTTTATTGCTCTCAGCTGTAGGTAAGATAATTTTAAACGATACTATTCCTTAAGCAAATGCTTATTAGGTCAAATTCAGTTTACGCCGCGTGACAATCGTAAAAAATTTTAGCTTTGGAACAGAAGGATAATAGAGTGGTCTTGAAATTTTACTCAGTACTATGTGTTTAAAGAAAACAGGTTGAGGTGGTTATTTTTATTTTATTTATTGAGACAATTTAAAAAGATTGATAGATAATGGTGCCGATTCTCTTGTCACAAAATTCTCTAAACTAAGACTAAAAATCACCAAAATTTAGTTTATTCCTGTCAAACGACCATTTCCTATTCTGAAATTGACGAAAGTGACACAACTTAACTATAATTTAGTTTTACAGCTCTAAGATGGTACTGAGTTTTTAAATTTAGTGAAAATGGCAATTTTACTATTCTGAATTTGATGTTTTTAAACAAAAATTTAGATTTTCTAACTAAATCTGATTTTTTTTTCTTTTCTTGTGCTTATATCTCCAAAATGGTGCGTCCTATCGCAAAAATAATGAAAATTTCGACCCCCTTTTAGAAATCCTTAAACCGCTATTATTATACATGTAGGTAATCTTTTTTTTCTTTTCCACACAAAAAGTGAAAAATTCCATATAAAACACGGGTCTCCGGCTCTAAAAAAAATCATAGGCAAACAAGTACAACGTTGCGAAGCCATAAAAAAAAAATACCACGTGGAGTCACGATTGTCAAATTCGATTTAGTTGTGTCAAACTTATTTTTAAATTTAGAGAATTTTGTTTGCAGAATAGCATAGCCAAAAGTAAGGAATTTTAGTGATAGTTTAGTTAGTTTAGTTCGGTGTACAAGAGAATCGGCACTATTAACTCAGCACATTTACTCAGTAGTCACAATATTTTATGTAAAAACTTACTGCAATACATGGAATAACCCCTTTCTTTACTTTCCGAAAGCCTTTCTTCGTATAATACATGTCATTTTCTGAGAAGTGACAAGAGCGAACCACTCTTTTTTTTATAGAATCATTTGGCTTAAAAAAATCTTCACTCCTCTCATTAGCTATAATTTTTCGCCATTTTTCCCTTTCAATTAATAAAAACTATAATATAAAAAACACCAATCACCATTCAAATGCATTTTGCTCATCTCCGGACAGGCTATAGTTATTCTATGTTAATTCCATATTATTGACATACCGCAGAAGGAAAAAAACAATAAGCGACTCTATTCATTTAATATTTGACTATGTTCCACTTTATACATCTTCCATCTCCTTTCCACTTAATACAAGTGCTGCGCGAGGGAAAAAGCCAACTGCGTAGCGTCAAATGAAGAGACGTATTGAAATAAATTTAAAAAAAAAATGTTTTTAATGAGTTTTTTTGCCACAAATTCACTACATTATAAAACTATTATCTAGTACTTACCGAAAATACGATATGCCATCCCTTTTCACCGTGGTTAAAGTATTATTTTTGCACTTTTTTACGGAGCACTTTGGTATGTTCACCCGACAACGAAGCGCGCGTTACTGAGAGCGCAACTGTGCTTAGAAGAAATTTAAGCACAGTTGTATCGGAGACACATTTTAAGCGTTGACGGTGTATCTAGGGTATTCTAAATCGATGATTATAAGATAAAAGACTACGTTGAAGACAAGGAAGTTTAGCAATAATTCCTTCTGCACGTGGCTTCCCTGGTACCTCATAAACAACATAACTATGTCAATGTCTATTAACTGCTCCCAAATAACGATGTTTATTTAGTTTTTTTTTTTTTTTACATAGGTACTTCCTTGACATAATCTTTTCATTATTTGACATTATTTACCTACAAATCGAATTCCAATTATTTATTAGTGGCTTTTGTGGACATGATATTTATTCAGATATGTTACTGTAGTTGTAATTGCAATCATGTCATTAATATTTTATATACTTAGATTATTTTATATTTTGTGAATGTGAGAACGTTGTAGGCTTAGTAGAGTGTAGATTTTTTGGCGGTTTTCTATTTTGTTAAGTACCTGGTAATTGTTGAAAGGCCTACACTGTCCTCCCATACCTATTATCACTGTTATTTAATAATATTGTAAAGCCAATTATTTTTAAAAGAGTAACCGTGGAGTTTCTTGCCGGCTCTTCTCCATAGGAAACGACTAATTGGAACCGTGCACCTAGCTTCTGACGTTTCATAAGTGCCCATGTAGGTTTATGTGAAATAAAATATTTTGATTTTGATTTGATTTTGAATTGGTGACAGTTTTGAGTGTTACTTTTGTTCGAGACTGTGTATCTTGGGTTTTTTATATATCAATCGGGCAAAATTTCATCTTGCGCAGTTTTCGCTTCAGATAAAATATCGGGTGGAGTTAATTCCATATCACTTGTACTTGAACTCATATTAAAAAAAAAAATGTCACACAAAAATTAAAAATTTTCAGAAAATTGCGCGTTTTTGCAACTGGAAATATTATTTTTTACAACGAAATCAGCCTATTCGATTTTTGAAAAATGTTGTTGTGAAAATAATTTAATTAAAACTGGTAATTAAATATATTAAACAACCATTTAACACTACACTTGACACTGTGAACTTAAATGCACATCTCGTTCAGAATTTTTTTCTGGCAAATATTATTATCGGATGGTTTATTTTTTCACTAGCTTTTGCCTGCGGCTCCGCCCGCGTGGATATCGGTTATCGCGTAAAAAAGTAGCCATGTCCTCCATATCCCAGGCTATATCTCTGCAAAATTTCATGACGATCTGTTTAGCGGTTTAGGCGTGAAAACGTAACATACAGACAGACAAACAGACAGACAGACAGACGTAGAGACAGACAGACAGAGTTACTTTCACATTTATAATATAAGTATGGATACAAACATGAATGCACACCAAGCGTTCTTGAACTCTGGAAAGAGAAAACTATATCTATCTCAATTACGCTCTGTCAGTGGTGATCAAAATGGCGAACCGTCTGTCAGCTCCCACGCACTTCAAGATAAATATCCATTTTTATCTAGATTTATATAACTTAATCAATAATAATGGTCTTAGTTTTACTTTCTATAAACCTTATGCTATTGGTATGTAGTAATATTTTTGCATAATATGTTTATAATTTCTCATAATTTACGATTTTTTTATCGTGTGCATTTAAATTCACGCCGCGTGTTCTATGGTAATGCGGTAATCCCTTGATTATTAAAATTAACTGTCCGCAATTATTTTACAAAACACAATACCGCAACGCAAATAACGCCTTGAACAAAATCCACGCCTCTTAGCTTGCACTGCTTTGGTTTCATAGTACTAGATCACAAAAAGTGCTCGCTTTAGTGCCTAAACCCTGAGCTAAATCTGATGAAGAATCCAGCGAATCTTCGGAAGATGAAGTCAAAAAGTACGGGCCACGCCCCGATGCCGCCGAAGAAAGTTCCCCTGCGCGATCACTGGCGTCTCTTCTGTTGAAAACATAAACATCTCCGATAGTGATGACGGTGAATATCGAGAAGTTTATACCATTGCTGCCGTCGATTTGGTCGATAGAGGCGTGGATTTGGTTAAAGGTCTTATTTGCGTTGCGGTATTATGTTTTGTAAAATAATTGATGCCAGGTAATTTTAATAATCATGGGATTAGGTACCGCATTACCATAGACCAGGCAGTGTGAATTGAAATGCACATATTATATCCTGAAAACTGAATTTCAGAGATTATTTATTTGATTTTTCCTGACGTCCAAATAGTCCAATTAAAATAAAAAAAAAGCAAAAACAATTTTTTTCTAGGATAAAAATCTCTGCCAAGTATAGAGTTAAAAGACTTTTGAGAATTCAATGCTAAGACGTACGGACTCATTCATTTTTCCTCGTATAAATTCTATCACATTTTATTCTATGTATGAAAACTCCTTACTACTAAACTTTTTAAATTGTCTTATAAAAACTCAATTGCAAAACAAAATGATCGAGCTCGTAAACAAAAGTCACGACCGCGTAACAGAAAGATGCCTATGCAAAAGATTTGATTTTCGAATCATAATTATAGCCTCTGAAAGTACGCCATGTTCAACAACTGTATTGAAAATATATTGAATGCCGCGCTAAATTATATATGAAAATGAGAAGAAATGAAATTTTTAATGTCCAGATATAAATCCACATATAACTTTCAATAAATTCACGCATAGATAACGTAATAAACATACAATACTATAAATATAACACACACATTATCAATTCGGTGCAAAAAGTGTGATCGGCTGCGGGCCTCGGTTCAAGGTGTCGGTGTCGCGGCCGCTGTCCACGGCCACGTCGGGCTCGGCGGAGCTGGGCGGCTACTACGGCGCCTTCGAGGAGGCGCTGGCGTGGCTGCTGGAGGCCGAGGAGCGCCTGGGCGCCGCGCCCGCGCCGCCGGACGCCGACCTGCCCGCGCTCAAGGAGCACTTCCACGCGCACGAGGCCTTGCTCACAGGTATTTTCTATTCAAACCCAGCCAAGAGGGACTCGGGCTCACACAATGGGGTAGAACAGTTGTCACTTACAAAATAACACCAGAATTTGGGTTGTGAGCTTAAAATATCAAAACTCTATTTAATTTTGTAAATGAAACAATTTTATTGGTCCGACAGTTTCTTTCGTATTACCAATTTAAAAAAAATATGGTCTTGAAAAGTACAACACTAGTAGTATGTCCCTTTCGCAGAATGTGAAACTGTTCTTTATTAAGGCGAGGTTCCTCGAGCGTCGTAGGCATGAAACGCTTACCCCAGCCCCCGCAATGAGTAGCGATACGTAACAAATTACGATGCGCGGGAGACGCGCGCGCCAAAGGCTCCGCTCTCAGAGTTCACGAACTCGTCGCGACACAGAATAGAGCAATGCAGTAGATCAACTTGAATTGATTAGTATAAGTTTATTTTGTTTTTATGAGTTTTAGGTACTTATATCTCGAAAATGGTGCGTCCTATCGCAAAAATAATGAAAATTTCGACCCCCTTTGCAAGCTGTAAACCCCTTAAACTCTACAAGTAGGTAATATTATTTTTTATTTTCCATACAAAAAGTGAAACATTCCATATAAAACACGTTGAGGCTGGCCCCGCCCCTGCGCGCCTCCGGCGCTACAAAAAATCATGGTACAAAACGTTGCGAAGTCAAAAGAAAATAAAATACCACGTGGAATCACGATTGTCAAATTCGATTTTAGTTGTGTCAAAGCTATTTTTAAATTTAGAGAATTTTGTTTGCAGAATAGCTTTAAGATTCTCATAGCCAAAAGTAAAGAATTTTAGTGATTGTTTAGTTAGTTTAGTTCGGTGTACAAGAGAATTGGCATCAGTGAGGTCAAAATTAAAATCCAAGATGGCAGCTGCGAAAATGTTAAAAATTTTCATCATGGGTGTCGTTTTCGTGGTTTTCGAAGGTGCTGAAGCTGATAGTGAGGTCAAAATTAAAATCCAAGATGGCGACTGCGACAATTTACAAATTTTTTCATCATGGGTGTCGTTTTCATGGTTTTCGAGGGTGCTTAAGCCGATAGTAAGGTCAAAATATAAATCCAAACGGGCGGCTGCAAAAAATTTCATATTTTTCTTCATGGGTGTCGTTTTCATGGTTTTCGAGGGTGCTAGAGCCGATAGTGAGGTCAAAATAAAAATCCAAGATGGCGGCGGTGAAAATGTTCAAATTTTCCATCGTGGGTGTGGTTACCATGGGTTTCGAGGGCGCTGACAAAGATAATGCCCTCCAAATCAAAGTTAAAGATGGAGCCACTTGAATTTAGATTTTGACCCCATAATCGTTGTCAGTGCCCTCGAAAACCAAGGAAACAACACCTATGATGAAAAATTTGGAAATTTTCGCTGCCACCATCTTGTATTTAGACCCCTTTAACGTTATGAGTTCTCTCAGAAATCATGAAAACGACCTAGGATTTACATTTTAACGTCACTATCGGCTTTAACACTTCAAAAACCATGAAAACGACACCCATGATGAAAAATGTGAAAATTTTCGCAACCGCCATCTTGGATATTCATTTCGACCTCACTATCGGCTTTAGCACCCTCGAAAACCATGAAAACGACACCAATGATGGAAAATTTTAAAATTTTCGAAGCCGCCATTTTGGATTTTAATTTTGACCTCACTGATGCCGATTCTCTTGTACACCGAACTAAACTAACTAAACTATCACTAAAATTCTTTACTTTTGGCTATGAGAATCTTAAAGCTATTCTGCAAACAAAATTCTCTAAATTTAAAAATAACTTTGACACAACTAAAATCGAATTTGATAATCGTGATTCCACGTGGTATTTTATTTTCTTTTGGCTTCGCAACGTTTTATTTATTTATTTATTTAAACTTCTCACACACAATAAGGTACAAAGGCGGACTTAATGCCATAGGCATTCTCTACCAGTCAACCAAGGGTAATGAAGAGATAAGATGGCAGGTGCTCTATTTAAGAGGAGATAATAATAATAATAAAAATATTAAAAAGATAACAAATCAAATAGATACACAAGTACATAAATATATTATAAACTTATAATAGACATACATATAAATTACTATAATATATAAATACCTACCTATTATATATATATATATATACATATATCAAAATTCAAGGAGAAGAGATGATTGAGATGACTCTACACTATTTGTTGTGAAAATAACTCCGCAATTTCCGCTTAAATGCATACCGACTGGTGGCCGTCCTGATATCCAGTGGAAGCGCAATTCAGAGAAGAATGGACTGAATATGAAAGGAAGAATGAACAAAGTCAGAAGTATGAGAAGGACAGAGTAGGAGAAGATTGTTGGTAGAACGCAGATTCTTAGCATGTGAAGAACATAGATATTGAAAGTGAGACTTAAGATAAGAAGGAGGGGTGGGAGAATTGAGAAGGGAGAAAAGCGTGGTCAAAGCACGCAAACTTCTTTGGCGAATAGGCATCCATTTGAGCTCAGATCTATAGCTCGACACATGGTCATATTTCCGCAGGTTAAAAATGAACCGGATACCATTGTTGAGCAATCTGTCGAGCTTATCCAGCAAAACCGCATTCAAGTCAAAGTAGCACACGTCACCATAGTCGATGATGGGGAAAATCAAAGTCTGCACAAGCATAGTTTTCGTCTTAGCGGGCAAAAAGTTTCTCAGTCGGTACAGAGATCGCAAAGTACCGTTGACCCTTTGGCTAACGCTAGAAACCTGGCGCTGCCAGCTAAGCGTTGAGTCGAGATGCAAACCGAGATCCTTCACCGTAGGGGTAATGGGTATAATGGTACCATTGAAAATAATAGGAGGAAGAGAGCTGAGTGCCACCCTACCCATCATGCGCGAGCTTCCAATTATAATGGCCTGACATTTTGAGGGGTTTACTGACACCCCAAAACTATCAGACCACTTTTTGATAGCATCTAAGTCTCGGTTTACATCTGCTATAGCGTCTGATAAACCTTCCACCCGCCCAGCAGCATACAGTTGAAGATCATCAGCATAAAGATGATACGAACACCGAAGACAATAAGTTATAAAATTAATGAAGATGGAAAATAACAATGGAGAAAGAATACCGCCTTGTGGAACACCAGCATTCAGGTCACGACAACTCGACGAGGTCTCATCAACGCGCACCGACTGCTGACGTCCCCGAAGATAAGAAGAGAACCATTCCAGGGCCTCGTGCGAAACCATAAGATGAGAGAGGATAGAAAGGAGAATATCATGACTGACGGCGTTAAAGGCATTGGAGAAATCAATTAATACCAAAACGGTAACCTTGGTATCTTCCATCGCTGCTCTAATGTCATCAGTCACTTTAAGGAGAGCGGAGGCTGTACTGTGTCCAGGCCTGAATCCAGACTGAAAAGAGCTAACAACGTTTTGTACTTGTTTGCCCTACCGCATGATTTTTTGTAGAGCCGGAGGCGCGCAGGGGCGGGGCAGCCACAACGTGATTTATATGGAATTTTTCACTTTTTGTATGGAAAATATAAAATAATATAATCTACTTGTAGAGTCTTAAGGGCTTAGTGGTTGCAAAGGGGGTCGAAATTTTCATTAGTTTTGCAATAGGACGCACCATTTTCGAGATATAAGCAAAAGAAAAGAAAAAAATATACAGTACCGTTTTTGCACCAGAAGTCGAGGTATTGGTGTGAATTTTTAGTTCATGACAACTAATTTTATTTCACACCTTATTAATCGCGATTAAAAATAGTCAGATATAGTTAGAAAATCTAAATTTTAGTTCAAAAACGTGAAATTCAGAATAGCAAAATTGCCATTTTCACTAAATTAAAAACTCAGTACCATCTTAGTGTTGTCAAACTAAAATATAGTTTAGTTGTGTCACTTTAGTCAATTTCAGATGAAGAAATCGTCGTTTGACAGGAATAAACTAAATTTTGGTGATTTTTAGACTAGTTTAGAGAATTTTGTGACAAGAGAATCGGCACCATTATCGGCTTTAGCACCCTCGAAAACCATGAAAACGACACCCATGATGAAAGACTTGAAAATTGTCGCAGCTGCCATCTCGGATTTAAATTATAGGTGACGCGCATTTAAAAATAAAAATAAAGTCCACCATCCCATCTGACGGCCAACTCTATCACCGCGCCCGCTCAAGGCTCCTACAAACAGGCGCGACACGCGACGCGACACAAAGAGACCGCTAGTCGCGCGGCACGCGGTGTCTTTATGTCACGTCGCGTGTCGCGCCTGTTTGTAGGAGCCTTTATTCGTCAAATCAAATAGCGCGCGAATAGAAGTCAAAATCGGTTGAACGGACTGTAAAAAAGGTTTACTTAGTCAAATATTATTTCATTTGCAGTATAACTACGTATAATATTACAACTATCTAAAAACTAAACTTTTTACAGGTATTATTATTATTGTACAAGCTAATTTGGGCTCAGCCGGTAACAGAACTCAACGGGGGTGGCGGGTTCGCAAAAATTGGCACACATCCGGCCTCCAACGCGTTCCGCTCGAAACTGAGCGGCGAGATAGCAGCGGGTCGCTAGTAAATTGTGCCGTGAACTTCGTTAATTTTGCGTTTAAAAGTATATGTTTTACGATATTAACAATGTTAAACTCGACAAACATTACATCATCCTGACGTTTATTTTGATGTGATTTTCAATACATAAAGTAGTCAATCTTCCTAGCCTTTTCCTAACTATGTTGGGGTCGGCTTCCAGTCTTAACCGGATGCTGCTGAATACCAGTATTTTACATGGAGCGACTGCCTATCTGACCTCCAAAACCCAGTAACTGGGTAACACGAAACCCCTTGGAAAGACTGGTTGTCAGACTTTTTTTTTGGGCTTCTGACGACCCGTAACGACTGTCAAAGTTCCACGAATGACAGTCGGGACCAACAGCTTAACGTGCTTTCCGAGGCACGGAGGAGTCTCGGTATGTAAAGATGGTCACCCATCCACGGACCAACCCCGGCAAGCGTAGCTTAACCTGACGGATCGACCCGTGCGGCTGTTATTACTTAGCCACGAGCTCCTCAATACATAAAGTAGTATAATATGAAATGAAATGAGTTTTAATTTACAAATTAAGGGTATGTTTGGATTTTTTTCTATCGAGTGAACTTTGTCCAATTATGTAACGAGTACCCGACGTGCCTACAGAAAGGTCTCAAAAGCAACATAATTTTTTCACGTGTTTAATAATTACCGTTTCTAAATAAAATGACATTTCCTAGAGGTTATCTTGAAGAACCTCGCCTTAAATCAAGTAGTATTTAGTCTCATTTTTTGTATTATTAACACGCTTTTGTTACCTTGACTTGTAACTAACAAACAGTGTAATACAATCATGGAAGTAAATTTTATCCTACTTTTAATTGTATCTTAATGAAACTTTGTATGTGTATGTATTTCGGATGACAATACTATAATTTGGTATCTTGGAGCTTTTTTTATATTTTACTATGGGTTTGCTCTTGACGCTAGTCTAGGTTTGTGTGACAGAGACAAAGTCTACGATGGAGTGAGCTTACCCAGAAGAAGCCTGTTCACTCTCACTTTGAATAGATTAGGGTTGTACTCGTATGCGTTTGGAAACACAGACGCAGGCAGAGTTCCACTCCTTTGCTGTGCGCATTATAAAATACGTTTGAAAACGCTTAGTGCGAGTTGGTGGAATATCAACTAGGTAGGGGTGTAACTTGCAGTGCATCTAGATGTCCGATGGTAGACGGGGGCCGGTGGAATGAGGTCGAGGAGTTCATGGGCACACTCGCCGAAGTACAATCTGTAGAAGACCGACAAGCAGGTAACCTTGCGGCGATGAGCCAAGCTGTGAAGCTTGGCATCCACCAGGCTTACGTCACCAAAGCTCTGCGTTCCACCGAGTCAAACGCAGTAAGTTGGTACTTAGGTGAGCCATCCCAAAGGTGGCTGCAATACTCCATGCAGGATCGGACTTGTGCTTTGTAAAGGGTTGAAAGCTGTCTAGGCGTAAAGTATCGCTTCACCCTATTTAGGACGCCCAGTTTCTTGGCCGCAGTTTGAGCTTTGCACTCGATGGTGGAGTCGAAGTTGAGACCAGATGTCAACTCCATGCCTAGGAGCTCGAGCCGATCAGTTACAGGAACTGATGTACCCCGAAAAGTAGGAGTTTGGTCAAAACGACTCCTTTTAGCGGTAAAGGGGATGCCTGTGTTTTGGTGGCATTAAAAGAGACCAGATTGTCATCACCCCACTGGGAGACCAGGCTCGAGATCAAATCAGTCCGCTCTACCATGGTCTGTCTCAGGGAACGAAGTTTAGCCCCGCCGATTTTTGCGCTGGACAAGTATCTTTCTGAAACGGTACTGTCATCCGCGGACCCAACAATACCAGGCAGAAGCAGGTCATTGATGTGCAGCAGGAAAAGAGTTGCAGAGAGAACAGATCCCTGAGGAACTCCGGCATCAATAGCCATAAGGTCAGAGGAGCAGCCGTCCACGACTACTCTGATCGACCGTTCACTCAGGAAGTCTGATATCCAGCTACAAAACTCAGCTGGGATGCCCTAAGCAGGAAGCTTGCTGAGTAGTGCAGCGTGTTAGACCCTGTCAAAGGCCTTCGAGATATCAAGCGATACAGCAAGTGCTTCGCCGAATTTCTCGATGGCTTCGCCCCAGCATACACAAGAAGATCGCCAGTTGACCGTCCCCCGCGAAAGCCATATTGACGGTCACTGAGGAGATCATTGTCTTCAAGGTAGGACAGCAACTTACTGTTGGCTTACTGTTGTTCCCTTTCCATAACTTTGCACAGAATGGAGGTAATGGCGATCGGACGGTAATGGGCAGGGTCTGCACGGTCGCCCTTTTTGGGGACTGGTTGTACATTTGCAAGCTTCCAGGATTTAGGTACCATTCTTTTTAAGAGAGAGAGGCGGAACAAGCGAAACTCGGATACGCATGTAATTGTTCCTTGTGATGGATTTAAAGTGTGTATTGTTGTGCAATCGTTACTCGAAAAGGTAAATACTTTGAGTTTTACAGACAAATATAGTCTCGAAATTTCTGAATACGTTATGCGTGTCGATCACAATCGCGCTGTTTTTCAAAGATTAGTTGGTGAGGCTATCAATAGTAGAGTATGATTATGAAAACAACGTAGATCATAAGCACATAGAAAAATTTATTTTAAGACAACACAGTAAAAAACGCAATGTCACAGTTCATATTTTACACATCATGTTCCTAACAAACATATTCAAACATCCGTCATCTCTCATACCAGCCAGTCTGAGTAACGCTTGCAAACCTCTTCTTAACACTCCTCCTCAAGCGTTTTCCTCTGACTCACTCTTGCACACCCATCTCCTTACAACAAAACTCATGCTTACTCTTAGGTACAGGTTTTGTCATAATGTCAGTGACCATCACATTTGTTGCGAGATATTTCAATTTGATAATCTCCTTCTCTAAGGCCTCTCTAACAAAATGATATCGTAAATCGATATGCTTAGTCTGCTGATGGTGCACTGGGTTTTGTGCTATGGCCATTGCTGACTAACTATTCGTGTAAACTGTGATAGCCTTTTCTTGAGTGTCCATCAGTTCTCCCAAGAACCTTCTTAAAAATATGGCATCTTTAGCCGCTTCCGATAAGCTGACATATTCAGCCTCTGCTGTTGATATGGCTATGCTTCTCTGCTTAGCACTCTGCCATGACACAGCTCCTCCTGCCAATGTGAAAACATTTCCGGAATAAGACTTTCTATCTATTATATTCCCTCCATGATCAGCATCAGAGAAACCTTGTATCTCTGTACTACAGGCATCTTTTGAGTACACGAGTCCCATGTTCTTAGTACCTTTAAGATACCTTAGAATCCTCTTGGCAGCACTCCAATGAATCTCTTCATAGCAGTTGCAGAACTGACTCATAATATGCACAGCATGAGCTATGTCTGGTCGCGTACACACAGCCAAGTACATCAGTGATACTATCAACTCTCTGTAAGGTATTTTGTCACTCGGTGTGTGTGAGCCCTCTGGCTTCTTGAAATGTTGACTAGGTACTGCAGGTGTGGCAACTGTCTTGCAGTCCTGCATGTCAAATCTGCGTAGAAGCTTCTCTATATATTCTTCTTGGTCAATCTTTATGTGGCCATTCTCTTGCTTTAACCGCATCCCTAAAAATAATTCAGCTTTTCCTAAATCTTTCATCTCGAATTTGGACATGAGTTCTTTCTTGACCTTATGCATTTCTCTTCCATTGTTATAAAAAATTAGGATATCATCGACATAAAGTGCAAGTATTATCATATCGTTCTCGATTCGCCTGGTGTAGACATACGGTTCATTCTTGCAACGGTAGAAATTCAGATTCTCTAGCTCTGAATGAAGTTTAGAATTCCATGAACGTGGCGCCTGTTTCAGTCCATAAAGAGATCTCTTCAATAAACATACATGGTCTTCCTTGCCTTTCTCTTTGAAATATGGTGGTTGACGCATGTAAACCTCTTCATTTAAATTCCCATTTAGAAACGCTGTCTTCACATCCATATGATGTATTTGCAGATTCATCTGCACTGCTAGCGCTATTAACAGCCTCAAAGAGCTATGACGCACAACAGGGGCGAAAGTTTTATCGTAATCAATACCTTTTCTCTGTCTGAAGCCTCTTGCAACCAAACGAGCTTTATACCGAATCTTATTTCCCGCCTCCTTTTTGATTCGGAACAACCATTTCGAATCAATAATGTTTCTCGCTTGATTTGGCTCTACCAACACCCAGGTTTGATTTTTATTTAATGCATCCAGCTCCTCCTGAATAGCAACTTTCCACTGTTTTGCATCTTTTCTCGACAGTGCCTCTTCAACTGTTAGTGGAACTCTTTCTTCCACTATCGCCTCATAGGTGATATGATCCTTAAACTCCACATTCTTTCTATTCCTGAGTGGGTACCTTCTCTCTTCTATTACAGGTATTGTTTCAACAAGTTGCTCTTCCTCCGGCCTCTCTTCAAATGATGTCCACTGTTCATCTTCCTCTTCCATGAATTCAGCGTCTCTAACATCATCTGTGTGATCTCTATCACGTTGAAGGTCGGTCTCTTCTTGATGAACAACTTGTTTCTCTTTATCATTCTCTAGATGAATTGTTGCAGTAATTTTATCCTCTTCAGTCTTAGTCAATTTATGGTTCATCTGGTTTTCAAAAATACCACATCTCTCGCTCTATGCAGCTCTCCATTGATAGGGTTGACTAATCTGTAACCTTTCGATTCTTCACAGTATCCAACAAACACTAGCTCTTTACTCCTCGCATCCCATTTGGTTCTCTTTTTATCTGGAATATGCATAAAGGCTCTGCAACCAAACACACGAAGATTAGACAAATCTATTTTTATGGTCACTCTAAACCTCCTCGGGTGTCTTGTTCTTTACTGCAATGGTGGGACTCCAATTTTTCAAATACACCGCTGTATTTACAGCATCAGCCCAGAATCGAACGGGAAGACCTGCTTCTTGTACGATTGGATCTCTCCGCCACACCATTTTGTTGAGGTGTGTAAGCAATCGTAAGCTGATGTTTAACACCGTGTTCTCTCAAGAACTCATCAAACCTTTTATTGCAATATTCGCGCCCATTGTCGGTTCTTTAAACCTTCAGCTTCTTACCTGTTTGTGTCTCAGCAAAACTCTCGAACTCCTTCATCTTCTCAAAGGCTTCACTCTTTTGCTTTATAAAGAATACGAAAGTTTTACGCGAATAATCATCAATAAATATAATATCTGAAACCTCCAAAAGAATTCTCACTCATTGGTCCACTGATATCCGATTGTACCAATTCTAATAAACTTTTGGCTCGCGTGGCTTTATTTCTTTCAAACGGTTGCCGCGTTTGTTTTCCATTAAACAAGCTACACAGTCTAATTTGTCAGTATGTTCAAACTTTACCCCAGTTGCCATTTTATCTCTCAATAGTGTCAAATTCCGTATACCCAAGTGTGCCATTCTCTTATGCCATAGCTCCATTGTTGCTGTAGTCGCTATTGCACAGACCTGCTGAGAGAGAGATTTAATTTTATATACACCCTTATCAAGCAAACCTGTCACACATGGTTGTCCGGTCGACGTATACTCACACTCATTGAATATCTCACAACCTCTGTTGGTAAAAACAACAACATTTCCTTTTTTAACAATACTACTAACACTCCGTAGGTTCGATGTCAGTACTGGTACGTACAACACATTCTCAATGTTCAGATGCTCATCTGTTACATTACCATTCCCTTTCCATACATCTTACCTTCATTTGCACAAAACACTTCAACCATACGACTTGCCTCCGCAAATTTACTCATCCAGTCTTTTCTGCTACTCATATGCATAGACGCTCCTGAATCAATAACCCATGTATCATCTGCTTGCTTCTCTTGACTTCTCGTATCAATCGCTGTCGCCGTTGCTATCTCCGTCGCCGTCGTAGTGGGTGTTGCAGTTACCATATTAACCGCCTTCGCCTTTCGCTTCGGATTATCCGGACAGTCACGAGCTTTATGCGATCCATCGCAAATGAAACATCTTATTTTCTTTTCTATGTCTTTATTCCTCTGAACAAACTTTTTCTGATTCTGATTCTTCAACTTCGCTGTAAGTGCAGCACTCGTCGAATTACTGGAACTTACGCAAGATGTGCCTTGGTCCAATTGCAACAGTTTCGTTTTAACATAGTGTTGGGAATTGAACCCAATACCACACCTTGCGCGCGGTCTACACGCGCAGCCAACGTGATCATCGCGTCATCGGCAAGCTGATGCGCGGCGCGGTGGCGACACGTCTCGGCCCGATGACCCACTCGCTTCCACGGAGCCTACCGCGACAGACGATACTTCTCTTAAACTTATTATTTTCTGTTTGTCCGGGAAAGTTTACTGTTTGTAATTATAACGGCATTAAACCATTGCCTATTTATACAGTCCACTCTTTCATTTGCTCTCCGCGCTAACATTGGTCCTTCGAGCCGGATCAATGTTAGCGCGGAGAGCAAATGAAAGAGTGGACTGTATAAATAGGCACACACGCGACACACGTGACACGCGTGATAGGTATAAACAATATGTTATAAAAAATACAAGTTTTATGAAGACAGCTAGGCGAAGACTCCCTATTTTTGTACCTGTATTTGAAGACAGAATCTTTAAGAAACTGCTCATATTGTGACATGATCCGACACTTTGGCTTTTGAAGCGAACCGCCTAAGACTGAAGGTTTTTCCTTCAGCGGCATGGTTACTACAAAGCGTCGATCGTCCTTACGAGTAGTGTGTTTCCTAAAGCTCTGCTTACAGGAACGTTTCTCAGGAGATAGAGAGTGCTTGGCTGCGATGTTATCTGATATCGGGAAACAAGATAAGACTGGATCGGCGTCCACGTTTAAAAAAATTACAAACGGGAGAAGAAGAGAGTGGCTTATGACGGGAGCTGTACGCTGACACTAACCAACCCAGTTTTGTTTTATATAACTTGGGCTGATATTTTCCCAAGTCAATAGAATTGTTACATAAGATGGATCAAAATACTCCGGCCCCAACTAAGTTGTCTATTGCTGACGGTATATAAAAAGAAGGGTCAGCTGGACTTATTCCCATAGGAAGAGGAATATTATCGATGTTTATTATAGAAGACGGTAAAGCTTTAGTGATCTGAGGTAAAATATGGCAGTCTACAGTATGTTTATAATGGTCATCATAGGTGGACATAATAGTAAGGCTACAAGACTGTGTACTGTTAGAAGTATTATTATTTATACCTGTCACGGTGGCGCTCGCACTACGTCGCGACAAACCCAGCTTACCGCTAAATGACTCGGCAACGAAGTTACCCGTGCTACCGTTGTCGAGCAGTACTCGGGCAGTGTGGATGTCGCCCTTGCTGTCAACGACTCTCACGAGCGCTGTGGAAAGCAAAACATTCGAATGAGTAGAAACCTGCTGAACGTTAGCCGTACCGGCAAAGTTATTGACGGAAATAACTGGCTCAATAGCAGGGGTTGTGTGCTCATGCGAATGTAGCAGAGTACTGTGCTTTTTCTTGCAATGTTTCAAGGAACAAGATTGCACCTAGATTCTACGTGCCCTGGTCGAAGACAATTAAGACAGACCTTTGCTTCTTTGGCCTTTTGAAGACGATCTTCAACAGTCAGGGCTCTAAATTCTTCACAATTGAATAAGAAATTAATCTGATTGCACATAGGACATGTAAATAGTTTTCTATTATTATTATTGTATTTTTTATTTGTAGTGTTACTGTTATTTTTATTTTCATTCGATTTTGTAGCTGTAAGAATATTTGAGTTATGTTTAATTTTATAATTCTTTAATGATTATAGTTAATTAATTTTTAAGTAATAATAATATACACAAATATATAAAAAAAAGGGAGGGGATAGAATCAAAGGGCATCAAAAAATTCACCCGCTTCGCTGTCAACAGGAAAAGTGCCCAAAGGCTGGCAGCATTGCCACGTTGTATGGCAATGCTGATTGTTTGGCCAAGAAATAGGCCAGCCTTCTGGTCACGAGAAGAGTCGACCAACCGCTTGGCGATGTCTCGAAAAACCAAGTGGGCACTCGGATCCCATGGTCCTAGAGTTTCAACCCCAAACGGCTCAAACATATAGCTCCCAATAAGGTTGTTATATTTGCGCCGTTTGAGGTTTTCTGCACCTGCAGCAGCCGACCCAGCACAGCCCGCCGTGCTAGGAAGATGGGATGGCGCAAGGGTGTCGACACATGTTGCATCCCACACCAAAGGCCGACCTAACTTCCAAGGCATTGTGGTCATTCCGTCCGGTCTCTTCCCATCGTCGCGTGCCAAGCCATTGGGTTCTAAAACAGCTGGAACCCGCGGTGACAAGAGCACGACGGATAATGTCATTGATGCTGGCTTGCCGTGCAATTCGGCCTGCGCTCCTACTGCAGGATAGGCCATGATGTCCGAGGCAGTCGACAACTTCACCGCATTGGCAGCGATGCAGAGCCATGCAAGGAGCGCCCAGACGCAGACAAGTAGCAAGCCGGAAGGTTGTGTCACCCAGCATAGTGCCTATGTTGGGTGACGGTAGTGCCTGAAGCCAGAGGCTCGACTCCCACTCACCCACAGCCAGCAGGCGGGCACGCTCAGCAGTATTGGTAGACGTATTAATAAGATTTGTTAATTGTTTTTAATTTATGTTTAATTGTGTCTGATTTTTGTGTATTAATACTATGTGTTTTGTGTTCTTGCATAGTTTCTAATAAGTCAGCTCTGTTGCTGAGAAAAGTCATTAAAATATCTAAAGAAGGTGGATCGCGAAGCGTGTTTCGATGTTCTTCCCATGCCCTACGTGTGACATGATCGATTTTTTCTGCCAACATATGAATTATGAGGGTATCCCAAAATTCAGTTCGCTGACCTAAAGTTTTTAATGCACGAAGATTTTTATTACTCACATCTATAAGTTTACGAATAGAAGAACATAAATAATAAAATAAATAAATAATAAATAAACACGATTCAAATTCCATACGTCTGTTGTCAGCTCAATATCAGTGTTCTCTAACGACAATCTCATCGGATTATACTCCTCCGGTAGTCCTTGCAACATCAGCGCCGCTAACAGCTCATCATCAACTTCTTTTCCGATATCCCTCAGCTGCTGTGCTACTGACATTAGCGCAGTCACATAGTCTCTCATAGATGTGAACTGCTCAAGTTTTGGGCTTACTAGCTTTGATAAAAGTCTGCACCGGTTATGTAGTCCTTTATCCTCAAAAGCTGACCTCAAAGACTCCCACGCTTCTTTTGCCGTTTTCGCATATCTCACGTGGATCAGGCAATGCGGTTGTATCATCATACATATCCTGGCTCTCTCTTCTTGGTCTCTCTTTAAGCCGTATGGCTACATCTGTACTCTCTGGTGTCTTCCGAGTATACTCCCACAGATCATCATGGATTAAGTACAACCCTACCATAAACTTCCATGTACTATAATTTGAGTTTCCATCAAGTTTCTCTATCGACATTAAACTCATACCTGTATCTCGTACCGGCTGCGTTCTCTCTAGTCCGCCGCCCGTAGTCGTGTTAAAAACATCTTTCGTTTCCATATTTCCTACTCTCTACTATGTGCTGGGCCCATAACCTGGTGAGGCTATTAATAGTAGTAATTTATTTTAAGACAACACAGTAAAAAACGCAATGACACAGTTCATATTTTAAATATCATGTTCCTAACAAACATATTCAAACATCCGTCATCTCTCATACCAGCTAGTCTGAGTAACCCTTGCAAACCTCTTCTTAACAGTTGTGTGTCATTTAGCACTTTAAGAACTTCCTTTCCGAGGCGAGCTTAAAACCTCATTAAATAGAGGCAATTTCTTAGAGCCTGTATCTTTGCTTTGTTTATACGACCTTGTCTTAGAGAAACATGCAGCAACAAGATGGCAACAAACCGGGGCCCAGTTACTTATCAAATAAAATAAATGTAAACAATGTGTAATTAGAAATCACAAATCAACCAATTATTTGTGCGCCATCTAGTTGCCGTATTATAATATTTTGCCCATAGCAAGTGTTGCGATTTTGCTAGCGTAAATATGAATTAAGTCGACTCGAAGAGCTCTGTGGTGCCAATAATATTCTTAGATCGTATCATATTTTACACGATACTGATAATTTTAAAATAAAATAGTTGTGATTTTGTAAAGGATTTCCAGTACTCTTCGTATTTAATTTACCTATATTAAAGCATAACATCACGTCTGTATTCCTCGGAGGGTTAAGTAGAGGTATACCGACCTAGCTACACCCACATTTTTCCAGTTGTTTTGTTGGTAATTCATATTTAAATATTTATTTACCTATACCTAACCTAGCAATTACTTACAATGATGAAATACGAATATTAGTCAATTCTTAACAGCACAGTCGGTAGGCGCCACTTTGCCAGGCGATACGGTAGCATGTTTTTTTATCCAAAATGTATATTAGTTTGCCCTAATTTTGACCCCTAGGCACGCCACTGCTACTAGTAAACCCCTCGAGTTTGGGCTCATGTGATTCGTTTTGACTCGTCCAATAAATTGGCCTCGGTGGCGAGGTGGCAGGTGGGCTGGGTGGTGGTAAGCTCATGTCAGATGTAAGCGATGTGCTCGGAAGTGTCGTCACTTGAGTCGTGGTGTCGCAGGGCTGGCGGAGCAGCAGGCGCGCGTGGGCGACGTGCTGGAGCTGGGCGCGCGCCTGCTGCACGACGCGGGCCTGACGCGCGACGAGGCGGGCGAGGTGCGGCTGCAGCTGCGCCTGCTCAACACGCGCTGGGAGGCGCTGCGCCGCGCCGCGCTGGCCACGCAGGCGCGCGGCCACGCCGCGCTCATGCGCGCGCAGCAGCAGCAGCTGGGCGCCTTCCGCGCCTGGCTCACGCGCACCGAGGACCGCATCTCGCGCCTGGGCGCGCTGCGCGGCTCGGCGCGGGCCGTGCGCGCGCAGCTGGCGGCCGTGGGCGCGCTGCACGCCGACCTGCGCGCGCAGCAGCCCGCCGTGGACGCGCTGGCCGACTGCGTGGTCGTGGTGGACGACGACGCCCTGGACAACTGTACGTATACGTTCTACTCGGCGTAACATACAGGAAAACTTTTTAACCAGTGCGCAGACTTTGACTAATTCAAAGGTTGGTCCTGAACTGGCACTTTTTTACCACAACAAATACACTCGCACCATCTCGTAAAACTCGCGATTAGTAAAGTCTGACATCGTTGTAGGTAAGTACAAAACGTGCATTGCAGTGCATGCGCAGGAAAGTGAAGCGACGCGACGTCACTCGTCGGCAACCAGCGCGGCGCCTCCCGGCAGGGGGTTGCATCCCGCCGACACCCGCCGCGTGCGCACGCGCTCATTGATATTATTACGAACAGATTGTGTCCATATTTTGCTGATTTCAAGTCGGACAAAAAAAAAGTATTGAAAAAATAATGGTAATTTGTTCTATTACTGATACTGAACCACCAAAAACCAGGGCTTGTTAACGTTACCAAATAACAAAATAATAACCGTTACGTAACGTTAAATTTCAATGTTATACCTACTAACGTTACAAAAATTTAACGTTACTTGATAACATTACCAGTAATATAACGTTAATTAACATTAACAAAAATACGATGAATAACGTTAATTTAGCTACGTTGCAGTTCTGTGGGTAAGAATCAGGCAGATTCAGGCAACATTTTGATCGGTACGGCATCAGAGAGGTGCGAGGGCGGGCTCCCGCCGCGCCGCACGCCTCACTACTTACACATCACCCGTTTAAAATAACGATAAAATTAATAGTCGCATAAATAACGTTAAATCGATTACCTTTTTTTTAATAATAACGTTAACTCTGTCAATACAAGGTAATGTTATGAAAATTTACCGGTATTTAAAGCCCTGTCAAAAACAATTTGTGCACTGGTTAATTTTTTTTATACAGGATATGTTTTTAACCAGTGCGCAAACTTTTTTTATCTTTTTTTTTTTGGTCCTACTTGATATAAGCAAAATATGGATACAATCTATTCGTAATAATATCAAAGGGCGAGCGCAAGCTGATAGGTACCAACTGCGTTCCGCTTCACTGAACGCGCCGGCGGCGGCGGCGCGTTCAGTGAAGCGGAACGCAGTAGGTTATCTCGTCGAGTATCCATTATACCAGTTTCAAAATAAATCTTTCGTTAACGATACCTTCATTTTTATGTATTAAGACGTATCAAAATAAGAAATAGGTGTATAATAAAACACGTTGACGTTAAATTTGTCAAAATTTGCGCACTGATTAAAAACTTTTCTCGTATACGACACATATTGTAGAAGCAATAAATATATATCTGAGTGAGTATATTGCTAGTGGTCCCTCTAGGAGAGTTACTGGCATTACATTTACGCTAAAGTGAACCCTCGAGACCAAACTTAAAAATAAGATTAAACACGTGTAAACCTGCTGTATAGGGGTATATTATTTACTTATTAAAAACAGATTTGGGTAGATTTTTGAGATGGGGCAGTATAGACAAGAAAACGGTCTTAGGAGACTGTCCTTAACTTTTTGAGACATTTTGATCAGTATTCACAGAATTAAAAAAAAAAAATTGTGTGTGTCAGCTCCAAACATGACTGGAGTTTACTCCTTTATACGATTGTCTTTGAATATGCAATAGGCAAAGAGGGTAAATAAACGCATCTCTTATAATACTGAAAGCATATTATGTATTTTTATTATATTCACATTTTTCATATTGATTCGGTAAAATATATTATTATACATTAATCATGTTACATAATAGTACATTATGATACAAGTGTTGTATGTTGGTCATAACACTTGCGGTGGTATTATACGCGCGAGCCGCAGGCGAGCACGGTAGTGTTGTGGTAGCTGTGGGTAGGTACCTAAAGCTTAACGGTACTTATGTAAATTCTAAATGAACGCCTAAATATTATTGCACTGTTGAATATTCAACTATCACGTAGGAAATTCGTGCTTTTATTAAGGCATTTATTTAGGACTAGCTTCTGCCCGCGACTTCGTTCGCGTGGAAGTCGTAACACACCATAATATACTAAAATACCAGCCACATTTTAATAAAACTTCCCTGAACACTACGTTTGTAGTTTTGGTCACAGCAGTCAAAATATACAGAAAGTCAGGACTGGTGACGCGAGAGCAAGCGACGTACAGTTCTATATTCTATGGTAAAGGGTTTGGTTTCCGCACTTAGTCCTTAAGGTGGACCATTGTACATGGGCCACCACATGCTTGCGAAGGAGCAGGCGGAATGCGTGAGGGAGAGGTAGTCTGTGCGCCCTCACTCCCTTAGTCGCCGCAGAAGACGCCCTGGGCGGCGGGAATCAATTGGCGATTCCCGGCCACCGTAGGCGCGGGCTTGCGGACGGCGAGCAATGGGCAGCTCGCCGTCTGGTAAAGACCAGGCCCAGGTTGACGGCGCGTTGTGTTCTACGCGTGCCACAGAGATGTCAGCACGAACTGTGACGGGGTCCGCTAGAACCAATGCCTGCCAGGGTTGTGGGTTTTTCCGAAAGGGATACCGTGGCCCTGGCACAAAGGCAACTAAAGTAACACAGGTGGATTTTAGTCAGTAAAAGTCTGACACGCCCTCCCGCTCCCCCCAGAGCGGGAGAAGTTATTTGATAATTTCCCACCAAAAAAAAAGTCCTATAAAGTTCTTTGAACTATCACAATTACAGTAACGAAATGTAGAAATACCGGTCAAGGGCAAGTCGGACTCACGCACCGAGGGTTCCGTACCATCATAATTGTATAGCTTTATTCGTATTAGTACATAAATAGTTATGTGCCCAGAAAAAACTACAACTTACTGTGCTTAACCCAAAGCAATCTGCGAGTAGGTAGGAAGGAGGACATTTTGGTTGTGAACCGTGAAATGTTTTTAAGGCGCTGTAAGCAGCAAATGTTTAGGTATTTCCGGAGGTGAAGCAGTGGCGCGTTAGTGTTCTGTCTGTTGAATAAAATCATATTATTTACCTAGAATTGTATTCATATTATATTAAATATACCTACCTTAAGTTTTAGAGCACGACAAAAAAATCTTGTTTCTCTTACGTCTTTTGTGTGTAAGGTATTATTTTCAAATAATATTTTAGATACATTTTTAATAGGATCGTAGCTGGTGATGTTATGTGTGTTCTGCCTACACCCATAATGGGAAAAAGGCGTGACTTTATGTATGTGTGTATTTTAGAAGCCGCTTCTTTACTTTTGTAAGCAGCAACTATTTGTAGCTAAATATGCCTATGCATCCAATTATCCGACCTCGGAATATGACTTACAATGAGTAAAACATTATTTTTATAATACAGGTTGATAAAAATCTTTAGGCTTGGATTCTTACCTATCGTGGACTGCCCATGTTGCTCAAGTCAGTCGCAAAGTGCACTACACGTTCCATTCGTTAAAATGCCTCCAGAGCTTCTTGCCCTTGAATACCAAAATCTCCCTTGCTCAAACTCTCATACAACCCATCATTGACTACGCTGATGCCTGTTGTTTGGATGCCACTGAGGAGCTTTTAAATAAACTTGAGCGTTTACAAAATATATGTATTCGTTTTGTTTTTAACCTTAAAAAGTATGATCACGTTTCTATCTATCGCAAGATACTCAAGTGGCTCCCTATTCGACTTCGCAGGAACACTCGAATATTGTGTCTGTTATTTAACATCCTTCACAACCCTAAAACGCCATCCTATCTGCGACAACGCTTTTCCTACGATCGTCCTTCGGATGCACCTTGCAGGTCGCATCTTAGAAATCTCCTTAGACTCCCTCCCCACTCATCCGACTTCTACTCCTACTCATTCACTGTGCACGCGGCTCGGTTGTGGAATTCACTGCCACCTGACATTAGGGACTGCCAAACTGTTGCAGCCTTTAAAAGAAGAGTAAAGGATCACTATCTTTCTACTTCGTCATAGTTGCATATTATTATGTATTTATTATTTTCCACTACATTGTAGTTCTAAGTATATATTTGAGTGATATTTATTTTAGAAGTATGTATGTAAGTATATTCTCTTATTGTATGTTTATAAGTATTTATACTAGTGTATAGCTATTTTGATTTTATGTATATATATTATTATTATTTTTTTATATCATATTTTTTTCTTCTACACTTACACACGTTGTCTACATCTCTATATCTACTTTCCTATCGCAGGTATGCTGGAAGAGATTTCATTAGAAATAAGCATCACCTTTGCACGTATTTTTCTGTTCCTTTCTTCTTGTCTGTTTATATGTGTGTACATAAATTGTTAAATAAATAAATAAAAATAAATATAATAATAACTAGCTGATGCCCACGGCTACACCCGCTTGAGTGTCAATTCTTCCTTATTTGAATTGTGTTTTATGTATACTTCACAGACGTGATGGGTATCGATATCTAAACATGATAAAACAGAAGAAAAAAGATTTTCCGAACTCATATTTTAAGGAAAGCACTACTAAATCGTTTTAATTTATTTTGTCGTGTTTAGATATCGATATCAATTACGACTGTGGAGTTTCGCCAGCTAATTGAATATGACCCTATTTACCACTTATCACTTGTCGGCATTTGGCATCAGAAGATGGAAGAGTTTACAGTATATCGAGTAACTATGATAATTTATCGAGAAGTAGTAAGAGAGAGAGAGAGAGAGAGGGTGTGATAAGGATGATAAACAAAATAACAATAAAATCAAGAAAACAATATAATAATATAATGATTTTACTATAACTCCACACAGGTAAATGATTCATAATTCCCATAATTTCGTTCTTGCGTAGTTTCGGTGTCTGTTGAAATTGCAGTAAGAGGTGTGAGTGATGTTGCAGAGGTACTCTGAGAGTGACAGGGTTCTCTGAAATTTAACAAATAAAAAAAAATGTTACTCCATCGGAACAGATACATTTTCTAAGAAATTAATTGCTATTTATTAATTATTTATTTCGTTATCTTTTTATTTTACTAAATATCTTTCTATTATTTTATATACATGGTCAAATTAAATTAGCTAGCGATCAGGGCCGCCGCTAGCGGTCTTTAGGCGCGATTGGTCCAATTCGCGGTTGGTCCAATTTGTTAATTTTCAAATTGCAAACATGCATAAAACCTGTATTGATCAATATAGTTATTTAGACCGTGAAAAGCCAAGTCTTCGTTGAAGAGCGAGCGAAGTGAGCTCGACAAATTGGAGATTTCTGGACCACGACAAGACAAATTTTCATTGAAAAGTGAGTTGGAAAAATAAGAGCTCATTGAGTCATGAAAAGCCAAGACTTTATTTGAAGAACCGGGATTTTCGGGACCTGCTTCGGTACTTTCGGATCCGGGATTTCCCGAGACTATTCACTATTATGGTATCACGGGACTGGATAATAAATCGAATGCATATCATACGTACGTCAAGTCAGTTTTTAAAAATACAATATTTTTTCATCTTTCATAAAAATAGACGCGCTTTCTGACCCTTTTTAGATGAGAAACAACTTTTTTTTTCGTAGTCTAAAACTTTAGGTAGACTATTAATGAATTTGCATACAATTCTATGTTAATAGAACACAAACAATTTCGAGCCCGGAATCACTAAATTTTTCCGATACTTGCAAAAGTGTAACATTTATATAAGTCAAAACCTCAACTTTAGATCAATATGCAACCGACTATCCGATCTCTGATAAAACCCAGAATATTATTTAGGAATTTAGTACCTAAATATATAAATAATATAACTGTTTTTGAATTGCTTTTTTGCTGTGGAAATTTTCACGAAATAACTTATTTTGATAAACGAATTTACGTAATGCTGGAGCGCTGCATGCGAACGTGACCTCTCTCTGTAAGCGTTAGCCGCAGACTGGGCGTGTCGTAACCAAGCGCGCGACAATAGTGCATCGCGGTAAGCAAATACGGTTGAAAATGGCGATGCGTTTGATTTTAGTTGAATCTCGTGCCCGCCATTGTGAAAGATATTTCGCAGTTTTAATTTATTTAAAAATAAAATACGCCGTTATGTTAAAATATTTTTACATATGTCTTTAGTTGATTGAATTTCTTATTTGATAGGTACAAAAATTTGAACAGTTATCGCTCAAAATATTGAGTATTACGAGACGAAAAAGTTTTTTTGTGCGATTTCTTGCGATTTTTTTTTTTCAAGATTCTGGATTCTTTTTAGAAAATATTTTTGCATAAGTATTTTACTTATAAATTTGACTACACACTGTATTTTTTTTGGGCTCGTAATATGTAGCAATACGGCTAACTCTGCAACGAAAAAGAGGACGTTTTTACGCTGTTCCTATAGGGGTAGCGCCTTAAATTTTCATCGGCGAGGTCAATATTCATCAGAGAATTTGAACACTGCGGTGTACAATATTGCAGTTTTAGGCCAGCGCCATCTCTTGACCGATAATGGAACTAATGTAATTTTTGTTGATGATTTCTGAAAAAGTGTGTTATTTAGAGAAATCGTTTTATTTTTCCTGTAATCTTTACATAAACTACTATTACATAAAATAATTTCAGGATTTTTATATGCAAACAACGGAGATAAGGGAGGGAATGGTTTTTTATAATTTTTTTTTTTGTCAAAACTCGAAAATATAGGGCCTAAAAATGTTATGAGTATGTGCAAATAGCGCTCTTTCATACGATACCCCACATACCCTAGTAGTCCCACTTCGATTTTTTATGACACCCAGTTAAGTCCCAGTTGCAAAAAAAAAAAAACTTTTTATTTGTATCATAGTTGGGCAAACTTCATTTAAAATTATTCCAAATTTCAAGTTGATAGCATTAGTAGTTCTTGAGATATCTAGCTGTGACAGACAGATGGACAGACAGACTGAGTCGCACCATAAGGGTTCTTGTTTACCAATTTGGTACGGATCCCTAAAAAGAAGCACATAAATATCAATTCTTTGGAATCGAAATCAGATTTGCATTGCTTTGTTGAAAGTTGACTGAAATAGCATAATATGTCATAATTGACTGCTTAGATCCATAAGGTATGATAATCATTTAAAAGATTAAATCTCTAACTATCTGATAAATTCGTTTCCTATTCAACACAGCGAAGTAGTAATGGAATAATTCGACTGTTGTCATACACTGATACATTGTGTTCGTTCTCATCTCAGTCTCACCTACGACCTCTATGGGAAAACTTTTTTTCGATTTCTGACTTTTCTAGTACTCAAACCTCAGTTGGTCCCATAGAGTTTTTTGATCCTCGTAAGAAACAGGATCGATTGGCATCAAAAAACTTTTTTGTGAAAATTACCCATTTTCTTGCTGACTGTAATTTTTATCAAAATCTGTGAATGCAGATAATTTTTTTTCTAAAAGTTAAGGATAGTCTCTTAAGACCATTTTCTTGTAGCGACCACGGTTAAGGTACCTGCCCTTATGGACCCATCTCAAAACATAATGCAATACTGCTCATCTCCCATAGCAAATAGCGTGATAATTTATACGTAGTAATTTGACCAAACCTATATGGAATATCTATGCAATTTTGAACAAAATCGGTCCGGTAGTTTTTGCGTTTACCTGGAACATACATTCAGACGAACACAAAAATTCTAAAAACTATATTTTCGGCATCAGAATCGTCCCCAGACCTCGTAGCAATTACTTTTTTTCAAAAATATTCAGTGTACAGTTTTGACTTCGCTACGATTTTATTATATGTATAGATTAGGAGTATGATGAGGCGTGTAAATAGCCTGCACCTGGTGTGACAGTTTTAGGACTATCTAAATAGAAAAATTGCTAATCATGTATCAATATGGCGGAACAATGAAATCCCTCAAAGGAATCCCCGACATATCTAAACCAATAACACATGGGATGAATTTGCAGTAATTTAAGCCCACGTACCTTTGCAATCCAGAAAATCTCACTCAGATCCAGGGAGATGGGAGGCTCGATGTTTTCGTGCAAGTGACTTGACGGGCTGCCGGCCGGCGAACCATATCTTGATAAATCTACCGGTGGACTGGTTGAAATTCCAGAAATCAACACAACACTATAAGTTCTGGATGAAACACAGGTGTAGGTCCATTTATTAAAGGGAAACACCGTAAAATTTCACTATATAATCCATTTTTAAAGCGGAGCGTTTTTGACAATCGTGTTCGTATTTTATAGGCAGAAGCAAGACTTAACTTTTTTTCTGAACGCCATCTATGGGCCATGTTGCGAGAACTCGAGAGAGCTCGGATACGAATGGGCGCTGCGTCCATAGATATTGGCGCGAGGATTCAAATCAGGAATTAAATTGTCTAATTTTATTAACCTGTCACACTAATGTTATTTTATTCCTATTACTAGATTCTGCCCGCGACTTCGCGTAAAACGGCCCACAACCCATCCCGTCGCATCGCATCGCCCGTCCGCGCAATTACTTCGTTTTCGCTTAGCGTTTTTTCAGACTTTTTGTCGTTTTGCTCGGCTCCTGAGGGGCGTAGCGTGATGTTAAATAGCCTATACACTTATTTTGTTGCGAAGTTATTTTAAAATTATGATATCTCCTAAGATGTTGATAGAAATCAAGTGATGTCAAGGACAATTTTGTTTACATTTATATACTTGTGATTAATAACATATTTATTTGGATAAGGATTAATAGATTAATATTATGTTCACAAAACTCCTTCGCAAATAATGCATTCATTTCGAACAATATTGATTACCATAAAAAAAGGTTATAGTGAAATCTTAAAATATAGACATATGCTGTCGCGGACTTTTTTTTAGTACTTTTAAAGAGGAACAATTCCATCATACATGATATTTGCGTAACTTAAACCGTTTACGCAGCGCACGCAAAGGAAGCTCAGAAAAATAAAAAAAATAAAAACGTTTTTGCAACATTTTTCATTTATGCTCCGCTCCTATTGGTCGTAGCGTGATGTTATATAGCCTATAATATTCATCGATAAATAGACTATCCAACACAAAACGAATTTTTAAATTCCAACCAGTTCCTGAGATTATCAGAACTACTGGTTTGTTTTTTGTTTGCGCGTTCACAAACAGACAAAAAAAAAAAAATCTGCTTTATAATCCAATATCCATACTAATATTATAAATTTTAAAGTAACTCTGTCTGTCTGTCTGTATGTTACGTTTTCACGCTTAAACCGCTGAACCGATTGTCATGAAATTTGGCAGAGATATAGCCTGGGATATGGAGAAGGACATAGGCTACTTTTTACGCGATAACCGAAATCCACGCGGGCGGAGCCGCGGGCAAAAGCTAGTATTAGTATAGTTTGAAAAACCGGCCAAGTGCGTGTCGGACCACGCACAATGAAGGGTTCCGTTGTTGGTATGAATTTATCCCAAGAACAAACTTAACATCGTAGTTGAAAGACATTTCGTTCTTCCATACGGAATGTATGGGAGAACATGTTTTTCAACTGTAAATAGAAAGAAAGAAAGAAAAATAGGTTTATTTGTGACAGAAACAAGTGCATACAAAAATATAATTAACTCGATTAGGTAGGAACACAGAAAAATTGAAGAAAATAGATCTACATTATAATCACAAGTACAAAGCCGAAAATAGTCAGCAGCTGCACGTCATGACTGTGACAAGAAGGCTTCCACTCAGCATGATGCTGTGCTATGAGGGGCCCACAGCACAGCGCTGATTTTCAGTGGTTACACGAAAAAGACATACGGAAACCAAGTCAGGTTTAAAGAATTGAACATAAATAGGCAACCAAATAAAATAAAACAAACAGTACTTAGAATATAATCCAACTATACAACCACATAAATGAAAAAATATTATTAGATAACATGAAAATTAATCCGCACTTTACAACCAAATAAATGAAAAAATATTATTAGATAACATGAAAATTAATCCGCACTTTACAACCAAATAAATGAAAAAATATTATTAGATAACATGAAAATTAATCCGCAAGCATCACCGCGCGTGCAGAAATAAATACAGTAGGTATCCACCCAAAACATACCATTACGCAAGAATATAATTATGTCTCGCTCACACCCCCACCTTCGCGTCGCCTGCGCGCGCGCTCACAATCACAATACAATCAAGTACCGTTGCATTTCCCCATTGCGTCTATGAGCGTGATGACGTACTGTGAGTCAACGAGCCGGGCGCCCGGCTCGCGCGGCGAGTCCTGTGAGGTCTATAGTGAGTTCCCACCGGCAAGCGATGCACCGTCAGGGAACCACACAGTGCTTTTATTAAACGGTGGTTCGTTTAGGCGTGCTATGTTTTGTAAGTTGGTTGACTATTATTCGGTAACTTGTGACATCTACTTGGCTGTGATAGTTTCGGCATCTCAGAGTTAACCTTGAGAGGTTGAGACTCTTTAACCGGTCTTTACTGTGGTTGCCTTAAGCTCCTAACGAAACTTAAACCCTCCAGCCAGGGCGTAAAAACTTATAAACTAAACGACTGCGCGCTAAGGGCACCCCCTGTGTGGTACGAACCTCGGCTTAGGGCAGAGTCGGAGGGTGGATGGCAAGGGACCGACGGTGGCTGGATAAAATCAACAGCAGTCGTTACGGGTCGTAAGAAGCCCAAAAAGTCTGACAGCCAGTCTTACCAAGGGGTATCGTGTTTCCCCAGTTACTGGGTTGTGGAGGTCAGATAGGCAGTCGCTCATGTAAAATACTGGTATTCAGCTGCATCCGGTTAGGTTAATTTGATGCAGTAAAGTGCAAGTAATCGTGTATTGCACGGTCGAAATATCTAGATCGAAGTGAAATATGTAAGATGTTTTTATTTTTAATTTTAATCCGTGTTATTTACGAATAAAACACAATACAATACGACGTTTATCCGGCTCAGAAGAACGCTTTTGAGTTAACGCTTGTATAATTTTCACTCGTTATAAAATGTTCCTTATCGGTTATATGCCTTATATGAAAACCGATTCTTAAGCAGTAAACTCCAAAAATTAAAGCTCGAAGGAATACGCGTTTTAATGTTATTTGCTTTAAGAACAAGACAGTTTGTTGCTTGTTTTCCGACGTTCTGAAAAAATTACCTCAAATAATAGCGGTATTTTTACGGAAATTTTTCATAAGTTAAAATATTCAACATATTTTATTTTCAAATTTTATAACGCTGCCAAGGAAAACCTTCAATGTAAATTTGGCCTCCGCGAGCGCTCACGGCACTCAATGTGTTAACACACTCACGTTCGATTCTCATATTGAAAAATAAATGTTCCCCAAATTAAGAAAAAAATAAAAATCTTTTTTTATTTGTTAGCCGTGACCGAGATCGAGGATGAGTTGACTGCACTCAGCGAGCGCTGGTCCCACACGTGTCAGTGGACGATGCAGCAGCTGCAGCGCTTGCGCGACCTGGAAGCTCGCTGGGCGGCGCTGGACACGCAGCACGCGGAGCTGCTTCAAGCGGCCGACACGTACGAGACGGAGCTGAAGCAGATGGAGGCCAACCCCGCCAGCGAAGTGGGCGCCGTATTGCAGCGCGTGACGGCGCTGCAGCGCTTGAAGCGCGAGCTGCTGTCGCGGCAGCGCTCCGCTGCAGCGCAGCTGGAGGCCACGGCCGAGCTGGCGCAGCAGTGCGGCGAGCCCGAGCCCGCGCTCCTGGACCGCGCCGAGGCGCTACACGACCGCCTGGACGCGCTGCTCATGATACTGGACGTGCAGGCGCAGCGGGTGAGGGCTCTCTTGTTGTACACAGCTCACACGGCCGGGCTGGCGCGGCAGGGCGCATAATGGCGGTCTTACGTTAGTTATACTAAGTTGAGCCAAAGGCCATTACGTTGTCACCGCTTGTGTCCTCAGATAAGAGACTTGGGCTTCGACATCGACCTGGACTCGTCCCCGACGGCGCCGGAGCCGGCCGCGCGTGATGTCACGGCTGCGCGTGATGCCCCGGCCGCGCGTGACGTCACGGCCGCGCGTGACGCCACGGCCGCGCTTGACGCCATGGCCGCGCGTGACGCCACGGCCGCGCGTGACGTCATGCCCGCGCGCGAGGACGCGCACAGCGGCTGCAAGAAGCCGCGCCTGTCGCACGACGCGCGTCAGGACTTCCAGCTCGGGTACAAGGCCTTCGACACCTGGGCCGACGACGCGGAGAAAGCGCTAGATGATGTGAGTTACAATTAGCTACAACTTTATAGTATGTTGACCTAATATTTTACGAACCGGGAAACTTGGACCTTAGTGATACTGATTATACACTCGTTTTTAGGGTTCCGTAGCCAATTGGCAAAAACGAATCTCTTATAATTGCGTCATGTCCGGCTCGGAGTTTACTAGCACTATATTAATGAAAATTGGAAAGGAGGTGTATTCCTTGCACCGCTAAACAATGGTGTATTGAAATTACGAAAAAAATATATAAAGGGTGGCACTCCCCATGTAACCGAGGACTGACAAAAAAATCCATTACACATAAGCGTGTGGGGTATGTTGGATCCCATAGTTAAAAGATTATGGTTTTTCTAAGTTAATTTGCTATACAAGTACTGTTTTAGAGATATGGGATATTTTCGGTTAAAACCGCAGAAATAACTTTGTTTTCATAGTTTATTCGACAAATACGTAAGTTTGTAGAATACAAACAAATTTTTGCAGCCGATATTCATCTTGACTTCCGAATCCAACCCTGTGCGTGGTCCGATACGCACTTGGTCAGTTTTTTTATTTCTATCTAGCCCAGCGGTTCCAACCTTTTTACATACGGCTCAAAATCATCAAGGTGGGCTTCGCCAGCAAATATTTTTTTCGTTAAGTTCGAATCGGGATTGGTAGACTGGACGCTGAACGGAACGGACGTCCCGTCCCGTGAGTCCCGTGAGCTCCATCACAGTTTTTGCTATACAATTTGTGAAACGTGCACAACACTTGTTGTTACCGGCCGCGTCGAAATCGAACAGTGTTTCTTTTGTGATGTGATTTTGAATTGATGATGTGACTGTGATTGTATATATATGGCGCCAAAAAAACATTTAATCGGTGCAGAGGTGAGGTGGACCGAGCTTGCATGCGTTCCTGATCCCCGAAGGACCAAGTTCCCCCGAGCGAGAACATCTGGTGAACTCTTTCCATACTTTTCAGGGATTTGTTTAGTAATTGTTTTATTTGACATCGTTGTGAAGTACTGAAGAAGCTTGAAAATTCGACGCCGCGGGCTTATACAACGTTTGTTTTGAGCTATTGCTATAAGATACGATGATCAAGATATAACATGGCAAGATAAACTTATATACTTTATTGATCTAACAAACTGCCTCGTTGGTCTAGTGGTCGCAAGCGCGACTGCTGAGCGTGGGGTCCTGGGTTCGATTCCCGGGTCGGGCAGGGTGTTGTTGGGTTTTTCCATTAGGAATTTATCGGTGGCGGTCCGGAGTCTGGATTTGTGCTCGGTTGATGGCAATGGGCTCGTCCCTATTGCGGGGGACTTGGGCATGGCTTTCGGAGTGTGGGTGTTCCTACTGTGGGTGCACCTCTGCCTAACCTTTCGGGGAGGCAGGCCGTGATGTTATGTTTTGTGATCTAACAAAAATAATTTACGCTGTCGCATTAGATTTCGTACAAAAATTGTTTTCTTGTTGACTTGTGTCCAAAAGTCTTGCATTTTTATTGTCGTGGTTGCGACATGGATGCGTTCGTTTGATCCTTTGCTGCATTGTTATTACTTGGCCTTTGGTTATGCAATTAATATGTAAGATGTATTCACTTTGGAGACCCGATCGCTTGTAGTTTTCTCGAAAAAAACCAAAGTGATCTCTGAAAAACAAAATATGTAAGCCCTTAGTGCGGCGTGAATCCTTCGCGGAGGGTCGTCGGTTTTTTAATGGTAGCGGAACTGCATGTTTTTCAAAACTTATACCCAAAGTCTCAAATTCAGATAATTTATGTAAACAAAGGGGATAACATAACAAAAAAATATCTTCGTAATGGTAATTCACATAAAATGGCGAAAAAAGAGGTTTCATTTTCTTTTAAGTACTGATGTTAAGAAATAATAATTAAAAAAATAATCATACCGTAATAATTTTTAGAAATTTTCGGTTTTAAACAAAGTTATTAAGAAAAGGAGCTTTTCTGGTATAAAACATTTTATGATAATGGCAACAATGCAGGAGATCCAAACATTTTCAAAATTTTTACATCTTCAACAACACTAATATAACTCTCATTCATAGATTCATATTGTAAGTAGCATATCTAGCCACAATTTTGGATCAAAACGGCTGTAAACTGTTTCGAGTGGAAATCGATTTTGGGAGGCTTACGTCTAGCACTGGACTTAAAAGGGTTGACTATGACGATCATATGCCGTGTCTCCGACATACTACACAAAACATTGTTTGGCAAAGGTATTTTAGCTGCATAGTTCTTATAATTAATTCACTTTAATTTTAGCGATGACTATTTACAAAAAAATATATATGATAAAATTTTTTGCACCACTGTCCTGTCATTTTGACAGTGACATTTCTTGACATTACTTTGTTTACATAAATTATCTGAATTAGAGACTGGGTATAGAAATTTTATATTTTCGAAATATGTGTTTGTTTTGATGATACGAAGGAGATGCCTAAGTTGGCTGGAGCCGCCACGCTTCCATCAGTTGGCTGGCGCCAAAAGCTCGGTACGGCCTTAAGCTTAATTCCACTCGCAACACAGCAAAAACTTTACCCGGAATTTTAAATCTTTATAAAGACACATTTCGAAAAAACAAACAGGCCGACCATCGATTTAGAATACCCTAGATACACCGTCAACGCTTGAAATGTGTCTCGATACAACTGTGCTTAAATTACTTCTAAGCACAGTTGCGCTCTCAGTAACGCGCGCTTCGTTGTCGGGTGAACACGCCAAAGTGCTCCGTAAAAAAGTGCAAAAATAATACTTTAACCACGTTGAAAAGGAATGGCATATTGTATTTTCGGTAAGTACTAGATAATAGTTTTATAATGTAGTGAATTTGTGGCAAAATACGCCTTCAAACTCATTAAAAACATATTTTTTTTAAATTTATTTCAATACGTCTCTTCATTTGACGCTACGCAGTTGGCTTTTTCCCTCGCGCAGCACTTGTATTAAGTGAAAAGGAGATGGAAGATGTATAAAGTGGAACATAGTCAAATATTAAATGAATAAGAGTCGCTTATTGTTTTTTTCTTTCTGCGGTATGTCAATAATATGGAATTAACATAGAATAACTATAGCCCGTCCGGAGATGAGCAAAATTTATTTGAATGGTGATTGGTGTTTTTTATATTATAGTTATTATTAATTGAAAGGGAAAAATGGCGAAAAATTATAGCTAATGAGAGGAGTGAAGATTTTTTTAAGCCAAATGATTCTATAAAAAAAAAAAATTGTGTGGTTCGCTCTTGTCACTTCTCAGAAAATGACATGTATTATACGAAGAAAGGCTTTCGGAAAGTATAGAAAGCGGTTATTCCATGTATTGCAGTAAGTTTTTACATAAGATATTGTGACTACTGAGTAAATGTGCTGAGTTAATGGTGCCGATTCTCTTGTACACCGAACTAAACTAACTAAACTATCACTAAAATTCCTTACTTTTGGCTATGAAAATCTTAAAGCTATTTTGCAAACACAATTCTCTAAATTTAAAAATAAGTTTGACACAACTAAATCGAATTTGACAATCGTGACTCCACGTGGTATTTTTTTTTTTATGGCTTCGCAACGTTGTACTTGTTTGCCTATGATTTTTGAGTCCGCGACGTGTTTTTTATGGAATTTTTCCCTTTTTGTGTAGAAAATAAAAAAAGATTACCTACATGTAGAGTAATAATGGTTTAAGGGTTTACTAAAGGGGGTCCAAATTTTCATTATTTTTGCGATAGGACGCACCATTTTGGAGATATAAGCAAAAGAAAATAAAAATAAAAAATTGGGATAAACACGAAATATTTTAAGTGATACACCTATAGGTGGTAAAGAAGCCATGGAAATGATTTTTTTTTAATTCAGAGTATATTATTAAAAAAAAAAACTTGATATGATGATTAATTATCAAAATTCACCGCGCTCGTGCCGCCACCCCACCGAACCGTTCGGCGTCACCGCGTCGAGGCGGGTCATTCATAGAATAAGTAAATAAAGGATTTTTTCGCAAAATGTCTCAAGCAATTTTAAAATTATAATAATTATGTAGAAATATAAAACACTTAGATATAAAAAAGAAAAAATTTCGCTGCTGTGGCTTTTTTACGACTTAAAGATGTTTCTCTTAAAATATTTCGTGTATGAATAGATACACCTTATATACAGTAGGTACTGGTTTTGCACCAGAAGTCGGTGAGAGTCGGTGATTGGTGTGAATTTTAGTTCATGAAAACTAATTTTATTCCACACCTTTTTAATCGCGATTATAAATATATCAGATTTAGTTAGAAAATCTAAATTTTAGTTTAAAAACGTCAAATTCAGAATAGTTAAATTGCCATTTTCACTAAATTTAAAAACTCAGTACCATCTTAGAGCTGTCAAACTAAATTATAGTTAAGTTGTGTCACTTGCGTCAATTTCAGAATAGGAAATGGTCGTTTGACAGGAATAAACTAAATTTTGGTGATTTTTAGTCTTAGTTTAGAGAATTTTGTGACAAGAGAATCGGCACCATTATTTATCAATCTTTTTAAATTGTCTTAATAAATAAAATAAAAATAAGTTAATTTTAACCACCTCTACCTGTTTTATTTAAGCACATAGTACTGAGTAAAATTTCAAGACCACTCCATTATCCTTCTGTTCCAAAACAATTTTTTTTTACGATTCACGATTCATTGTCACGCGGCGTAAACTGAATTTGACTTAATAAGCATTTGCTTAAGGAATAGTATCGTTTAAAATTATCTTACCTACAGCTGAGAGCAATAAAATTTTACGACTTGCGCGATGGTCTAATTTTGAAATGTCATAACCGCCCATCGCGCGCACTCGAAACTACACCTTAATTCCATTCACATAAGGTTGTATGTAAGGAAAATTGAAATGTTGTTAAGTACATTATGTGTTTTAGATTTGCCTTAGTAGACGCACACACTTGTAACTTAGCGATGGGACACTTTTGCGACTTTGATTTGTAGGTGATAGTGTATCTAGGGTATTCTAAATCGATGAGGCCGACTCATAAATCGGAGGCTAACCTGTCAATTTTTTATCTCTGTCTCGAAACCCAACTTGCAAGTGCGGGTCAGTTAAATTACCCAAAAAAAAAAAACAACAAAATATACGCTGCACTTTCACATCTTTAGGGCCGTAAGATCAATCGTAGTTTACACCACGGAAGAGAGTTTAATCTCTGGGCATCGATTATTTCATAAGATTAATGGGAGTTAATCGATTATTGGCAGCTTAAACCATCGATTGGTTTAAACTAGCCCGAAGGGATGGTTAAACTCCTTTGTATGGATTAAACTGACCGTGAACTGACCAGATGGCATGATTTGACGCGATGATCTTTCAAAATAGCTACAAAAACTTCTACCTGCTTGCTTCAAATATTTTTACGTATCTATTCATTCAAGCTTTGTTTTGTGGTTATTAAAATGGAAGATTTTAACAGTGATTTGGATTCAGATATCGAAATAATACACGAGTTGCACGATATAAATAGTTATTACAGTAGACCGTATGTCGTTAGATCAAGATACAATCATTGAAATCAATGGGATGATAAAGAACTGTAATATAATTTTAGAATAAATTAAATACCACATGAAGATATGAATAATAATAAAATATCACAAACTCGCAGACGTCAAATGTCAGTGACAATATGAAATGGATCTACTTGTTGCCATTATTTTAAAGAACAGATGAACGAACTTCGAATAAAATAACGAATGTTGCCATGTGTAAAAGATTAATCGAAGTTTAACTAATCTGTTCATATTTTCCATTACATCTTAGGACAGTGGATTAAATCATCGATTATATTTTATCGTAGATTCCGATATCCATAGTTTAAACTGCTTTTGATCTTACGGCCCTAAGGGGCATTCGTGTAACCTGCCTACAAGAAACAGGGATGAACTTAGGAACATACAACTCCACGCAATATGAATGGCACCTACCTGGAAAAGCAAACTGGGGACCTACAATTTTAATCAGAAAAGTTTCAATCAAGAAAAAAAAAAGCATTGAAGGATAACGACGCGATGTCAATTACTCTTAAAGTTGGTATGGCAAGTGACAAGTCTGCTCCTTGTTTTAAAATCAACTGTCGCATCAACAGTTGTACCTCTAAAGTAACCAGATCCTTCACAGGTGTACCAAACTTGATAAGATAAAACCAAGGACATGCACGCTAGTGATCTTAGGCGACTTTAATGCCCATATTGGTCGACAACATACACAGTTTCCAACTTATAGGGCTGATTCACCAGAATCTCTATCATGATTATTCCAACTACAACTGGGAAATGTTAATAGATATAGCCAACAGGTCACTCAGAAATGGGTGTGTAATGTTTGGTATAATAACAGATAGTCTAATGTCATTTGACATAACTTTCATATGATATAATTTTCATATGCTAAAAAAACATTTAACCTAATTTCATATAATCTAATGTTATATTTGATATAATTTTCATTTCCTCTAATTTCATATAGTATAACGTTCATCCATCCATACTAATATTATAAACTAGCTTCTGCCCGCGACTTCGTTCGCGTGGAAGTCGTAAAACACCATAATATACTAAAATACCAGCCACATTTTAATAAAACTTCCCTGAACACTACGTTTGTAGTTTTGGTCACAACAGTCAAAATATACAGAGAGTCAGGACTGGTGACGCGGGAGCAAGCGACGTAAAGTTCTATATTCTATGGTAAAGGGTTTGGTTTCCGCACTTAGTCCTTCAGGTGGACCATTGTACATGGGCCACCACATGCTTGCGAAGGAGGAGGCGGAATGCGTGAGGGAGAGGTAGTCTGTGCGCCCTCACTCCCTTAGTCGCCGCAGAAGACGCCCTGGGCGGCGGGAATCAATTGGCGATTCCCGGCCACCGTAGGCGCGGGCTTGCGGACGGCGAGCAATGGGCAGCTCGCCGTCTGGTAAAGACCAGGCCCAGGTTGACGGCGCGTTGTGTTCTACGCGTGTCAGCACGAACTGTGACGGGGTCCGCTAGAACCAATGCCTGCCAGGGTTGTGGGTTTTTCCGAAAGGGATACCGTGGCCCTGGCACAAAGGCAACTAAAGTAACACAGGTGGATTTTAGTCAGTAAAAGTCTGACACGCCCTCCCGCTCCCCCCAGAGCGGGAGAAGTTATTTGATAATTTCCCACCAAAAAAAAAGTCCTATAAAGTTCTTTGAACTATCACAATTACAGTAACAAAATGTAAAAATACCGGTCAAGGGCGAGTCGGACTCACGCACCGAGGGTTCCGTACCATCATAATTGTATAGCTTTATTCGTATTAGTACATAAATAGTTATGTGCCCAGAAAAAACTACAACTTACTGTGCTTAACCCAAAGCAATCTGCGAGTAGGTAGGAAGGAGGACATTTTGGTTGTGAACTGTGAAATGTTTTTAAATTTTTATCGGCGAGGTCAATATTCATCAGAGAATTTGAACACTGCGGTGTACAATATTGCAGTTTTAGGTCAATGCTATCTCTTGACCGATAATGGAACTAATGTAATTTTTGTTGATGATTTCTGAAAAAGTGTGTTATTTAGAGAAATCGTTTTATTTTTCCTGTAATCTTTACATAAACTACTATCACATAAAATAATTTCAGGCATAATTTTAATACTAGAAATAAAGATAAAATAGATCAACCATTTTTCAGATTATCTAAAGTACGTACATCTTTTATGGGGTACTGTGTTAAATGTTACAATAAAATACCTTCTGATATATTACAATTAAATGAAAGAAAACTTAAAACTCATATAAAAAGCACACTTTGTAAACAAGCATATTACAAATTAGAGGATTATATCCAAGATAAGAATGCTTGGAAACATGCTGGTCCTGCTCCATAGGACAATTTAGAGTCTAGACAAAATCAAACTGGTTGCTAATTTAACTGTATAATTTATAATTTTTATGATATTAATTTTTATTTTCTGTGTTTAATATAAATTTAACTCACACACTTATTATGTGTTTAATTTTTTTTTCTTTTTTGGAAAATCATATACAATGTTTGTAAATATGTGAGCACCATGTACCTATCGCATTTATTATTTTTTCTGTCATTACTTCACTTTTCATTCTTTTTACCAATTGTGGTAAGCAATTTTTATTTTTATTCTAGGTACATCGTCTTCACCTATAATTATTAATTAATGTATACAAACTATTGTTAACATTTTAAAAGAGTAAGTATGGAGTTTCTTGCCCATTCTTCTCCATACATAACTACCTTTTGGAAGGCGCAACTAGAATCAATTAACTATTCATTTAATTTTTGACGTTCAAAAGTGCATCTTCGTGCCTATTTGAAATAAATGATTTGACTTTGACTTTGAATTTCAGATTTTTTCTATGCAAACAACGGAGATAAGGGGGGGGGGGAATGGTTTTTTATTTTATTTTTGTCAAAAGTCGAAAAAATGGGGCCTAAAAAAATTTATGAGTATGTGCAAATAGCGCTCTTTCATACGATACCCCACATACCCTAGTAGTCCCACTTCGATTTTTTACGACACCCAGTTAAGTCCCAGTTGCAAAAAAAAAAAACTTTCTTATTTGTAGCATAGTTGGGCAAACGTCATTTAAAATTATTCCAAATTTCAAGTTGATAGCATTAGTAGTTCCTGAGATATCTAGCTGTGACAGACAGACGGACAGACAGACTGAGTCGCACCATAAGGGTCCTTTTTTACCAATTTGGTACGGATCCCTAAAAAGAAGCACATAAATATCAATCGAAATCAGATTTGCATTGCTTTGTTGAAAGTTGACTGAAATAGCTTAATATGTCATAATTGACTGCTTAGATCCATAAGGCATGATAATCATTTAAAAGATTAACTCTAACTATCTGATAAATTCGTTTCCTATTCAACACAGCGAAGTAGTAATGGAATAATTCGACTGTTGTCATAAACTGATACATTGTGTTCGTTCTCATCTCAGTCTCACCTACGACCTCTATGGGAAAACTTTTTTTCGATTTCTGACTTTTCTAGTACTCAAACCTCAGTTGGTCCCATAGAGTTTTTTGATCCTCGTAAGAAACAGGATCGATTGGCATCAAAAAACTTTTTTGCGAAAATTACCCATTTTCTTACTGATTGTACATTTTTTTCAAAATCTGTGAATGCAGATCAACTTTTTTTCTAAAAGTTAAGGATAGTCTCTTAAGACCATTTTCTTGTAGCGACCACGGTTAAGGTACCTGCCCTTATGGACCCATCTCAAAACATAATGCAATACTGCTCATCCCCCATAGCAAATAGCGTGATAATTTATACGTAGTAATTTGACCAGACCTATAGGGAATATCTATGCAAAATTTGAACAAAATCGGTCCGGTAGTTTTTGCGTTTACCTGGAACATACATTCAGACAAACAGACAAAAATTCTAAAAACTATACTTTCGGCATCAGAATCGTTCCCAGACCTCGTAGCAATTACTTTTTTCAAAAATATTCAATGTACAGTTTTGACTTCGCTACGATTTTATTATATGTATATATGTGAAAGTAACTCTGTCTGTCTGTCTATCTGTCTGTCTGTCTGTATGTTATGTTTTCACGCCTAAACCGATAGGAATACAAGAAAGTGCAATCAAGGAAAACTTATCTAGGCAATTCTATTCGCCTCAATATCAGCGGAGAGTACGGACACTAATAATGAGAACCGGTTTACCGAGGACTTCTTCCAGAGAATACACAATACAGGCATTAAACTTGATAAGTCCTAAAGCTGATGTATTGAACAATTCGGTAGCTGTCAAAAATAAGTCTCCTGGTGTCAATAAGCGGCTTTCATTCGTAGCTGCTGCACGTATGGCTGAAAACCTACAGGATAGTGTCTTAAACAAAACTATCCTAAATTTCTCCAAAGAGGACAGTTGTGAAAATGAAGAAAGTATTAATATATTGCACACACATATTGATGAACTGACTCACGACGCTTCACGTAGTGGAAATACTTCCTCACGCAATTACAAAGATATTAAACCAAAAAAAAGAATTATGATATTATGCACTGAACAAGGGAATGGACTACGTCAATCACTTAATCAGCTATTGGGATCAGATTATGCGGTATTCTCGTTCATAAAATCTGTACTACATTGGAAAACCTCATCAATTCATCTAAAAATGAAATAGCTAAATTCAATATGAATGACTATGTTATTGTAGTTGGTGGCCGCCATGAACGCAACTCATATGACATGGAAATGTACTTACATGCATGGCTATCATCCATCAAGAATACGAATACAATTATAAGCTAGGTTCCATCAAATAGGTATCTTAATGAAACAAAACTCAATTACATGTTAAGGTTTATCTGCGGAAAGTATGATAATGTCGTTTTTATGAATATGGACTACTCTAGATATCGGCCTCGGAAAACAAACTTTATACTCAATTTATCTAGATCTTTATTAAGGGAAATTCTGCAATTGGACTATAAATACAAAACAAATGAATATCAAAATTTATTAATTATACAAAGTAAAAAAATATATGTAGATAAATCTGTACAAACTGACTTTATAAGACAAAAAAATAAAATAGAGACCGTAAATTTCGAAGAAAAAATGTGTAATAATAACCCATCTAGTAATAATCAGTCTTTAGAGGATACTAATGTTCGTAGTGATTTTTTTTGTGAATAAACACCTATGTTTTCTACACCAAAATATAGACCCTCTCTATATGCCTTAATGAACTGTCAGAAAAAGACTTATCCGTGGATGTACTATGCATATCGGAACATTTTATGATGTCAGGTCATGAAGACCGCCTTGTAGTACCTAATTATAGATTGGCTGCATGTTTCAGCAGACAAAATAGTAAAAGAGGCGGATCTTGTATTCTAGTCCGGTATGGACATTTATGGAGGGAGTTACCAGAGGTTGCAGAACTTTCACTGACTAATGTAGTAGAATGCTGTGCAATTGAACTGACAAGTTATAAAGTTGTAATAATATGTATTTATAGAGTGCCAAAGACTGGGAATTTGAATGTATTTTTTAGCAAATTAGAGCAATTATTGACATTACTGGCAAGAAGAAATTATAGGAATATTATTATAGCAGGCGATTTTATTAAAGACGTATTGAAAAAAAAAAAATGTAACTTTTGAACTAAGATGCCTCCTAAAAAGTTTTAATATGACGTTAGCAATAGAAAAACCAACCAGGATGCAAAGCCAAACCTGCATTGATAATTTCGCCCACAATTTTGAGAAAAAATCCAAGACGGAAGTGATAGAATTTGCCCTATCGGATCACACTGCGCAATTGCTGAAGTGTCCTGTACCTATAAACTGTGTTTTGAAATATTGGTATAAATCACAACGCGACTTTAGCCCAGAGAATATGATAAAGTTTAGAAACTGCCTTGAGAAACTAACGTTCTCTGAAATTTACGACAGTGACGATCCAAATGTAGCATTTAACGCATTTAACGAACAATTTAAATTATTTTATGACCTATGCTTCCCCCGTAGACGTATTAAAATACCAACAATCAAAAAACCAAAATGGATATAGCGAGGACTTCAATTATGTAGCTTCAAGAAAAGGCAATTATTATGGACGTCTAGACTTAAACCTACTCAAATAAATAAAACAAAATATTCTAATTACTCAAAGTTACAAAAAAAAAAAAAATTAAACTGACTAAACGATCTCAAAATAACTATAATATTAAAACTTCTGACAATACGAGTAAAAGCAAAATGACATGGAAAATAATAAAAAACCCTAAATTAAATCTACCTAATGGCTCAATAAATACTATTCAAATTGACAATGAAACAATCAACAAACCTCAATTAATTGCTGACAAATTCAACGACTATTTTGTAGAAAAAGTTATGCCAATACCAGGATCAGGTAAAAGTTCAAGTGCGTAGATATTAAATAAACAAAAGTCAATGTTCATGGCTCCATGTCAACCGATACAAATATTTAACATTATAAAAGGTCTTAAAAACACTAATAGCGTAGGGTATGACGAAGTTTCAACAAAGATTTTAAAAAATGTTGCCGATTTAATTTCTAAACACCTGAGTCATATTCTTAACCTGTGTATCAGCCAGGGTGTTTTTCCTGACCGTCTTAAGATCTCCATAGTTAAACCTATATGTAAAAAGGGCATTAAGCAGCTAATGCAAAACTATAGACCTATTGCGCTTTTGACAATTTTTTCAAAAAAAATTGTGAAATATATTTATAAAGAGCTATACGTTTACTTAGAAAAACATATGATTCTCTGCAACGAGCAAAAAGGTTTTCGGAAGAATATAACAATTAATATGGCCATCTATGACTTTCTAAATAAAATTATGACTAATATTGATAATAAAACACCAGTTTGTGCTGTGTATTGTGATATGACGCAAGCTTTTGACTGTGTTGACCACGACATTTTAAAAAACAAACTTGACTCCTATGGTATAAGAGGTAACGTTCTGACTTATTATGCACTTACCTTTCTAAAAGAAAACAATTTACTGCTATAACATACTAAAATTCAAAGACTAAAGAAGAAGTTACATACCTGTCCAAAGATCGCACAGTGTATTTTGGAGTACCACAGGGTAGTTTATATTATCTATATTAATGACCTGCCCAAAGCCATAGACTTCCCTATAACACTCTTTGCTGACCATAGTACGGTAACAATGCCCTGTAATAAACCTGAATTATATGAATTTGATGTCAATAACGCGGTCAATTCATTCATCACTTGGCTTAATAATAACAATTTAAGAATTAATCTTGGAAAAACCCCAAATAATGCACTTTGGCCATAAAAAAAACCAGTTCGGAAATGGAGGTTCAATATCAGAGTAACAAAATTCACGACGTAGATAGTGCAAAATTTCTAGGCTTGATAATTGATAGGCAGCTCAACTGGAAGGATCACATTGAAGCGCTATGTAAGAAAATTAGTAGCTCATCCTATGCTCTGTATAAACTTGCTCCAACAGTTAACACAGATGCACTACTCACAGCTTATCATGGTCTTGTTGCATCTGTATTAAGGTACGGTATTATATTTTGGGGTAATTCTACAAACAGAGAAGCCGCTTTTAAAGCGCAAAAACGATCCATCAGAGCCATGTTTGGACTACAAGTAACGGACAGTTGTGAACCATACTTCAAAAAACACAAAATTCTGACACTCCCGGCTTTGTATATTTATGAAACTGCCTTATTTGTTAGGCTGAATGCACACCTGTTTCCTCACCTATCGGATACTGTTAAACGTAACAGGCGGAATGATATGTTACGCGGACGGAGAGCCTAAATAGCCTTAATGTGGAAAAGCATATTCTGCATAGCCCCATAAGTGTATAACAAAATTCCAAAGTGTATCAAAGAGTTAAATTTAAATGGATTAAAAAAAAGGCTTAAAGACACCCTATGTAATAAATGCTATTATAATTTAAATGACTATTTGAATGATACTTTGACATCCTAATTTAATTGTAATCTTTTTTGACATCTTACTCTTTGATACTGTGGCATTAATACTTTGACATCCTAAATGTGTTGTGTTTACGATAATAATTGAACTGACCTCAAATTGTATTTTAAATTATGTACCTACCTAACATTTGTACGCCACAATTGGCAGAATGTGATGATACCATTGACTAATCTTAAGACCCTATAATGTATCATATTCTGACAAATAAATGGTTATTATTATTATTATAAACCGCTGAACCGATCGTCATGAAATTTTGCAGAGATATAGCCTGGGATATGAAGACGGACATAGGCTACTTTTTTACGCGATAACCGACATCCACGCGGGCGGAGCCGCGGGCAGAAGCTAGTTTCATATAATTTTCAAATTGTATAATGCTCTTTTTATATAATGTTCATTAGACCTAACTTTCATATTAACAAATTTTCTAAGGTAGGTAACGCATCGTTCTTGAGAAAAGCAAATTATATTGTAACCTAACCTCAAAACATTAAAGTTGCTTCTGCATCGTCTCCAGCGCTGCGGGAAGTGCAACCCCTTCGCCATTACGTAACAAAGGATAGGCACCCATCCTCACCTCCGCAGCTTCGGCTTGCTGAGCCTTAGCCGCTACGGCTCGCACGGGTGCCGATGCTTCGTTACAGCGGGCGGGGGTTGCTTTCCCTCCGCGCCTCCGGTTTTTATATACACTTTAGGGTAGGAGCCAAAAGACTACGTAAAGTCGGGGTGCCCCGATTCGGTTTTGGAACAGATTCAACCTATTAACTACTAGTATTAAATCTAATCAGTTTTTGCAAAAATAAAACTAGACATTTCCAAATTATATTAAACGTTACTTATATATTTTGAATATTATTTCAAATGTGCATTATATAAACTGTTCATTATACCATATGAAATTAGGTAAAATGAAATTATATCAATAATTCATTATAACATTTGATCGTTATAATAAATAAAAAATATATTAAATGAAATTAGGTCTTATGATCATTAGAACTTATGTTATTATATCAAACGTTACACACCCCTCAGAAATCCCAATTTGATCACATTAGTACACCACATGCAACAGAAAAAAACTGTGTTTACAAACATTTAAACTCACACACAAACAGCCAGACCCAAACTTACTTCATCAAAGGTGAATGGGCCGTTACGGGCATCTCCGACCATAAAATAATCTGGGGGCAGCTAATGATGATGATGATGATGGGGCTCCCTTTTCCGCAGTTAGACTCTCATTTGGTCCGTTGTGCGTGGGGATTCTGGCTAACAGAGCCAGCCTAGCTCCGCCCAAAAGCACAGAAGCTTCCTGGGATCTTCACAGGCTTCACGGAGCGACCTCACTGTTCCGAGGATTTCTTCACGTTGTGGAGCCATGGCCTCGAATTCCAGGATGACGTGGGCGGCTGATTCCTCGGCGTCAAGGCAGCCCCTGCAAAGGGGGTTGTCTGTGGCGCCTATGTTAAAAAGATGTTGGTTAAGGAGATTATGACCCATAATTGTACCTATTATTATTCTAAGGTTATTTCTACTTAGGCTGAGAAGTTTTTTGGTTAATCGCGGGTGTACCACTGGTAAAGCCAACTTTGACTGTCTACAGTCTGTTACCCATGACCATCTGTTGTTATGGAGTTCGGTCGATCTTTGACGAATCCACGCACGAAATTGAGAGAAAGGCAGAGGGAGAAGTGGGTACGGGCCTAGCACCTTCATATCAGAACCTCTCTTCGCAAGTTCATCTGCAGCGTCATTGCCTAAGGATCCGCTATGCCCTTTGATCCACTGGAGAGTAATTCGATTGAACGTCGATAAACTCTCCAGAGCTAGATGGCACTCAAAATTAGCTTGTTGTTTGTTTGTTCCCTAAAGCTTTGAGCACAGATAGGCTGTCGGATAGGAATTTAATGCCGTAGTTCCGGATGCCTAAGCGCTTTCCCATGTGACACAGTCATGCTGAACAGAGTTTGAGAAACCCCCCGCGAAACTATAAGCTGAAACTATTGCCTGGATGATGTCTGAGTAAACGTACAAGATATAAGATATAAGAGTACATTTATATATAGGAAGACATATACATATTTACATTTATTTATTTATATTTATATATTTTTTGGGCCGTATTGTATGACTATCATTCCGGGAATGCGTTTCTTGTTAGTTAAAAGATTTGGAAAAATTGAGTAAAATATCCGCAAATATCTTACTTTCACCATATCAGACTGCGTCAAAAACGGCTACCGAAAAAAAAAAAAGCGCCCGTTTATTTGAAATTGTCATTTCGTGAAATTTCATAAACTGTGAGTGAGTAATTTTGATAAATGAGTAATTTTATGCCTGCTCTATTAAAGTTTTGTTTTAACACAATTTTAGTGATAATTTTGAAGTAACTTTAATAATTATACATAGCTAGTAACATTTTCCGTAGTAAAATCAGTGTTGAAATTTGCCATCTTGGTCATTTTGAGCCATACTCGAAACCCCTAACTTTCTTTTTAAATTACTACGCCCCTTGAGTTACTTAGTCGACTTATGGAGAAAAGCTTAATAATAACGAGAATTTATAAAGTAAGAGCGAGCGAAGCCAGCTCGAAAACAAACAACAAAATTTCGGATATTGTATTGTATTGATATTGTTGCAGTGCGCGCGCTCGCTGGAGCTCGACAGCGGGCGGCGCAGCTCCGCGGGCGCGACGCTGGAGCGTGTGGAGCAGCAGCTGCAGGCGCAGCGCGCAGACTTCGCCAACGTCGAGGAGATACAGCGCCGCCTGGCCGCCGACGCCGACCTGCAGGGTGAGTCGTTACTGCAGGGCCTGTTGCTGGCGCAGCGCGCAGACTTCGCCAACGTCGAGGAGATACAGCGCCGCCTGGCCGCCGACGCCGACCTGCAGGGTGAGTCGTTACTGCAGGGCCTGTTGCTGGCGCAACCGAGCTTCGGTGGACGGACACTTTTCATACGCCGCTTCAAGGACAGCGACGCAAATAACTGTCAGTCAGTAGACATTGGATGAATGCCGTGAATTGTGCACACATTTTAGAATCTCGAATTCCTATTTTATGTCCTTCTTGTTTATTGTTGTTAAAAAAGTAAATAACAAGCAGTAAAGTAAAACTTTGTGGCGGTATCAACAACGCCACATGCGAACTACGCATCAAAGACCTGACGTCACAAATCCTGCGTTGCGCTATCAGAGTTTACCACGCGACTAGCATATATACAACATCCCGACATCAACCGTTGGGCAGTTGCCCACCAGACACAATACCCGTCTGGTCGAAGGATCCTCCCTTTACTGTAGAGTATGAGCGAACTTTACACACTGTTCCTCATACCTCTAAATTGGTGACCCCAAACATGGACATTAGCGCAGCCTTCGTGCAACTACTTCAGCGTGACGTCATCCATCACTTCCTCAAGCTTTCGAGCGGCGAGTCACACAGCCAGCCAGCACCCACGAATTCAACGGGTATCTTGACCACCAGCATGCAGCGAACGCGCATACCTGGTCATCACCCTCAGCCTCATCAGTAACCTTGGCAAAGCACACTGCCCTTTCGGCCGGTCCACAAGCAGAGCTCTTCAACGCTCTCCTGGTCGACGCTAGCAGTCAACCTCAACCCGGCGCTGTACGACGTCCGACTCACTGGATCAACAAACGCAGCGCCACCCCGACTCACTGGGGAATCACCGCAGACAGTTCCGACTCACCGTGAACTATGCGGCACCTAGTTCCGACTCACTGGAATCACAACTGGCCCTGGCAAGCATCATATGCACTGACCGAGCCCACTATCGACCTCTGGTCTCCGGAGGGGAGTAATGTGGCGGTATCAACAACGCCACATGCGAACTACGCATCAAAGACCTGACGTCACAAATCCTGCATTGCGCTATCAGAGTTTACCACGCGACTAGCATATATACAACATCCCGACATCAACCGTTGGGCAGTTGCCCACCAGACACAATACCCGTCTGGTCGGAGGATCCTCCCTTTACTATAGAGTATGAGTGAACTTTACACCCTGTTCCTCATACCTCTAAATTGAACTAAAATCGTAGGATAGGCCGTTCAAAAAAAATTTGGGTTTGTGAAAACCATTTTTCGATTCAGGGATCCGTTTGCGTAATATTAAGATTTAAATTTAAAAAAATTGTTAAGAGTCAAGTGTCCCCGCCCGCCAGATAAATGGTTGTACTTGAATACGTGAAAAAAGCAGCAGTAGTATATGTATTTAACTTTATACCTTATATTTTAGAATACATTTTATTATTATTACTAGCTTCTGTCTGCGACTTCGTCCGCGTGAAATTTCGGGCCACCCATTGCGTCGCATCCCGTCGCTCGCCCGCGCTGTAACTTCGTTATCACTTAGCGTTCTTTCTGACTTTTGTTCTTTTCGCTTGGCTCCTAAGGATCTCATCATCATCATCATCATTTCAGCTGAAAGACGTCCACTGCTGGACATAGGCCTCCCCCATTTGGGGGGGTTTGCCATAATCGCCACGCTTGGCAGGCGGGTTGGCGATCGCAGTATGGTGTTAAAAATAAATAGAGAACGCTGCTGCCCATTATCTAGTAAATCCCTTAGTCGCCTTTTACGACACCCACGGTAGGAAATGGGATGGAGCTATTCTTTACGTCCGGCACCACACGGAACTAAGGATCTAACGTGATGTTATATAGCCTTCCTCGATAAATGGGCTATCCAACACTAAAATAATTTTTATATTCGAACCAGTATCTTGTTCCTGAGATTAGCGCGTTCAACCAAACAAACAAACTCTTTTACTGTACTGTATAGCTTTATAATATAGCTGACCCGCGCAACTTCGTCTGAGTCACCTAAGAGAGAGAGTGGTTTAAGTAATCAATTTACTACTTATTTTGTTACGGAGTTATTTTAAAATTATGATATTTCCTAAGATACGAGTATTGATTGAAATCAAGTGATGTCAAGGACAATTTTGTTTACATTTAAATACTTGTGATTGATAACATATTTATTTGGATAAGGATTAATATTATGTTGATAAAACTCCTTCGCAAATAATGCACTAATTTCGAAAGAAATTGATTACCATAAAAAAAGGTTATTGTGAGTCAATCTTAAAAGATTTTAAGAGGAACAATTCCATCAAACATGATATTTGCGTAACTTAAACCGTTTACGCAGCTCACGCAACGGAAGCTCTCAAAAAGGAATATTTTTCATTTATGCTCCGCTCCTATTGGTCGTAGCGTGATGTTATACAGCATGTAACAAAAACCCTGTCCGATCCCTAAGAGTATTATTCGGCATCGTACTGCGTACACTATTACGTAACCATTTAATAGATTTGAGATTATTATTTTTCCCCAGTGAATATAATTAAATAAAAATTAAAAATAAAAACTGATCAGAGGCAACACTGATTGCTCGAAAAAGTTCACAAGTTCACTACCTACAGTTTTTTGTCGCCGCCGAGCGAGACGGTTTGTATGATTTTTTTGTCATGAATCTACTTTGTCGCGTGCCGCCAAACTTATAACGAAAGAAACCTACGGTACGTCATATCTTATGCCTACGCGTAGGTATCAGCTGATATTGTTTTGTAGGCATAGTGATCCGGATTTCTGACCTAATTCTGTTTATCAAGAAACGAAAAAAGAAAGTTCTTTAAACCGAAGAAACAATTTATTGAATTAAATGTAGCCCTGATAAGGGCTTTTTTAAATGTGATGTGCTTTTGGCAATGTACTTACCGACCAGGTAATCAGTTCGCTTGTTGTTGTTGCATACTTCGGCGATCGTGCTCCACATGTCCACCTCTAACACTAATACACATTCGTCACCGTTTCACTAAATTTGCACATACTCTTTGCAGCGCACTTAAAAATGACTCTGTTTCATGGGGTGCAGGTTTTAGAGCGCCCACACGTATTCGTTGTGGCAGTTGAATTTTTCGTTGAGCGCCCACACCTGTTCTCTCAAACGAGCATTCATCGGCGAAAAGCACACGATTAGACCGGAGAACTGTGTTTCTCGATTTCCATGTTGCACTCTCGTGGTCTTCCAGCATCAGCGGCCTGCGACTCGTGCCCATGAACACTGCCTGTGGTGTATCTACACACGGTTATGCAGGCGATGGAACGCACGCTCCGATGGTATTGTCACACATGGCATATTAGCGAAGCGCACCTCATAAGTTCTACGCGCAGCTGCATAATTACAGTCGGTCTTGCCTAAGCACATCAACATATTAAACGAAACGATAGCGGCACGTGATACGTACAGACGTCCGATCAAAAGCTATCTCCACGAAAGACTGGCCATTGGCCAACAAGTAGCGCGCCGGTAGGCAACCAGTCGGCGACATCAAAGAGTCGGCGACTAGTTGAAAAAGTGCCTACAATGCGGTAGTGTAGGGCGGTGTTCTTTGAAATAAAAATAGGTAAAAATAAAAAGATTTTGCCGGCGGGTGGAGTGTTGTCAACTTATGAAAATTTGCCATATTCAGTGTTAAATTTCGCATGGATTATAAAAATAAAAAATCAATAACTTTTGTTTTTTATGAGTTACATTTAAATAACTATTTTTTCTAGTACGTATGTTGAACCAGGAATACGCCTTTATTGGATCGGACAGGGTTTTTGTAACATATTGTATAGCCTATAATATTCCTCAATAAATGGACTATCCAACTCAAAAAGAATTTTTCAATTCCAACCAGTAGTTCCTGAGATTAGCGCGTTCAAACAAACAAACAAACTCTTCAGCTTTATATATTAGTATAGATTATAATTATTTTTATATATTTACATATCTCGGGATCCTGGGGTCTCGGACCTTTGGAAGACGTACGAGGGGCCAAAGCCAACTCGCAGAGGCCCTTTAGAAACTTTTTAATTAAATGAGGCACCAACCGACGATTATCCCTGTACGCACTATGCAAGTGCACCCAAGGACAACCCCCGGTTGGTGTAGGACTATTGCAGGATATGGAACCAAAGATATTGGACTATGGGTTTGGGTGGTTAAAATGGACTGGTTACCTAAAACTATGGAAGGACTATGGCCCCTGCCTGATCAATGTTTTTTTACACACGGATAAAATGGCAGGGGGTGACTTGCACACTCAATAATGGGCCCTCGAAAACGGTCGCCAGCACATAGTGACGCAGCGACAAGGGGGCAACATGTCCTGAGGTGCTCGAGGAGTGGAGAGGTATTCCACGGCTCTCAGAACAATCTCAGAGCCCGGAAGATGGTCAAGATCCCTACAAGCACTTACTGGCATACTTCTTTCCTCCGAGCACGTTTACTCTTGCGAATCTCCACTCAAGCCGGCCAATAAAGGCAAGAATGAGGTGGGAGCTCAGTTCGTCGTCAGTGTTCACTCCAGCCGGCCAATAAAGGCAACCCAGAGATGAGGAACATGACTTCTCCCGGGAGATAGGGTCCGTGGGGTCGCAACTGCCCAACAGCTCGCCACATGCTGCCCTGCGGGTTTCTGTATCTCTCTTGGTCTGGCTCCTCACCCTAGACATGTTCCGGGAAAGTAAACTCTACCGGCACAGACCCAGTTCGGAGCGCGCAAGCCCCACCACGACGTTAACGTTGAGATACGGCGGTGGGGTATTATTATTATTATTGTTATATAACGAAGTTAAAAGGAAAACTATCACAGCTAAGTAGGCTTCACAAGTTACCGAGTAATAGTCGACCAACTTTACAGTTGAAAAACATGTTCTCTCATACATTCCGTATGGAAGAACATGTTTTTTACCTACAATGTTAAGTTTGTTCTTGGGAAAAATTCATACTAACTACGGAACCCTTCATTGTGCGTGATACGACTTGCACTTGGCCGGATTTTTTATTTAAGTTACTATGAGTGTGTTTAATTTAAAATGTGATCTTCCTGTACGAGTCCCAACAAATACTTTTTCTTTATTTTTTTCCATACACCTGGATTTCTGAGGACCTAAAAAACGCCACTGATGCCGCGATTAGCATGACCACCTATTGGGCCCAACACACTAATCTAGAATATTTTTACTTTTTCCATCGATTCGCATAGAACAAGACTAAGGGGTATCGTGTTACCCAGTAACTGGGTTGTAGAGGTCAGATAGGTAGTCGCTCCATGTAAAATACAGCTATTCAATTGCATTCGATTAGACTGGAAGCGGAACCCAACATATAAGTTGGGAAAAGCTAGACAGATTGATTTCGATTGATTTATAAATGCCTGTTTTTGTTTTTGCAGACGAGGCCAAACGACACGCCGAAAGTATAGATGGCTTAAAGAAACGATGGGAAAACATACAACGAACATTATTAGATATACGAAACACCATGAGCCTGCTCGAAGACAAGGAGAAGTTCCACAACAACGTAGAGGCGCTGCAGAGAGAGCTGGACGAGGCGGACGCGTGGCTTGGCAAGGCGGCGCAGGAGCGGGCCAGCCACAACCTGCTCATCCACGTGCGCAACCGCCTGCGCGGCCTGCGCCCGCTGCGCGCGCGCCTGCAGCAGCTGCGCGCGCAGGCGCTGCCGCCGCCGCTCCGGCAGCTCGTCGAGGCCCGCGCCCGGCGCCTCGGCGACCACTACGAGCGGCTCCTGCAGCTGCTCGCCGCGCGGGAAAGCGAAATCAAACAAGCGCTCAGCAAGAAGGCGCCCGAAACTATCGAAGATGACTTCAAAACCCTCCAGAATAAGGTACAAGCGATGGAGGCGCAGATTATCGCCGAGCACGCCATGATCTCGTCACGAGACGTCATGTCCGGCAAGCTGCAGCAGCTGAATACGCTGCAGCAACAGTTCGATGAGCTGCAGACCACGTACGACCGCGTCGTGAGGGAGCGCCGCGAGAACTGCGAGAAGGGAAGCGTGCAGGAACTCAACTTTAAGAGCAGCCTTGAGAACCTAGTCACCAAGTTTGGAGACACCAGGACTATACTACAGCAGAAGATCAACAAGCTAGAAAATGGTGAGGAATTCTATTTTATCTTTTGATGGACGTTTCGACAACGATAATAATGTTCAAAAGAATAATACCTGATCTATTAGGCCTGTGCAAGTAAAATGTTATGCAAAAATATAAACTCAAACCTATACTCTCCTGCACCTTCTGCATGTGCATATTTTAGCGGGCAGGAAGGCGGTGCTGCATTCTGCCTCCAAGCCTAGATTAGCCTAGTTATTCCGAAATTAAAACTATACATTTGTTTGCATAACATTTTACTGTAATGGATTTCCGCAGAGTAACGTCTGATTCCATAAGATTGGTATTACTGTTGCGCGCCACAATTAATGACTGGTACATCGTGGCATTAAGTACCACTAGCGCCATCTAACATCGAGTAGCAGAACTAGTAGACCTCTAGCTCCATCTAATTTCGAGTAGCAGAACTAGTAGACCACTAGCTTCATCTAGTATCGAGTAGCAGAACTAGTAGACCACTAGCGTCATCTAGTATCGAGTAGCAGAACTAGTAGACCACTAGCGCCATCTAGTATTAAGTAGCACAACTAGTAGAGTCGATATGCTTTTAGAAAGTTCGATGCTAGAACTTTCTAGAACGATCGACATCTGGTCAGTCGGGGCCGATATGTACTCGAACATTCTAGATGTTTCTACAGTAGAAGGTTCTGAAACTATCTGAGGACTATATATATGGCCGGTATGGACCCTGACCCGGGTCAGTCGAAAAAGAAGCGATCAAGCGACAAGTAAACTTCAAACGATACAAACTATCTTCGAGTGTGACTTTAGAGTGATCAGTCTGTAGTGCAGTTGTCTTTTATAATTAGTGTGAGCTGTTATCAGTGTTGTTTAATTAAAGTGACATTTTTGGTTATTAAATCGACAGTTTTTATTATTACGAATCCCAAGCTCGTAACATTACTAAACCGTGAGTAAAATATTGCTATTTTATGCAGTTGAACTCCATCTAAGTCTCGTTGAGTTAGTAAATGATGAAGACTTAGTACGACTCATCCTTGTTCGTTTCAAGTCTTGTCTATAACCGAATGTTATCGACTGTATAACCACGAGTTTGTCTAATTATTACTAATATGACAAAAACGCATCATCACGCCTGTTTTCGCCAAAAGGTTAAGCAGAGGTGTACTATAGTTTACATTTCGCCAGTTATGTTTACGACCCATTTAATAGGGGGCGATCCTTTTGTCATCAACTGGGCAAATACATCCTCTGGGCTGCTACTGAGGAATTCCTGGTAGAAAAATCAATATCACTGCCCGACTTGGGAATTAACGCTCAGTGGTCGCGCTTGCGACCACTAGACTAACGAAGCTGTCACAATATTATTGTTATTACTAACTAGAGCCCGCTCCTGCTCCCACAGGAGCAACCTACCGATATGGCGACGTCAAAACATCGAGATTTCTGTGGTTCAACTAAGTCAAATGTTAATGTATTATACATAAATCTTTTAAAATATATGTTCAAAATGATGGTGACTAAATTACATTTTGAAAAACAAAAAACAATCAGACAGACACGAAAAGCGACATTATTTAATACTATTTAAAGATATGAATAAACATAAAATAAATTATGTATGTGTGCAGGTCTGAAGTTGACACAGCAGTGGGCAGATGACAGCGAGGCCGTGACGCGCTGGCTGGCTGACGTGGAGCAGTTTGTGCAGGCGCACGCGCACGTGCCGCTCGGCGAGCAGGAGCAGCTCGAGCTGCTGCTCGACCAGAGCAACGTGAGTACTGCGCTTGTTTTGTTTATGCAGCGAGGCCGTGACGCGCTGGCTGGCTGACGTGGAGCAGTTCGTGCAGGCGCACGCGCACGTGCCGCTCGGCGAGCAGGAGCAGCTCGAGCTGCTGCTCGACCAGAGCAATGTGAGTACTGCGCTTGTTTTGTTTATACAGCGAGGCCGTGACGCGCTGGCTGGCTGACGTGGAGCAGTTCGTGCAGGCGCACGCGCACGTGCCGCTCGGCGAGCAGGAGCAGCTCGAGCTGCTGCTCGACCAGAGCAACGTCAGCACTGCGCTTGTCAATTTTATTCCTTATATACATAAATTCTATAATTAATATAACCAACCATAAATGTATATTGTTTGCTGATGACATTTCTATTACGTAAGGCTGCACTAAAAGTATCGGGAATGGAATATTTCCACTGTTCCTGTCATATTAAAATATTTTTAATTGAAAACTCGTTGGTTTTAAAAATCGAATACCATTTATTTATTTTTTAAAAGATTCTCGGTCTTGTCACAAGGTATTGTCAAACTTGTTTAGTCGTTGAGAAAATGGAATTGACTCGAGAAAATTCAAGAGCGATGATTTATTATGACTTTCGAAGTGGTTTAACACAAAAACAGTGTGTTGACCGGATGATTTCTGCATTTGGTGATGAAGCCCCATCCAAAACCACAATTTATCGCTGGTTTGCTGAATTTCAACGTGGACGTGTCAAGCTCAATGATGATCCCCGTCAAGGTCGTCCAAAAACTGCAGTCACCCAAGAAAACGTTGATGCTGTGCGTAAGCTGATTGAGGAAGATCAACATGTGACATACCGCGAAATTCAGGCAACTTTAGACATTGGCATGAGTCAAATTCAAATAATCTTGCATGAACAATTAGGTGTAAAAAAGTAGTTTTCCCGATGGATACCGCATTCGCTCTGTGAAGAGCAAAAAGCGGCTCGCGTTACTTGGTGCGTCAGAACTCTCGAAAGATTCCACGCAGGATCCTCAAATGCTGTATACAACATCGTATCAGGTGACGAATCCTGGATATATGCGTACGAACCCGAAACAAAAAACCAGTCACGAGTTTGGGTGTTCGAAAATGAGTTAAAGCCAACAAAAATTGTTCGTTCACGGAGTGTTGCAAAAAAAATGGTGGCCACGTTTGTCTACAAAACCGGCCATGTTACGACTATTCCTCTTGAGGGACAAAGAACGGTTAATGCAGAATGGTATGCTAGCATTTGTTTGCCACAGGTCGTTTCTGAACTCCGTAAAGAGAACTGCAACCGCCGCATCATCCTCCATCACGACAATGCGAGTTCTCACACCGCGCACAGAACAAAAGAATTTTTAGAGCAAGAAAACATAGAATTATTAGACCATCCGCCGTACAGCCCCGACCTAAGCCCTAATGATTTCTATACTTTCCCTAAAATAAAGAATAAATTGCGTGGACAGAGATTTTCATCACCTGAAGAAGCTGTGGAACACCCCACTTTGCAAAGACAAAACTGGTAAATTCGGGGAGTAAATGCCATTCTTGTAACATCGAGTGACGCGACAGACCGTCTGCGACGTTGTTGTACCTGCCTGGAATGTGATGGGGGATTACATGAATGTCGTACTTTTGAAGTATGTGAAAAATTTGATAAATTAACTCCATCAAGATCTGCGACTTGTTTCCCCCCTCCTTCCGCAAGTACGCTACAACCGCTTTGTTGTCGCACTGCAAAAGCAGAGATGTGTGGCTCAGAGACGGAGCGAATTCTATTAAACATTTTAGAATAGTTAACATCTCTTTGTGATTCGAATGAAGCCGCTCTCTCTTTTGTCCACTTGCCCGATAGGTGAAGAGCATTTAACTCCGCCCCCACCCTGTGTCTGCTGCGTCTGTTGTCAAAAAGTTTTTTATTTGTGGTGGATGAAGCCTGGATTTCTCTACACAGTGAACCTTCCACCAACTTAATTCTGCCAGCACCTCCGCAGGCAAGGGATAAGTCGACTGAAATGACATTTTTAGGACCAGGTTGCAATAAGCCAGTAGGTGCCGAAAATTCAAACGACCCATTGGAACTACCAGACGTGCAAAATTCAGAACGCCTATGATACTCTGTATTTCTCGAAGAGACGCCTTCCGCCGCCGGAGCAACTTTGATAAAACTGTTTGCATATTCTGAATTTTGTTTTCTGGTAAATATTTTGGATTTTGCCATGGATTCCACATCAAACCCAAATACTCTATTATTTTTTGAGGGATCAAAATCTATTTCTCCCTGTTCACCTGCCAACCCAGCTGGTTGAGAGTTTGAAGAACAATGTCGACGTGTTTTATAAGTGTAATTCTGTCCTGTGCTACAAGGAGATAATCGTCGAGAAAACCACTACTCGAATGCCTAGATTCCTGAAAATCTCGGCGGTCCAGTCGGTCAATGATGCAAATACTTTCGGTGCTGTCGCCAGGCCAAACGGCAAACAGGTCATTTGCAGTAACCGATTTCGATACAATAGACGGAGGAAACAACGGTGAGCGGGTGCTACACTTACGTGGTTGTAAGCTTGTTTGAGGTCTATTTTGACCATCCAATCCCTCTCCTGAATGAAATCCGGAACTCGATTTACCGAAATCAAAGTAAATTTGCTTATTTTCAGATTATTGTATAAACTTTTTAAATTGAAAATGGGACGGTACGTTCCGTCACTCTTGGGAATCAGAAAGGATATGAAACTCGGAGTCAGGGTGTCTAAAATTCTCTGTTTCAACAAATTTTGAATGACTCTGTCCATCTCCGGAGATGGTAGAGTAAGATTGCAACGTTTCACATGCCTTGGCGGGGCCAGAGGCGGTTTCTTTTGAAATGGCATACGATAACCCTTCACTATTTTTATTAATGGTTCTGGTGCCCCCAGTCTCTTCCACTCCGTAACATGATTTTGTAAGCACCCCCCCAAAAATCTTGATCTGAGTCAGAATTTTTTATTGAATTTAGCCGAGCCCTTGCCCCGTTGTGCGTTGTTTTGTGATTCATTTTTCCGAAAACTATAGGGCTGATAAAAGCGTTGTCCAGCCAGTTGTCCCCTCGGTTGAGGACGAAAAATTTCTGGATTATTAATAAACGGGTTCATTGCCTAATAATTGTTATAAAAGGTTCCTGCACTCTGAGGAGGAGGAAATCTATAGTTCATCGTCAGTGCCGAAGCGCGACTGGACGATTGATACCCACTAGGTCCAGGGTACGCCGCCTGGGGTCTAGGGATTTTCTTTTCTTGCCCATAAAAAATATTTTTATTTGCATAAAAAAAGGTATTTTATCAAACAAAAATTCACTAGATGGCGGTATTTTCTTCAAACATGGCCTAAATGATTTATCTTTTAACTGCTTAATAAACACTTCGCGTCTTTGTTCAATTATATCGGCCCTACGGCCACAAACTAGTTGCACACAATCACGTGAAATCTTTTGATAATCACCGGAAAAAACCTGTTTTAACTTTAATGTCAATTGTTCTGGGTCCATGCTACCCGTCTCCTTAGCCCAGTCTACTATCTGTTGAAAACCCTGTTGCATAGCGTCGCTTTGCATTACCAGTGCGCGAGTTACAGCGCCAAGTAATTTATCCGCAGAGGGTAGATGGGAAACTTTTTCAAAAGATTTGATTTCATCGTTTACTTCAAGGTCAACATATCCAGGACGAGCATTATAAACTTTTTGTGATTCCACATATCGAACGTTATTCCAGTTATCATTATTAAAATACTGAATAGAATTGAGTAAATCTAACTGATTAGATGGAGTTGCCGTGATAGCTGGCTCCTTTAATTGCGTTGCCAAATCAAAATCAAACGATTAAACTGGTACAGGATCTGAGACGGGTTCTGACAACCTTTCCGTAGCCGGTTGATCCTGCGCCATTTCCAAATTATCACCATTATAATATATCGGATTATTACAATCATAATTTTAATTTTCATAATACATATTATGAGGGTTGAAGTATAAGTTTTTCAAATCTCTGACCTGTTTTGCAAGCTTTTTGATTAGCTTGCTTTGTCCTCGATGACGCTTACTTTTCTTCTTCTTACTCGCCTTCTTTCTCTTACGGGATTTATCTACCTGATCAACCTCTAAATCCGACAAAGATGATTCAGAGGAACTTGAGGAACTTGACGAATCAGATTCTTTACGATGACGCGCCTGTACTCTATCCGCCATCGTAAAAAAATCTAATCTATAAACTATTTTATCTTAAAATCAATTTATTCACTTTTTAAAACAATTTTAATATTTATATTTTAAAGCATATACCGAACGCTAACAGCGTTAACAAAATACGTAACTAAAACTTTATATTAGACTAGCTTCTGCCCGCGACTTCGTCCGCGTTAAATTTCTTGTTCCCCCGACCCACCCCGTCGCAACACATTGCCTGCCCGTGCTTTTACTTCGTTTTCGCAAAAAATTTCATTGGCATTTTAGAAAACATGGTATCCATACTAATATTATAAATGTGAAAGTAACTCTGTCTGTCTGTCTGTATGTTACGTTTTCCCGCCTAAACCGCTGAACCGATCATCACGAAATTTGGCAGAGATATAGCCTGGGATATGGAGAAGGACATAGGCTACTTTTTTACGCGATAACCGACATCCACGCGGGCGGAGCAAAAAAAACAGCAAAAAAAATCATGTCCGTTATATGGGAGCCCCCTTAAATATTATTTTTTATGTTTTTTAGTATTTGTTGTTATAGCGGCAACAGAAATACATCATCTGTGAAAATTTCAACTGTTTAACTATCACAGTTCATGAGATGCAGCCTGGTGACAGACGGACAGACAGACAGACAGACAGACAGACGGACAGCGGAGTTTTAGTAATAGTGTCCCATTTTACCCTTTGGGTACGGAACCCTAAAAACTAACTCTTCAGCTTTAGAATAGACTACATCGCAGAGTTGATCATTATTTTGCTGCGGAGTTATTATAAAACAGTTATATCTCCTAAGATATTCATTGAAATTAAATGATGTAAAGGCAACTTTGTTCAAAATGAAATACTTGTGATGAATAACGTATTTATTTGGATAAGGATTAATACCATGTTTATGAAAACTCCTTCGCAAATAATGCATTAATTTCGAACAAATTTGATTACCATAAAAAAGGTTATAGTGAGTCAATCTTTAAAGATAGACATATGCTGTCGCGGATACATGATATTTGCGTAACTTAAACCGTTTACGCAAAAAGGAATAATTTTTACCGTTTTTGCAACATTTTTCATTTATGCTCCGCTCCTTTTGGTTGTAGCGTGATGTTATATAGCCTATAATATTCCTCAATAAATGGACTATCCAACACAAAAATAATTTTTCAATTCCAACTAGTAGTTCCTGAGATTAGCGCGTTCAAACAAACAAACAAACAAACAAACTCTTCAGCTTTATAGATAAGTATAGATAGATAGATAGATAGATAGATAGAATACTCTTTATTATGTACACCATACAAATTACAGATATAAATGTAGAACTGTTACATAGGGTGTCACAATGGGCGGTCTTATCGCTAAAAGCGATCTTTTACAGACAACCTTACCTTCTTTTATAGATATAGATGTGAACCGTCCGAAAATAGGACACCAATGAACGATTTGGCGCGCTGCAGCCACCTGGTGAACGCGGGCGGAAATACGTCATCATCGTGTTGTCAAGAAGGAGATAGTTGCATACGAGTATACCTATTTAAATGTGACACGGAAACGGAAGATGCTAGACTCAAATTATGTTTATATGACCCCGAATGAGGCCGAAGGACACAACGAAACCAGTGCTTCCAAAACTCTATCATACGCACACATTTTCACGCGCACAGTCACACTTTTGCTGTGTACTACACGAGATACGATGAACGAAGAACAAGCAAGGTGTAGTACTGCTTATGGTCACGGGAGCGCTGTCTCCGCGCGATGACGCATGGTGGCTAATAATCGTTGTTCGAATGAGTTAGTTCCAACAAAAAGCAATAGATGGCGCGTAAATAAAAAACGCGAAGCGAATGGCGAAATAAGTTAGATTAATAAATTACCATGTAGTTATTTATTTATCAGTTTATATTATTATATTTTAATTTAGTTAGAGGGGCGTATATGTATGGAGGGACTCCAGGGTATGCAGAGCTTATTTGCATGTATGGAGTGCACGCCACTGTACTCATTCTCATAACTGTTTGGCGGAATGTAAGCAACACAATATAAATAAAAGTCTACTTTATAAATAAACGGTAGCACAAACCAGTTCGAAAACCCTATCATCAATGTTGACGTCACTCGGGCCGGCCACTCGCCGCAGTTCTAAACGCGGTGTGGCCACGAGACACGCGCCGCCCTGCTTTCGTCCGTCCGCGCGATCGCAGCGCAGTATTGTATAACCAGGTGGCATTATTTCAGCGTCATGAATAGATTTGTTGTAGCCTGTTTCAGTAATGGCGAACAAATCTGCTTCTGAAGATGACACACGCGCATTGAACTCTTCCAATTTTGTACGCAAACCTCTCACGTTTTGGTAGTAAATCTACAATCGGTGTGCTACGTATTTTTTGGTTTTTTGGTTGTTGTACCACACCCATTCACAGAATTCAATGTTCACTGGCCAATTTTCCGATTGACATAAGGTATTATAACTGCTTTCAGGCACACTAATGATAAAAGAAGCATAATCCCTTTCAGTCTTATCTTTTATTATTTCTACCGTGACTGGTACTAACGATCCACATATATTTTTCACGTATTTTTCCAAGTTTTCTACTGTAGTTTCCTTACAAAGGCGCCATACATGCAAAAACTTTTTACGTTCAGTTCCCTTTATGTCTACTGCACTCGTGCTCCCACCTCTTTTTACTTCAGTGTTTGGATATCTACTTTTTTTCTTATTTACTGTTATCCAGTTTCGTTCCTTTTGAGATGCTAACTCCTCTGTTTCTGTAATTTTTCCAGACTGATTCCTTCCATTTTCTGGTCCATTTATCTCCTTTACAACTGCACTTTTTTCGATTCCTTCTTTGTTAGATGGTTTCGTGGCCACACGTTCTTTTGTCAGAACTTTATTTCCAATTACCCGATTTTGGTTTTGATTAGTTGCCGCTGCAAATGTTCGAGTAGGTCCTATATTCCACTCTTCTATATCATCTTTCTTCTTTTCTACCTCCAGGTTTATGCTGTTCAGCAGTACTAGGCTTCTATTTCTTACCAATTAAAAGTGCAATTACACAACAAAAGGCACTAAAAACAGCTTAAAGCTTTATAACGGATTTACGGTGCATTATAATGGTACAATTGTATGCTATTAAGCAGCATTAGGCATTATCTTACTACTTAAAATGCTATTGTAGACCCTAAGGCACTAAAAAAGCTGAAAGTTGTATAACGGACTTACGTAGCAGTATAATGGTTCATGTTTATGCTATTAAACGGCACTAAGCATTTATTTACTACTTAAAAATGCTATTATAAATCCAAATTCACTAAAAACTGCTGAAAGCTTTACAGCTGCGTTGTGGTTTGCTGCACTAAAACTAAAGGCTTTACAAAAGCATTTTGATATGCCATTATTCAACCGTTATACAGTGTAAAGCATCATATTGGTTTTGATATGCCAATATAAAGCGTCAAGATGCTCGGTGAACTTGAATAAGAGTTTATACGGACCTTAAGTTCTACATAATTTTTCTATTCGTTACTTGGTGATATTAAAGCCCAGATATGTGCCAGTGGCCTTGAGTGGTTAGCTTGCGTGTTCTGTACTGATCTCACGCAACGCGTCGTACGTCCAGCCAGTAATAGGACTCGCCCATCCAGGAGCGCTTCCCCAAATAAGACGTATTATTAATTTATTATATACTTAAAATAAAATGTATTTTAATAAAACACGTAAAGTAAAAGATCAATAATTAAATTATCCTTAAAAAGGTGAAGGTTTCAGAAAAATACGCTTGATAGATTTTGCGTGATTCTCAGTTTTTTATCCGCGTTTGCCATAACTTTACAAATTAATTTCACTATGTAATCCATACTAATATTATAAATGTGAAAGTAACTCTGTCTGTCTGTCTGTATGTTACCTTTTGTCGCCTAAACCGCTGAACCGATCATCATGAAATTTGGCAGAGATATAGCCTGGTATATGGAGACGGACATAGGCTACTTTTTGACGCGATAACCGACATATACGCGGGCGGAGCCGCGGGCAAAAGCTAGTATAAACATAATCTAAAATATTCACATACTAAGTTATTAAGAAAATGCTCTAATTTAACATACCTATAATGATATTTCCAAATCATTAACACTACTCGTTTAGACGTGATCTTCAGTATTAAATCATTAAAAGTCAGTTATCGTCACCTTAATAACACTATTGACTAATTGAATATCTAAACAGAAATAATTTATCAATAAATCTAAAAAAAAACTGTTTATATACAATTTAAAAAATCTAACAATGCTAAATACAATGTTAAAATTAATTAATATACATAAAATTGAAGAAGTGACGCAAACAAAATTTTTAGGCATAACTTTAGATCAAGACATAAACTGGAAAGCACAAATGGATAACGTCTCCAAACGAATAAATACGTTCGTATTTGCACTTAAAAAAGTCAGAAATATTAAAAATATTAAAACGGCAATAACGTCCTACCATGCATGCGTTGAATCAGTGCCCCGCTATGGCTTGATAATGTGGGGTAATAGCACAGATTAAAATAGAGCATTTATTGCAAAAATAAAAATGCAGAGCAATAAACGGGCTTCGACCTGACGAATCCTGTAGGTCGATATTTAAAAAGGCTTGTTGCCGCTACCGTCTCTTTACTTTTATGAAACATGTATGTTTGTGAGGAAGCATAAGGAATTATTTAGTAATGCAGATGATTTATATCCTCGTAACTGACGAGACCTCCACAGGCTCGCACTGGATGGCCTTCCGAGACTAGCTAAATATAATAAAAGTTGTATATCTATGTGTGTACGTATAAACATATAATAAGATCCCAAATAATCTCAAGACTTCAAAAACGTACTTGGCCGGTTTTATGTCATACAAACAGCATGTGTTTTAAAAGACGTTCATACATAACTTATCTTTTTCAGTGTTTGCTAAACAAACGCCCTGGTTTTTTAACAGTCGCATATATGCTAATATCTTTTTTTACTATTCACAGAAATTTGAGGAAGACAAACAAACATACAAAGCCAAAATTGAAACGATCGAAAGCACCAAAGAATCAATTCTGGAAGACTGCGACGAGGTGCTCGCGAATACGATACAGAACGACACGAGAGCCTTGCGCAAACGATACGAGAGCGTCGCGGATAGGGCGCTCACTTTGAACGAGAGCTTGCGGAGAGGTCACACTTATTCTACCTAACATCTATTTTAATTTGTCTTTATTTATACAATTTCATATGTTACATTGGAAGACGTCAACAAGTCATCGTTGAAAACCAGCGCTGTGGCTTGGCTCATTTTCGTGCATCAGGCAGGCTGTTTGCTGTGCCTCTATGTCGCACGGTTGCGCGTGATAAGTCCTCCAGTATCTCACACTCCGGCCGCACTTAATGTTCTCTTGGCTTTTCATCCAGTTTTAACCTCAACTTAAATTTTGATTTTGTTTATGTTTTTAAATATTGTAATTGGTTTTAAACCGTTTGAATGAAAGTAATAGTTATTTATGCAACTGTTGTATAATAAGGGGTATTAAAACACGAATGTGGGTTTATCAATCTCGGCTTCGCCTCGTGTGATAATAGTATCACATTCATGTTTTAATACCTAATTATTACAGTTGCATACAAGACTTCATCTACACCCATGACATGAATCCTCTATAAAAGGTTCTGAAACAGTTTTGCAATACTAATATCGAACAAAAATGGCGGGATACGACGCTATAGTGTAGTATAGTGAAACGTGCGTGCGTGACAATGTTCTTTTTTTGAAATTCATAAAGATACCACGAATTGAGTAGTGAGAATGGAAGGGAGGATGATGATTCCTTCCTTACTCATCAAACAGATGACTCGTAAAAGCAAAGGAGTTGCATTATGAAATTCAGTACAACATTATAACTCCCGTTTGGATGCTATTACGGGTACTATGACACTGGGTGTTTTAATGTTGGCAATAAGCTGTTTCAGAAGCTTAGTAGACAAACGAGTCCCAGCCTTACCCTGAGCGTAGGTCGTAGGGCTAGTGGTTGAAGATTGCGCTCGTGGCAGGCCTGGAGCGCACGGAGGCGCTGTTCCGCCAGCTGGCGGCCACCGAGGCGTGGCTGGAGCAGCTGCAGGCCAGCACGCCGCGCGAGCACGAGTGCCGCATCGCCGACTCGGCCGCGCTGTACCGGGTCAAGGCGCGCTTCCAGGCGCTGCGCGACCAGTGCGACGCGCGCACGCCGCCCTTCCGCGCGCTCAACGAGGCCAGCAACGACATGCTGCTGGCGGCCCCGCCCGGCGCGCCCGCCGCGCTGGCCAAGCGCGTCACGCACCTCAACGCGCGCTGGACCGACGTCACGCACGGCGTGTACGAGCGCTACAAGTGAGTGCCGTAGCCTTCGGCCGGTCTCCTCGCCGACACGAACCGCCGAACGCTTTGAGTTGTAACAATCACGCATTCACGCCCCTAGGGTGCTGGCCGAGGCGTGGCACGAGTCGGGCGAGCTGCGCGCGTGGCTGGCGCAGGAGCGCGCGTGGCTGGACGGGCTGCAGCGCCGCCTGCGCCGCTCGCCCAACGCGCCCGCCGACGCCGAGGAGATCTCCGACGAGCTCTACGTGAGTACTTCCGGGAACCATCACGCCCCTAGGCTGCTGGCCGAGGCGTGGCACGAGTCGGGCGAGCTGCGCGCGTGGCTGGCGCAGGAGCGCGCGTGGCTGGACGGGCTGCAGCGCCGCCTGCGCCGCTCGCCCAACGCGCCCGCCGACGCCGAGGAGATCTCCGACGAGCTCTACGTGAGTACTTCCGGGAACCATCACGCCCCTAGGCTGCTGGCCGAGGCGTGGCACGAGTCGGGCGAGCTGCGCGCGTGGCTGGCGCAGGAGCGCGCGTGGCTGGACGGGCTGCAGCGCCGCCTGCGCCGCTCGCCCAACGCGCCCGCCGACGCCGAGGAGATCTCCGACGAGCTCTACGTGAGTACTTCCGGGAACCATCACGCCCCTAGGCTGCTGGCCGAGGCGTGGCACGAGTCGGGCGAGCTGCGCGCGTGGCTGGCGCAGGAGCGCGCGTGGCTGGACGGGCTGCAGCGCCGCCTGCGCCGCTCGCCCAACGCGCCCGCCGACGCCGAGGAGATCTCCGACGAGCTCTACGTGAGTACTTCCGGGAACCATCACGCCCCTAGGCTGCTGGCCGAGGCGTGGCACGAGTCGGGCGAGCTGCGCGCGTGGCTGGCGCAGGAGCGCGCGTGGCTGGACGGGCTGCAGCGCCGCCTGCGCCGCTCGCCCAACGCGCCCGCCGACGCCGAGGAGATCTCCGACGAGCTCTACGTGAGTACTTCCGGGAACCATCACGCCCCTAGGCTGCTGGCCGAGGCGTGGCACGAGTCGGGCGAGCTGCGCGCGTGGCTGGCGCAGGAGCGCGCGTGGCTGGACGGGCTGCAGCGCCGCCTGCGCCGCTCGCCCAACGCGCCCGCCGACGCCGAGGAGATCTCCGACGAGCTCTACGAGAGTACTTCCGGGAACCATCACGCCCCTAGGCTGCTGGCCGAGGCGTGGCACGAGTCGGGCGAGCTGCGCGCGTGGCTGGCGCAGGAGCGCGCGTGGCTGGACGGGCTGCAGCGCCGCCTGCGCCGCTCGCCCAACGCGCCCGCCGACGCCGAGGAGATCTCCGACGAGCTCTACGTGAGTACTTCCGGGAACCATCACGCCCCTAGGCTGCTGGCCGAGGCGTGGCACGAGTCGGGCGAGCTGCGCGCGTGGCTGGCGCAGGAGCGCGCGTGGCTGGACGGGCTGCAGCGCCGCCTGCGCCGCTCGCCCAACGCGCCCGCCGACGCCGAGGAGATCTCCGACGAGCTCTACGTGAGTACTTCCGGGAACCATCACGCCCCTAGGCTGCTGGCCGAGGCGTGGCACGAGTCGGGCGAGCTGCGCGCGTGGCTGGCGCAGGAGCGCGCGTGGCTGGACGGGCTGCAGCGCCGCCTGCGCCGCTCGCCCAACGCGCCCGCCGACGCCGAGGAGATCTCCGACGAGCTCTACGTGAGTACTTCCGGGAACCATCACGCCCCTAGGCTGCTGGCCGAGGCGTGGCACGAGTCGGGCGAGCTGCGCGCGTGGCTGGCGCAGGAGCGCGCGTGGCTGGACGGGCTGCAGCGCCGCCTGCGCCGCTCGCCCAACGCGCCCGCCGACGCCGAGGAGATCTCCGACGAGCTCTACGTGAGTATTTCTAGGAACCATCACACCTGATTGCGCGATGCGGGATTTGTGACGTCAGGTCTTTGGTGCGTAGTTCGCATGTGGCGTTGTAGATGCCACCACATCACTCTCCTCCGGAGAACGGTTCTCGGTGAGTCGGAACTGTCTGACTGATTCCCCAGTGAGTCGGCGTGGCGCTGCGGTATGCTCGAGTGAGTCGGACGTGGTACAGCTCAAAGTTGAGGCTGACTGCTAGCGTGGACCAGGAGAGGATTGAAGAGCTCTGCTTGTGGATCGGCCGAAATTGCAGTGTGCTGTGCCCAGGTTGCTGACGAGGCTGAGGGTGATGACCAGGTATGCGTGTTCGCTGCATGCAGGTGGTCAGGATACCCGTTGAAGCTATGGGTGCTGGCTGGCTGTTTGACTCGCCGCTCGAAAGCTGGAGGAAGTGATGATGATGACGTCACGCTGAAGAAGTTGCTCGAAGGCTGCGCTAATGTCCATGTTCTACGTCACCAGTATAGAGGTATGAGGAACAGGGTGTAAAGTTTACTCATTCTCTATTGAAAGGGGAGAATCCTCCGACCAGATGGGTGTTGTGTCTGGTGGGCAACTGCCCGACGGTTGATGTCGGGATGTTGTTATGTTAGTCGCGCGGTAAACTCTGATTGCGTGATGCAGGATTTGTGAAGTCAGGTCTTTGATGCGTAGTTCGCATGTGGCGTTGTAGATGCCGCCACACAATCATCAATACAACTATCTAAGTTCAATTCACTTTATTTAATGATTAATTCATGACACATGACACAAATTCTGGAAAAACATATTTTATACCATTCCCCCTCTAAAAATCTTATTTTATTCACTGAAAACAGTAAATAAAAAGCACTTTTAATCACTATTTTGGTGTTTGAATTTAGAACACCCAATACCTCCTTGCGAAAAAATACTCGATGCAAACTCCTTGTGCAAAGATTTCTCGACATCAAACTCCTTGTGTAAATAACTCCTCGAGATTTGATTTGTCGACATTTTGGAAAAGGAGTTTAGCATTAGAATAAAAACTGTTTTGTGTTCTTTGCTGTCATTTGTAAATTGGCGCTATTTTGAATACTGTAAGATAAACGAACATAGAGTTTAGTGTTACTTAATAATAAATCGATTGAAAATGCATTCAAGTGATGAAGAAGATGTGTTAACACTTGAGTTTATGAAAGAGAGGGCGGCCGATATATTTTCCTAATTACTCTGAATTTTAGTAATTGTTCCAATTTTAGTGGCATTTTAATTTATTTAATCTTCCTTTTTTCTTCACTAAATGTCTATTTTCGCTTAAATCTTTCTTTTTCTCGTAGTCATGGTATAAAGTATAGTATGCAACTCTTGAATAAAACGGATTTATATCGAGGGCCATGAATCACTAGCGTCGCTCAGGATTCTCACTCAAAACAATGAATGAATGAATCACTCCCTAAGAATCCTTCACTTGCTCGCGATTCATCTGTGGCCCTCGCTTTAAATCCGTTATTTATTCACTAACTGCATAATATACTATTATAGCATTCCCCGTCTAAAAAGCTTATTTTATTCACTAAAAACAGTGAATAAAAAGCACTTTTAATCACTATTTTGGTGTTTGAATTTAGAACACCAATATATTCGACCTCTATCTCAATGCTATATAACCTCCTTGCGAACTATAGTTCTGTATAATTTAGCAGCATTTTTTCAATTTTGTAAATGTGAATACCATGGAGTCGTTTACTATGTTATTATGATTTATGTTGACTTGAAAGAGCATGGCAGTTGAGAGTATTTGTCATGCTCACTTAAATGTTTCACTGATGACGGCGCGTGTGTTGGATCATTCGGTTCCCTACAAAATGGTTGAGCTGGATGGTGCTGATCCAAGCGTCATGTTCGTGAACGGGCGCCGTCAGTTGGGACTGGTCATCTCTTGACTGCCAGGGCTTATTTTTAATTTGTAATTTTATATTTTGAATTGTTTTATTAGTTTTTACATTGTCTCACATATAGAAGCAACAAGAATAATGTACCCAGGATTATGTAATATCTTGATTTAAAAGAGTGTCCTTGGAGTTTCTTGTCCGTTCTTCTCCATAGTGATCTACGAATTGGAATGGGCATCTAGCTTCAACTTTCTGACTAACTGACCGTCTCTTTGACAATTCAAAAGTGCCTGTAAATGGTTTAATTGAAATAAATGGTTTGAGTTTGAGTTTGCGAAAATTAGGTACTCGATACAAACAATATGTCTATGAAGCCTGTATCTTTGTAAAAAACAACATGTATTTATTTAAAGCTGTCGAAAGTCAACGACGCTCAAAAAAGTTGCACCCGTTAGGCACAAAAACCAAATTTCTATACAATAGTATATATGCAATGGCTCCAAAACTTTACAACAAATTGCCTGATGAAATTGTATCAAGCAGTAGCATGAATGAGTTCAAACATAAGCTTTTTAAATTATTAATTAACAAGGCGTATTATTCTGTTAATGAATATCTTAATGACAAATTAAAATAATATTTTTATAATTTTATGTTTGTTTGTTTAAAATGTTACTATTTAATTTATTATTGTATACGAAATTATGACTAAATACTTACTACCTATTTGTTTATGTGCCGTTTTCATTTATTGACATTTTATTTGGCATGAAATTGTGACATGTTATTTTCTTGACTTTATATTTTTATTTTATTAATGCGACATTATGATTACCTCAACAAATTTTGTATGCCTTCTGGCGGGACATAGTATGGACCAATATTTCTTTGTAAAACACCTGTATATTAACCTATGTTCACAAAATTAATAAATGAATTGAATTGAATTGAATAGTCGATGGCACGGTTGAAGCAATTGAATGCGGTGCTGCGTGTCGCGGGTTCGATTCCCGCTCGGAACCAATATTTGTATGAACTACAAGTAGTTGTTCCGGGTCTGGCTGTTTGTGTATGTGACTTTAAATGTTTGTAAACGCACCCACAATACAGGAGAAATTGCTAGTGTGGGGAAAAGTAAAAAAAAAAAAAAAACTCCTTGAGAACTCCACGCCCTTCAATGTCCCAAGATGCCCCAGAGTTTCCTCCAGCAGAAAGTTCTGACCATCGACAGGAAATAAATATCGCTTTACAGGTTGACCATCCTAATAATAATAATAATAAGAAAATCACTCCAAAATTGTTCCAATTTTAATGTGCATTTTAATTAATTTAACCTTCCTTTTTTCTTCATTTAATGTCTATTTTCGCTTAAATCTTTCTTTTTCTCGTAGTCATGGTATAAAGTATAGTATGCAACTCTTGAATAAACCGGATTTATATCGAGGGCCATGAATCACTCGCGTCGCTCAGGATTCTAACACTTGAATCACTCGCTGCGCTCGTGATTCAATCATCATGAATCACTCCCTACGGTCGTGATTCAGTCGTTGCAATCCTTCACTTGCTCGCGATTCATCTGTGGCCCTCGCTTTAAATCCGTTCTTCATTCACTAATTGCATAATATACTATATTACGATCACAAATAATATTTTGATCAACACACAACCTGACACTGACCTGAAAATTTACTAAAAAAGAAAACAGAATTTCGCGAGCTTCTTTGGCGCATGCAGGATGCGCTAAAGTAGCTGACGAAATTCTAATCTGCTAAGTTTATGATCGTTATGTGCAGGACCTAGAGAACTATATCCAGAACCACAGCGACGAGCGACTGTCGCGCATCCAGGACATCGGGCGCCAGCTGATCGACGCGCACATCATGCCGGGTTGGATCCAGGCCGAGATCGACGCCGTCACCGACACCTGGAACACGCTCCGGGCTGAGGTATAGCTGCATTTATATCATACTATTATCTACTGACGGAGGGATATAACGGGTGTCAAAAGATGCTTTACGAAGCCCAGAGTCAATTACACTCAACGTCATTATAATCAATATTTTGTACTGGACCATACCTGGGAACCTTCTGGTTACAGAAATATTAAGGAGTTATTATTATTATAGTTTAGGCGAGTGCAATATTCGTTTGGAATATTGCTATCTCTGTTTGACAAAAGTAAGCATGTGGCGGACGCGGTGCGCAGCAAAAATCAAAATATTTTATTTCACGTTTTCCTACATTGGCTCTTATGAAACGTCAGAAGCTAGGTGCATGGTTCCAATTGATTGTCTCCTATGGAGAAGAACCGGCAGGAAACTTCACGGTTACTCTTTTAACAATAATTGGCTTTACAATATTTTTATTTATTTATTTAGTAGGGTCGGTCGTTGGGTGCCGTAGCGAACGGTCGTGTCGATAGGGCTCTCCGACAGTTTAAAAAAAATACTGCGCCCCTTAGCAGCATGCGCACATGTTGAGTTTTGCGCCTCTTGTCCGTGTCCGTGTTTATTTTTTTGCGTGTTTGTGTCGGTGTCGCCAAATAAAATTCGTTAGAGTTGTGCAAAGGTGTGGTGGACATACGAAAACCAGTGCATACGAGGAACTGCCAAAGGATCCTGAGACCCCGAGCAAGTTATCTTGGTGAGATCGTTCCGAATTATTCAGTGACTTGCTACTAGTCACAGTCACTAAATCTGCTTCCCATAATAATTCAAGCTCATGGTTAGCGCTAACTGCTACGGTAACTCCAGATCTTCCACGGTTTCACATGAATTGTTTCTAGGACCGTTTCGGTTTTCGACTCTATTTCGAGTGCGGTAGAGTTCATTTGGTCAAGGTCTGGATAAATTGTGAGAAAAATTAGTTCTTTGCCTGAGATAAATTCGATTTTCTTCTGACCCTTCATACCAAAATAGGAGTTAAGTACTTACTTAGTTGACTTATAGAAACGTTTTAAGAATCAGGAATTACTGGCTGTAAGAGTGAGAGAAGCGAGCTCGAAAATTTCGGCAGTAACATATTTTGTCAAATTGTATCGATCGATAATGCGCCAATCAGGAGCGCCAAAACTGTGGTAAAAAATTTAAGGAAATCGTGTCGACATTGTCCTTCAAGGCGTCGGTAAGACCGGGACCACTGGAAATTAAAATTTTAAAAACCAAAGATGTTTTTCCTTTAATTTTTTATCACAGAGGCACTTATCCGCCTGTGGTTCGCCGTGACATAGACCTATTGCAAGAGAAAGAAAGTATACTTTTTATATCGCCAAATAAAGTGGAGCTTTTTTTTTTAAACGGAGAGTTCCTGACTGAATTCAACTGCGCCCACCCGCAACTCGCTAACACCGTTTGACGATGTATGCCTACGCTTATCACGTAGTGATTTCCTCAGTGCGCCAATCGCACAGAAAGAGAATAAGTGCTGCGCGTCGCAGTTATTGCAAAGTTGCGGTGCGCTGGGTGGTGCACTCGTCTGGCACGGGCCCCGGTTTGCCCCTAGATGAGGCTGGTTAGCCTCTCCTGCTGCCCGCACATCAACAAGTGCTATTGCGCAGGCGGCGTCCCGCAGCTTGCTGCTGGAGCGAGCCGTGAGCGAGGCGGCGCGCTCCGAGGTGTCGGTGGACCAGCTGCAGCAGTGGCTGGAGCTCGTGGCGCGCCAGCTGGAGCCGGGCCGCGCCGCGCTGCCGGCGCAGCGCCTGCAGGTCAGAGCTCGTCTGGGCGGCCAGCGCCGCGACGCGCAGAGAGTGACTCGCTCTGTTGCAGGCCCTGCGCGACGAGTTCCCGGCGTGGCGCGCGCGGCTGCGCGACGTGCGCGCGCAGGCGGCCGCGTACGGCGCCGCGGGCCGGCGCGAGGCAGCGCTTCGCCTCAAGGAGCAGCTGGAGCTGCTGCAGGTGACTACTACACTAGTGTCTAAGTTGTTGTTGTTGTTGTTGCTGATACTAACCAAGTTAACTCCAGTCGGAAATTAAAGATTTTCTATCCCGACCGACCCGACTGCACTTCAGCAAGAATTGTTTCTCACGCGTAGGTATCTATCTTTGTATGTGAGATTCTTTAGAAGCATCCTAACGGCTGGATGGATTTTAATTTATGAGGTATCTATCGACTGGTCTTAGTCGCGCGATGGTTTACGCTTTGTTTTCATAAAATCAGTATGGCGGATTTTATTAAATGGATAGTAAAAAGAAAATTTTGAAAAAAATAACTATTTACTATAAATAATTGCTATAAACTGCAGAAGACTGCTTCAAAAGTGTTGTTTCTGTAAATCGTTTTAAAATAATATAGACGCATTTAGGAATTTGTGGAGCAAGTGGGCCTTAGACTGCTAACAATGTATTCGTCGTGTAACGTGTGTGCCCTCCACAGCGCAAGTTTGACACTGCGGAAGAATGGCTGCGCCTCGCTAGCAGCTGCGAAGACACAGCCGTCCCTCCCGCTGCACACGACACAGAGATCAGCGCGCGCCTGGCCTGCGCCTCCGCAACGCTACAGAACGTGCAACGCGAGTGCACGCGCGCGCTTCCGCTGGCCGGGCACGAGCCCGACAGCGTGCGCGCGCAGCTCAGGACCTGTCTCGTGAGTACACTATGCGCACGCCGCTCACGACACAGAGATCAGCGCGCGCCTGGCCTGCGCCTCCGCAACGCTACAGAACGTGCAACGCGAGTGCACGCGCGCGCTTCCGCTGGCCGGGCACGAGCCCGACAGCGTGCGCGCGCAGCTCAGGACCTGTCTCGTGAGTACACTATGCGCACGCCGCTCACGACACAGAGATCAGCGCGCGCCTGGCCTGCGCCTCCGCAACGCTACAGAACGTGCAACGCGAGTGCACGCGCGCGCTTCCGCTGGCCGGGCACGAGCCCGACAGCGTGCGCGCGCAGCTCAGGACCTGTCTCGTGAGTACACTATGCGCACGCCGCTCACGACACAGAGATCAGCGCGCGCCTGGCCTGCGCCTCCGCAACGCTACAGAACGTGCAACGCGAGTGCACGCGCGCGCTTCCGCTGGCCGGGCACGAGCCCGACAGCGTGCGCGCGCAGCTCAGGACCTGTCTCGTGAGTACACTATGCGCACGCCGCACACGACACAGAGATCAGCGCGCGCCTGGCCTGCGCCTCCGCAACGCTACAGAACGTGCAACGCGAGTGCACGCGCGCGCTTCCGCTGGCCGGGCACGAGCCCGACAGCGTGCGCGCGCAGCTCAGGACCTGTCTCGTGAGTACACTATGCGCACGCCGCACACGACACAGAGATCAGCGCGCGCCTGGCCTGCGCCTCCGCAACGCTACAGAACGTGCAGCGCGAGTGCAAAAATAATCCGAATTCCAATCAAAATTACTGATTGCACAGCAAAATACTCACATCAAAATATAACTAAATAAGCAACAATTTATATTCGTGGTGCACCGCTATTTATCTTAAAGTAAAGCTTTTTAATTATTTATCTGAAAAAGTAACATTGAAAGAAATAAACATCGAAGCGGGTCTAAATTAGTTTCCAAGCAATAATAATGGGTAGTCGACGAGCTCCCGCTTCGCGGGATACCCTATTTATGGGTGGTTAAAAAAAATTGCCGGCGGGGTCTTTTTCGCTCGCTTTTTTCGTTCACTAGACCCCGCAATCCCCTTCGAACCTAACCCGTCCGAGTCGGGGTGCCCCAAATCCCGATTAGTTTATTTGTAGTGAAATAATTTATTTGATGTAAAAAAGAATATAAATGATGGAAATAAATTCATAGGTGATAAAAAACAAATGTGCAATTAATAATATCGCTTAATAAATCAATATTTTGCGCGGATTGACAATTCACCTCAATCGAAGGAAAATGTTTAAACATTTAAAACAATCTGCCACCACGCTACGCTGGTATTCTGATAAGGCCCGCTGCAATGCTACGGACAGTTATGGATATAGGATAATAAAAAACAGTCAAATACAATAACCCGATTACACTCGTATCCTATCAATAGAAAATCCCTAGTCGGTTAATTATTCGTGTACTTGAACAAGACTCGAACAGACGAAATTTGAGATAGAAATTAAGGCGATATGATCCGACAGAGACCGCGATTACTAGTTTTTAGAATCCATGAGAAACCTGAAAAACAGTGGTATAAAAATAAAATAAAATAAAAACTTGTTACTTAAGGATCTGGCGGATATGCAATCGCTTTTAATAACACAATTAGATTAACTATTCGATTAAGATAGAAAAAAATCATAAAGTTACTCCTTTTCGTAATGCTAAATCAATCTCATGGCTACAAAAAAGACCCATTTTTCATAATTTTTATATGATTGAAAAGGTATTAAGATTGTCTAGTGCAATTCGCTGAGTTTGTCTTGATAAAATGATTACAATAATGACTATGATCAAATACCTACCAAATGCGCAAGGCAACCACTCGCAACTTCACGGCGAGTTTACTTCAGTCGCGTTGGCGCTCTTAGACAACAGACCTATGTCAGTGCTTTACTCGCGATCACGTGACCGTACGTGAAAATATTATTGAGCAACAATGGGCGATAAACGAAAAAAAACAGAAAAAGAAATCACGAATAAACAAAGAAAATTCTCTCCAAAGAAACCTGAAAAATTTAGTAAATGTTGAATTTATATCTTCCAGATTTTATTTTGATTTATTCATGTCTTTACGCACGTATAACCTCGCCACACGACCACAGAGTACAGACGTATTTTGTTTTCTTTTGTTTTTTTTCGTTCGTTTAGTGGTGTTCCCGCTAAAATGTCAACCGGTCAAGTATTAGTCGATTTATCGAATTCTACAGCCAGATCGTGTTGCAAGTACAAAATAAAAGCTTATTATTTTCCGAGTGACTAATAACTTAAAAGTCGACTAAATGTTTGCAACAAATAAAATAACTTGCCAGCGATTAAATATTTTCGCGACTATTATATTATGTAAGGTTCAAAATTAAAGGTGTTATAAAAACTAAAAACTAGCAGCTGCGTTTAGGTAGCAAATAAACTATACCAGTCAAATAAAATATTAGGCGAGGAGCTATAAATAATGACTTGGCGACTAATAATGTTAGTAGGGTGGCAAAGATAATATATTACCAACTATTACTATTACTATTTTCTTTAATAGAGCGGTAACGGAACCACTAACAATTAGCAAATTTTTATAGTGTCTCCCGATTGGCCGGTTTCTATTTTCGGACACTTTATTAAAAAGATGCATATTACATTTAACGAAAACAGACACATCGAAAATATAAAGCTATGGGAATGTTAGTAATTTTAGGGACTTAAATACAAGGGCTAATTATTTTTAAGGCGTATAACAACTTATTAGGCGCTTCGTGATTCGTCATTTTGAACTGAGTGAAATAGGTTAGGTTAGGTTAAAACTGTGACCAACCACGCGCGAGCCGAGCGAGCGTAGCGAGCGGTGCCGCGGCAGCGGCCGGCGAGCGCTACTTTCAAGTTGCTAGCAGAAATGTTTTTACCATTGTCTAATTATCAAAGTAGAAAATAGGCTTTCATAAATTAGACAATGAGGTATAAACAACCTCATTGTATAATTTATAAAATAAAAAATCACTGCCAATTTAAATTTAAACAAAGCTACTTTATACTTAAAATGTTACTTCACTGTAAACTGCCAACCTATTATTTTTGCTACCCATTTTAATTATTTTTAAAACCCTAAATCAGATTAGATTGTCGCCGCGTTAAATACATGCCCAAAATAAATGTCAAATATTTCGTCCAATTGCGAAAGTGACCCTGAGAAAAGTTATGCACCAATGGTGTTCATTAGATATTTCGAGGGTTTTATCAGCACAAACAGTGTATCATGCGACATTTCGGAGGATTTCGTTTTGTTTTCACATTGTTGGTACTTACGTGAATTATTTTAAAATTATTATTTGTGTCGCACTTTTATTTCGTGTTGTAATTTGGTACAATTGATTGCTTTAAGAATTTGACTGAAATTTCGTATTTTGATTTTGTGTTTGTTATCTTTAGGTAAGGACTCATTCACGTTCAGAACATAAGTACTTTTATTATATTAAATCATTTGTTTCGGTTTCTATTCACATAGTGAATCACATTAAAATTAATATTAAGTTAGAATTTTGAGATATAGCCTGGGATATGGAGAAGGACATAGGGTACTTTTTTATGCGATAATCGACATCCACGCGGGCGAAGCCGCGGGCAAAAGCTAGTGCTATATAAAACGCTCTTATTAACAGACTTCAAAAAAAGGAGGTATCTCAATTCGACCGTTACGTGTATATATTTATGTATTTTTTTAAATGTTTGTTCGCAGATAACTTCGTCGTTTATGAACCGATTTTGATGATTTTTTTTTGTTGGAATGGATATATCCCAAGTTTCCCCTCAAGTTTTAAAATGTTACACTGCTACAATATTGAATTCTTTACGAATAATCTAAAGAATACTTAAAAAAGAATTTACTAGTTCGACATGGATTCGAACCATCGCATTACCGAATTTCGTCATACACCGGCAGTTTGACACACTAGCCATCATTTGAGGGTATCCATTAATTTTACTTACGTTTTCTTTATAAAATTAATCCATACCCTCAAATTATAACTTCAACGTTGTCTAGGAACCCGTTTGTGTCAGTTGGCAAAATATGTAATAAATGACTGATGATAACTGTAAATTATCAAATCAAATTTTCCAATAAAAATAAAAAAATCAAACGACTATTACAAAAAAAAAAAAAAAAAATTGTAAACATAATATTAATTATTATTTTTACAATATAAATCTTTTAGTAAAATAAGATCAAAGTTTTGTTAAATAATAGCAATAATAAATATTATTAAATGATTATTAAAATATTTCATTTTTCTTGATTTTTTTATTCTATTTATATATTACTAGCTTTTGCCCGCGGCTCCGCCCGCGTAGATGTCGGTTATCGCGTAAAAAAGTAGCCGTATTCCAGGCTACATCTCTGCCAAATTTCATGACGATCGATTCTGCGGTTTAGGCGTGAAAACGTAACATACAGACAGACAGAGTTACTTTCACATTTATAATATTAGTTTGGACTAGAACAAAATAAAAAAATACTGTTTTAAAAAAGCATACTGCATGATAGAAAGCACATGTTGTGCCTAGGATTTGAACCTCCAATATTATGCACGGCAAGCGGTCTTGAAACCTCCAGTCTACTTAGACGTTGTTTATTCCTTTGTAAATGTTAAGCCTATTATTGCTTGTCATTATATGCATTAATAAAAGTATTAACTTTTTATTGAATAAAAACAATATTTAAAACAAAAAATACTTATTTATTCACTAAAACAATACAGTAATTGTAATAACATGTTTTTGAAAAATACAAAAACCAACTTGGGCCTATCACGGATTTGAACGTACATGTCTTTTGGGGGGGTAACGACTTAATGGAGCTGTGTGTACTATGATAAGGACACCAGGATCTGATTATGGGATCCATGAGAAATTGAGGGAACTCCTTAAATATTATAGGCATACATATAGCGATTTTTGTATTTTCATCAACAGCTCAAGCATTTGCATTCAGAAAGTATGTATTGATGAAATGGAACTGATAAAGTAGACCACAAAAGGCCACCGGAACTCATCAATGATAAGTATTTCACGGGTGGCGATAAGATATCTCGATTAAGATAGTTTATTATTATTTTATTTAAATAAATAATTGAAATTTGAATGAAAATGGTACCATCGAACTGATCTGATGATGAAGCTGAAAAGTATGCACCGGAACTCCGTAATAAAACAATGTATCCTAGACGTGTTTGGGCTTATTGGAATTGTCATGAGATGCACTCGGGCTATAAATGGTTATTAACCGATTTTTATTTAACTTTGCTCGGGTAGATTTTTTTTAATTAGCTTCGATAATATACGTATTTAATCCACTTCGTATATCTTGTGTCACTGTTGTTTGTGCGGTGTATCAAGTAGTGGTAATCGAATTGTCGTGGGGTAGGGAGCATAACTAATAAGTGAAAAAAAAAAAAACTTTAAAAAAATACGGACTCCCAAAAAAAAAAAATAAACACTACAAAGTGAAAAATAACTTTAATTTCGGAAGTCGGTGGCAAAAAACTAAAATACTGATCCAAAGACTACAGTAGAGACACTACTAAGACTGTAGTGTTTTTTTTGGAAGTTGTTTTTTTTTTTTTGTTAAAATGTTTTTATATTCCAAAATCCACGGGAGTGAAATCGCGAGCAGAATCTAGTATAGGTATATCTTGTTCCTTCATTCGCACCGATAGCATGGAAAAAGTGAGATAATCATTTACTAAGTACCTGTCAAGGACGTTATGCTCGCTGCACTTCAATAAATATAACTTCCTACATGACACATATAAAAAATAAAAACAAAAATTATTGTTATTTTTATACATTTTCCGACTACTACTAATGAAAAAATAAAAACTGTTTTCGATATTGATGAATTCAAACATCCATACACTGAACAATACAGTCGTATATCTCGCACCTACCGCGTCCATGCGTAACGGCAGGGCACACGAGACTTGCGTTAGTGGCGCACTGGTATTCACCGAGATTTCGAAGCGCGTCGTTTCGGCCGTTCTCTATGAAGACGTAATACACTTTATTATAGGTCTATATTGGCTCACCTAAAGTTCTTTACCCGAAATTGTTCTTCCTAATGATTTGTAATCCGAATGATCACTCTTCCTAAAATTTTTCATTCTAAAGTTTTCATTCATACTATTTGTAGTGCTACCGGCGATGTTCATAACACTCATGTTTCCGAAAATTGTAATTAATAATATCATTAATGTAAATATATTCAAACTCCTACTGTTTTTTATCATAACGCTTTTATCCCTAAACATAATTACCATAATATTCATTCAGGTCAGTGTCGTCTTGGGGGCACTATGAAAAAATACTTAGAAAAATTTCGCGACTAATTTCGAGGTAGCGCTCGCCGGCCGCCGCCGCGGCACCGCTCGCTTCGCTCGCTCGGCTCGCGCGTAGTTGGTTACAGTTCTAACCTAACCTAACCTTTGGATATCTTTGGAGGTACACACCGCTATAAATAAAATTCAAGAAGACGCTTTAATTAATAAAAACAAAAAACCAACTCATATAATTAGTGAGTGCGAAGCAAGCACTTGATTATTATGAATAAAAAGAAATCTAAACAAAAAAGATATGACTTTGAATAATACTGTAAAAGATGGTTATGTTGAGAAAATATAGGAAAACAAATAAAAGTATAATAGATGTTTATTGCTACTAACATTATGAAGTTGAATGCTTCGGAATTATGAACATTAGAGACAGAGTAGTTAGGAATTGTGATTGTTAGGATGAAAAATGTTAGGAAGAACATTTTCGGATTTCCAATTATCGGAGTTGAAAATTTAGGTGAACTTTGGCACACCCCTTTATTATACTATTGTAGCGTCACTGTTAGATAAGAACAGGTTTTTGTGAACGCTGTGAATTTCTCACTTAATATTAAAATGTTTATCTACGCCCATGCTATAAAATCCTCTATAAAAGTTTCTGAAACAGTTAGCTTATTGCCAACATTAAAACACCCAGTGTCATAGTAATAGCATCCAAACGGGAGTTATAATGTTGTACTGAATTTCATAATGCAACTCCTTTGCTTTTACGAGTCATCTGTTTGATGAGTAAGGAAGGAATCATCATCCTCCCTTCCATTCTCACTACTCAATTCGTGGTATCTTTATGAATTTCAAAAAAAGAACATTGTCACGCACGCGCGTTTCACTATACTATACTATAGCGTCGTATCCCGCCATTTTTGTTCGATATTAGTATTGCAAAACTGTTTCAGAACCTTTTATAGAGGACTAGCTTTTGCCCGCGACTCTGTCCGCGTAGATGTCGGTTATCGCGTAAAAAAGCCATATTCCAGGCTATATATCTGCCAAATTTCATGACGATCGGTTCAGCGGTTTAGGCGTAAAAACGTAACATACAGACAGACAGATAGATAGACAGACAGATAGACAGACAGACAGACAGAGTTACTTTCACATTTATAATATTAGTATGGATTCATGTCATGGGTGTAGATAAAGTCTTGTATGCAACTGTAATAATTAGGTATTAAAACATGAATGTGATAAACCCACATTCGTGTTTTAATGCCCCTTATTATACAACAGTTGCATAAATAACTATTACAACGTCGTAGACGTACAGATTTTATTGTTAGTAGATAGGATGCCTACTACCTGTCCTACTTTGTTTATCTTCGTACAAAACCCAAGTAGCACAGAACTGCATTATAAGTTTTCACATAAGGCCCACAGCGTCAATCTAAGCATTTATAACGACTTATTAGAGTTCACTCGGGCTGCAACAACTGTATAGAAAAAAACGAGGCTCCAAATAGCGCTTTTTCTGTATTGTGATTCTAATAAGCACCACACACACGCCACAGATATCACTGTTATTGATCTATTAATAGTGCAGTGCTCTATCAGCAGCAAGAGCGCATATTTGTGAACACAAATAATGCAGTTTTCTGAATAAAAGTCCATGAGTGTACTTTAAAACTGTTGCATTAGAGAATAGATGAACTACCTTAACGTAAGCAGTTACTTTTGAAGTTATTTAACAAAGATTTAATGCTTTATGCTGCATATATATAAACTTTTACGCTATTAGTCAGGTGTTACTATACACTCGAATATCAGCATTTGTCTAGGCCAAGACAAAACTTTTATACAGTTACATAGCAGCGAACATGTCAGCCATTCTGTCTTGGGCTGAATAATTGAACTTATGTAGGCATTTAATCTACTGATTGAATTATATGTAACCATGAAATGAATATTTATACACCAGGGTTTCTTGACGTACATATTTAGTGACGTTTTACCAAATGTGTAAAGCCAAAGAATATTGGATGAGACGGGTTCCATATGTAATATTTATGATGAAAAACTTACTTGGACAGATTGTCCCAACGATTCAGACATGAGTGACTGTGTTATACATGATTTAGAAAAATCGATTAAAATCAATTGGGCAATAAAAAAAACAATATATGTATATATACATATATATTTTATTTCACGTAAACCTACATGTGCACTTATGACATGTCAGAAGCACAGTTCCAATTGGTCGTTTCCTAAGGAGAAGGGCCGGCAAGAAACTCCAAGGTCACTCATTTCATCTTAATTTAAGGGCTATTTAGTATTTTTCGCTGGTCACCGTAGAAGACAGATTGGCGACACCGTCTGAATTATTCTTCTTCAGTCTTATTTTGAAAAGCACCTTCTGTAAATAAAAAATAACAAAATCGTTCTTATATGTAGGTATTATTCAAGTAACGAATATTATATGCAGCAGGATTCGGCGATAAACTGATGATCTACTTATGTATAACGAACGTAGAGTAAGAACTAAAAAGGGAATTAAATGGTTTTAGCAAAACCACAGCGGCACCCTAAAAGCTTGAATCCATAAAGGTGGTACATCTGGTTAACAGCCTAAATGTGAACCACTAAAACTCTTCACAGCGATCCATAGCTGATTTGTGTCTCACAAGTGATTAACTATTTTACTATTTGCTGAATTATAGGCCACATGTGAACACCCGTACAGACCTTAGCATTAAATTAAGATTAAAACTGCTCACTTGCCATCCGCCATTTTCACTGCGTGACTGTGAACTATTGTAAAATTTTAACTTTTTATTTTGGTTTATTTTAGAAGATATCGATTGGAATTGATTTGGTTTACAATTTATTTACACTTAACCAGCTTTTTATCAATTTCTTTGTAAAAAAACCATAACATTTATTTCGTTTACTGTCCATTTAAGTTAAGTTTTATTTAGTATTTAGTGATATTATGAGAGCGCGTGAAAATTTTGAACTAAACATGTATGGTATTTCACAGTAAAATTACCTCCCCAGTAAGATTTCAAACATAATAGGAAGAAATCGAAGTTTTACTTACCTTAAATTATATTCACAAATGGCACTTGAGATCTTGCACACAACACTTACACTTATGTTTAACAAATTGACGGTTCATATTATAGAAAAATAAATAATAAAGTTCTTGCATTCCACAATTTGGCTCATAGTGTACTTTCAACTGTGTAAAAGCCTAAAAAATGTACACATTCGTCTTTCTTGCTGTATTATAGGTAACACGTGCCTTGTTAATCAGGCAAATTTCAGCTCCTGGGGCGACTGTTACACACATAAATGCTAATATAATGTTGATATAATTCAATTATTTGCTAATTGGATTTCTTATACAGCTATGTGCTGAATTATTTGTGCCCAAATTAGAGATATATCAGCAGAGGATGCGCTGTCTACGCTGATATTCAGCAAGTTTATGCAGCCAATGTTTCCACGGTGCACTGTGAAAATGCTGTTATAGAGCACTTTTGTGCTACTTGGGAATGGGCCCTCAATTCTCATACACGTATAAGTTTATTACGCAAATAAAATGAAATCATTAACTTAAAGCTACTGTTTGAAATCCTATATGCTACTAAATAAATTGTGATAATTTGTGAAAGCAAGAACAGGTCACCACTTCTTGTTGTTTGAAAGTTATGACCTTGATAAAATTCGGGCCCTCAGTCTTCCATTTATTTTGCTTTCGTTTTTATTACGCTTATCGTATGAAAGATAAGACAAATACAAAATCGTCTCTTTTTGTGAACAAAATTGTGCAACAAATTCAATACCAGAAAGAAATAAAAAAACCCTTTATTGTTTAGGAAAATCAAGTTTTATTTTTATTCTCTGAATTAGGAAATAGGGTGACTGTTAGGTCTTTGGAATAAAAGTGGACTGTATAATATAACTGGTCTATTCATTAAGTTAAACATACAGTAATCCCGACATGTTATGGAGTTTCTTCGATCGTTACGTACGCGTGTGTCACAATCGGGCGCGCAAGGGCAAGTGGCCGAGGGACGCTAGCCGTGGCGAGAAGCGCGGCGCGTGCGGCCGGGAGGCGACGACGGGGGGCGACGGTGCGAGGGAGGCGCGGGTGAGCGCCTTGGTCCCGAGAGTTGCGCGTAGACAGTGACCACAGTTTATTTTAGATTGCAGTAATGATTAGTAAATGTAGTGTCATAGGTTTTAATAAACTTTTTTCGATTTTTCGCTTGTTATCGTCGTAGCATTTGAAATTACTATTAATGAATATATGATATTTGTAATGACCAATACTATCAGCGAAAGGTGGAGGAACGAATTCAATTGCTCCGATATGTTCGTACAGCTTTGATTTTATTCTTAGTGTGTGCGGTATATCCTACAGGCAATACTCACCAGTACCGTTTAAAGCAGATGCAATGACGAAATATAATTCGTAGTTGACTGCTGCGTTAGAACCACAAGTACGAGTAAGACAAGACTTAAATGATTCATCAAAACAAATTGCGTCTTCCAAACATTCGATCCCAAAAACGGATAACATATCCGAATTGAGTGGTAAGAAAGCAAATTGCCATTCTGTTGGAATAGATATGCAGTAACTGTTAACGCATCGTTTTATAAATAAAGCACTGTAAAAATGGTTCAATAGAACTGTTTCAAGATAATTAGCTACATTGCTTTGGCAATCAACAATAATGACGCCATTATTAGATTCTAGTTCAAAAAAAAAAACAATAATAATAATTGTTCTGAATATAATATTACAACTATTGTGAATATAATGTACATTACATTAATGTGTAAACAATAAAATAGTTTTCACTCCTCTTGCTCAAAAAGACCGTCATTGTGGCGTACCAGAGCGAAGAAAAAATATGATAGCATATCTTCCTCTAGGCGAAAAAGTTATTTTTTTTTTAAATTTTTGTCTGTTAATGAGAATGAGCCTAAAAAAACGAAAAAGTCTTTAGTCATAAATAATCATGAACAAAGAGTCGACTTATTACTGTTTTATAAAAAAAGAACAACATTTTATTTTTGAAAATGGAGCTTAAATCGGCGATCTCTGGTAGAATGCATGCAATGTGTTGCGGCTAAAGAAGAAAAAAAAAAAAAGACATTGACAAACAAGACATTTCACTGTAGCGAGAACTCCATTCAAAACAAATTTGATATCACCCAGCATATCACAACGCATCAATATTCTCCCAACTAGCCCACGACCATCGGCATCGACATCAAGAGATGACTCAACTCAGCTGATTCTCTATCCAGAACATTCGAACGAGGGACCTTCAAACCTGGAACTACATCTATCTCCCACGTTTACCCCACAGACAACTCAACATTCATCTTCACAGAGGACTGAAATAAGTTACCGGGAAGAAAAGTCTCGTTAAATATCCAGGATTGTACAAATTGTACATTTAATCCATACTAATATTATAAATGTGAAAGTAACTCTGTCTGTCTGTCTGTTTGTATGGTACGTTTTCACGCCTAAACCGCTGAACCGATCGTAATTAAATTTGGCAGAGTTATAGCCTGGGATATAGAGAAGGACATAGGCTACTTTTTTACGCGATATCCGACATTCACGCGGGCGGAGCCGCGGGTAAAAGCTAGTTTTTAATCAAATAAACTAATTCATATTGTATTGGATTATTTTATTTTCTCGCATTCGTAGTGAATAGTAGAGTGTAACACACGGCGCTAAAAACCCATTAAAACTCTGTTTCTATTTGATCCCTCGCTAAAGCTTCCTCTCTCCTACTTTTGCCGTGCCCGACCAGGGTCCACAATGATCATATCTTTGTAAAACCTACCACCTAAGTTCACATGTGGAAGCAATAAATATATTGAGTATTGAGTAAAACTACCTCGTATATAATGGGTAATTTTAGCTCCTTGTATAAAAATCTACTTTTCTGAGGTATGATTACTTTGCAATAGCAGAAGGAACTAAAACATCACTCAGAATCGTCACTAACAAAGTATATAAAATGAGGGTAAAAATAAATTATTGTCACCCTACTCACATACACAATTAAAAAATAGTTGATTTTGGTATCTATTAAGATTTTTAGTTTTATCATAATTATTATTTGTAACAAAGGGTTGGCTTTAGTATCGTGCGGCACGCGGAGGGGGTTAAAAAGGGTTAAAGCTAGTAGGGTTTGGGTCCCCGATTATAACGCTATCACTCTTATTACAAGGTAATGCATATTTTTCGAGAAATTAATGAATTTTTTTTCTAACCTCAAATCAGTTTTATAGCGAAAACGGAACGTTAAAATGGGTGATTGACAACTAAATCTGTTCCACATATTGTCTATGGTGCAAAATGACGTGAAAAATTTACAAAATGGAACGTAAAAAAAAAGATATTGTGGATATTATGTTATTGTGTCACTGTCATTGTTCATGTTCATTCCGTTTCTCCTCGAGTTGTGTGAATGTGCTCTCTGTGTTTCGTTGTGTTTTTCTTGTGACTGTAGTCGACGACTTTGGCTTTCCCTCTTTCCGTTACTAGAAGCTGAGAATGCGACTAGGATAATTTGGATGCAAGAGCGAGCGAAGCGAGCTCGGGACTTGGGGCACCCCGACGCGGATAGATTAGGCTAGAAGGGTATGGCGGGGTCGAATGAGCGAGCGAAGCGAGCGAATAGACCCCGCCATACCCTTCGGGGTTATTTTTTTTTAAACCACTCAGAAGTAGGAGCCCCGCTTCGCGGGGCTCCGTCGAATGCCCTTTCCTCGACTGCGCCACATTGAGCGCTTTTTATTCGACTATGTTTTGAGGTTAGGTTCCATTTATTAGTTTTTCTCAAGAACGGTGTGTTGCCTTTACATGGAAGTAGTGTCAGGGCAGAGGGGCACCTCCTCCGTCCCTCTTCCAACCCAAATTTTAACCCTACTATGCCTTTTTAAGCGACTATAGTGTTTTGAGGTTAGGTTACATTTATCGGTTTTTTTCAGGAATGGTGCATTACCTTTTAATGGGAGTAGTACCAGGGGGCAAGAGCCCCCCCTTTCCCCCCCAACCCTCACCCCCTACGCGTGCCGCACGATACTAAATTTTACCCGTAACAAATGACACCAATTTGTTGCACAAATTTTTTTCACAAAAAGAGACAATTTTGTATTTATCTTATCTTTCATACGATAAGCGTAATAAAAACGAACGCAAAAGAAATGGAGGACTGAAGGCCCGAATTTTATCAAGGTCATAACTTTCAAACAACAAGAAGTGGTGACCTGTTCTTGCTTTCACAAATTTTCACAATTTATTTAGTAGCATATAGGATTTCAAATAGTAACTGTAAGTTAATGATTTCATTGTATTTGCGTAATAAACTTTTACGTGTATGAGAATTGAGGGCCCATTTTGTACGAAGATATACAAACTAGGACAGGGTTTTGCGAAAATATTTTGTTTTCACAAATTTTGTTTGGAATTAGCTTAGATTTTGGCATAAAGACTTTTTCTGTAGTGTCCATAGTTTAACAGGTTCAGGTGGGCCCTCAATCCTCTATGTGAGAACTGAGGGCCCACAACTTTACAGTCCATATCTCGGTTATTTGACTTTCACAAAATCTGATTCCAACTTTCACAATGCTTTGGGAATGTTCACTAAATTCTAAGCACATTTTCAAAGAGTTTTAACAAAGGGGCCCTCATACCACACGCACATAAATATTTTTGTATTAACTTTCTGTTCGAATACTGCAGTCATACTGATATCGCTGTACTATGAGTCTATGGCCCTGTGTTATAGTCGCCGCCCGAACGTTGAATGACGCGCGGGCGGCGCACGGTGGGCTGAAATTGAAGTTCAATGTACTTAGCGTCGCTCAAAAATCAAGTACCTAATTTTGAAAAAAGAACGATGGCACCTTATTCCTTTACTTATTAGTAATATTTTATGTAGAGGAACTTTTTTTGATAAAACTGTTATTTAACAAGTTATCTGCGATTTAATATTTTTTTGTATGGAGCTGAACCGTTTTTTTTAAATTTTATTCCTTATTCTTAAGCTTTCTCCAAGTATAACTTTCCGTATCATATAAGCTATATTACCACAAAAGCCTGAATCTCGGAAACCCTCGAAACTTTGACATTTTTAAAGACAATTTTTTTTATTTTTATTTAAGCACGTCATTTTAACGTTACTAACTGCAATGTTATGGCCTTTCTTCTACACCCACCTAAGGCCCCCCCTCCCCCACCTACCTACACCTTACCAATGCAACTTACTCTAAACAACTTACAAATGCAATGTAATTTTTTTGTTATTATTATTTCTCTGACTGAATTTAATTATTACTAAGGGTTTAAAGTGAATGTACCTTCAAATTTGAACTGACCAAATTGAGCGTAGCAAAACAAAAGATACATCTTTTCTGAGGAATAATATTTTACAAAGGTCCTGTCTTTCTAAAATATTATTCTGACTGGTTGGATTCGGGGTTTACGTGGCCAGATTTTATAAAACCATCCGTTTGTGATGTGACAAGTCGGGAATTTAGTGAACCAAGCACATCTATGACGACATCAGCCACTAAGTCTGTAGGAACTTCAATTCTGGTAAGTCCCAGAAAACCTTTTGGTGACTTAGGTTCTAAACAAAAGAAAAAGACGCATTGAACCTCTCACTGCATATTCTATCGATGAATTAACCTTTGCTCAGTCAACAAACTGAAAGAGAGTGGCAATGAAGATATTGCTAAAATTTTAGATTACTTAATAAAAAATCCACATGAAATTCAAAGAGTTAAAGATTTAATTTTTTCCAAGAATAAAGTAAAATTATCCCCAGAAAAGGCCTTAGGTACCATGTTATCATTAAAGTTGACAAAGTGGCAATACAATACCCTTCGAAAAACCACTCGGGAAGAAAACATTGATTTGTTTCCATCGTATTATTCTATACAAAATGCAAAACAGGAATGTTACCCACCTAAGGAAGACATAACAATAACTGATAATTCTGCCCAGATAAAGTTGCAGGCACTTTTAGATTTGACTGCAAACCGACTTTTGAAAGACATACAAATATGTGACGAAGATAATAAATTGACTTTGATTTCAAAATGGGGATTTGATGGTGCATAAAACCAGTCCAATTATAAGCAAACCTTTGACAACGAAGGCAATGATGATTCTAGCATTTTCATGGCAAGTTTAGTACCCATTCGATTGATGTCTGGAGATAAAATCATATGGGAAAATGAGGCTCCTAACTCCACTTTCTATCGTAGACCAATTTTTTTCAAATTTATGTAAGAGACCTCTTTCAACGTTACTAATGAAAATAACTTGATGGATGCGGAGCTTCGATCAATAATAGCACTAGATTTCCGATAAGCGCTTCAAAAACGGCCCGAAAAATAAGAGCACAAATACTTTTGTGGTCTTATTTCAAATTAGTATCGTCCAAACATAGCCAACGTTAAGACGTCAAAATGCCGCAGTGCGCGTTCAAAAATTGTGTAAATAACCACCGCAACATCAAGATTTTGGAAGGAATATCTTGTTTTCGGGAAGTTTATATCATTATGTATGTGTTTTTCATAAAATAATAACAATTAAATAGTAAATTATACATCATTTAGCAAATATTATGATTGTTTGGCCAATGTTTGCGACAACGCGCCAACTATTGTAACAAACATCGACTGTTCTGGAACAGGGAAATGCATGGAGTAGTATTGTTATTTTATATGTTATTTTTGTTTGTAGATTTCCTAGCGACCCATTTCGCAATGCAGAATGGGTATCTATTGTCGCGAAAGAAAGAGGAGAAGAAATATTTAAACCTTGAAAAAGTTCTAAGTAATAAATTAATGAATTTTTAGTTCAACAATTTGTTCAATTCATTTTGATAAATTGGACATAACTGAACTGATCAAGATTACAACCTAACACGGACCTGCAAATTGCATAACACGCAAGAAAATTTGAATTTCGCGGGCTACCACATCGCATCCCCCTTAACCTTTTGACCGCCATGGTCGGGTATAGCCGACAAATGAAAACCTGTCTAACAAGCCACCATCGGCTAAGAAAAGAAGAATAGAGTCAAATTACATTAAATAGTGATTTTACGAGAAACAGGGGATGAAAAGCAATGACTTGGTTATCGATATTGGATCACAATTTTTTTTTTTGTAGGTATTTGCGTTGAATCATGCCACAGATTCGTTTACGCTCTGGCGGTCAAAAGGTTAAAATAACTATTGTACCAATTTAGTCCTACTACCTACTTTTTTTAAATTGATCTAAAATATTTGCTACCTTAAAAAAGGAATCTAAGCTTAAAAAATATATCCTGCAACTCCACGTCTTTAAATGATTACTGTGTTCTGAGCATTGAAATGTAATACCAAGAACTACGTCTAGTTCCGAAATAGAGTAAGCACGAAATTGTCAACAAAATGTTTTTAACCTTATTGCTTAGGTTTTAAGTTTCATTTTAGAATAAAGATTTTTGTACTTATTGTAAAAATGACTTTTTATTTTCAAGCGACATTTTAAATTTATTTATTTACCTTTCTCTGATGATAGAAGGACTTAAATATAAATATTTTGCAATCGTAATTAAACTTTATAGTTGAGTGTTAAGGTTTATATTGAACTGAAGTTGTTAATATTATAAAACTTTTTTCTATATTTCGTAGTTACAAACGTAAATGTGTATGTGTGTGTAAACGTGGCCACTTCAATGACTTATTTTTGTTCCTGATCCTGTATCTAGTGCTATTATTGATCGAAGATGCGGAGATAAAAAAATTAATACCCTTCGTCATACTTGGTGGCAAAACAATCACGCATTCATTGATTCTTACTATGATAGACGGAAAAATAACATCGTTGTTAAGTGGAACCAGTACACAGCGATGTGACATTTGTAAAGCCACACCAAAATAAATGAATAATTTGGAGCTAATTGCCAACAAGGAAATTAACAACGACATATGTAAATACGGCCTATCTTCACTCCATGGTTTTTGTTTTCACAAATCTAAGACATGCAGCTGAACCTAAATTAATTAAGCAAGTGTACCTATAGCGCTTGGTCAATCAGTGTTGCAGTATTGTATTTCTGTATGGGGAGGCACGTCCAAAACTATACTCAAACCTGTAGAAGTTGCACAAAGAGCTATACTCAAGGTCAGCACCTTCCGGCCCTATCTGTTCCCAACGTACCTTTTGTACCAGTCTTGTAAAGTCCTCACTGTCCGGCAGCTCTTTGTTCTGCACGCAGTATTAAGACACCATGCTAATACAAAGTATGACAAGTCCTCTTATTTGGCTAAGCGCAGACGAAAAGTCATTACATACAATGATCTTCCGACCTTTAAACACCCATACGTTCGCAAGTACTTTTGTTACCAAGGCCCTTTTCTGTATGAAAGACTTAATAAGCTTGTAAATATATACCCCTTAAATAGGAACAAATGTAAACTTACGGTAGAAGACTACATTCGTAAGCTAAACTACAATGAGACCGAAAACCTGTTGTCTATAGTTAAGTAGCTTATAAATAATACTCACCCTCCTACACACATCCACTCATTTACACTCTACTCACCGGAGGCCATCACTATACAACTAATTTAAGATTGTTGTCCTACATTTGTCATTTCCTTTAGTTTTAATATTATTTTATTAAGTCTTTTTGATCCAATGTGTTATAGAGGTCAAACAAAGTTATTTTCTAAGTGTCGCATACAACAGGGGAAGAGCGCTGATGTTTGAAATACAGATATTCTATATCTAGTTCGGACACAGATGTTCAATTTCTGACGATAGAATAAAGTGTTTTATTAGTGTATCACCTTATTATTTAAATGTCTGTATATTTTTTAACAAATAAATTATTATTATTATTATTATATGGTTGGGTTCGTTTTATGGAGTGCATTCTTCATATTTCATATAGACTCGAATTTAAGACTTGGATATCACAGAATGAAAATAAAGATAAAATGGAAGCTAAGAAACGGCAGGTTCAGGACTAGTTCAAAAGAGAAACCGGGCTATTGATTTATATCGTGAAACAGGGACATGGTACAACCAATGATGGCAATACGGCCAGAAGATTTTTTGAGAATCCTGAAACTAGCGCTAGAATAACTGGTGTAGATGAAAATCTTATCCAACGGTTTTCAGTCATTTTAGAAACACTTTCCTCAGGGTATGCCATTGATACGCAGTCAAAGAATTCGCAGACCAAACTCTTTATCTATATATGGACTTGTACAGTTGGTATTACATGCCTGCAAGCGTTCACAAAATTATTGTTCACGGAAAAGAAATAATTGAAAGTTTCGGTTTACTTCCAATTGGAAAGTTGTCAGAGGAAGCCTCTGAATCCAGAAATAAGAATTTTAGGACATACCGACAACATCACGCTCGAAAATTTTACAGAAAGGCAACCAATGAGGATATTATACACAATTTAATTTTTACATCTGATCCTCATTTATCGGCAAATAGACCAAAATTTCATAGGAAACACAGTTTTATCAACAGCTGCACAAAACTTATTAATAATTAATGATAATTTTGATGATGAGGCCGATACCGAGAAAGAGAACTTGGCTTTTGTAGATATTAATCTATTCCACGGTTCAGAAAGTGACTCTGACTAACCGTTGCACTCAACATCTTCTACACTCCTTAGTTCTTCTTCTTACTTCACTTATCAGCTTCACACTAACTTTATTTAAAAATTTTTTTTTTTTTTTTGTTCTTCCATGTGGTTAAGGCCTACTGGGGACACCACTATAAAAAATACGCGCCTAGTTCTTCAACTCGTTAGGTGGTGTGGAAGAAAGGACGTTTAGTAACTTTAAATGACGGGCTTGCATAAAATATTTTTTATTTATTTTCAAAGTTGAAAATGTCAATGTTCCGAAGGTTTCCGAGATTCAGGCTTTAGTGCTAATAAAGCTTATATAATGTATTTCATAATACAGAAAGACGTATCTTAAGAAAGCTTAAGAATTAGGAGCAAATTAAAAAAACGTTTCAGCTCCATACAAAAAAAAAGAAATCGCAAATAATTTATTAAATAGTAGCTTTATCAAAAAAAGTTTCACTTAAAAACTGCAACAATTAGTGACGTGATTCAATAACGTCACTTATTTTTGCACTTTTTTCCGAGAAATAGATGTAACAAATAGATGTTACAAGATGTAAACAAGTTGTAACTTGTTTGTGGCATCTATTTCTCGGAAAAGATGTATCATTTGTTTTGCTACGCGCAATTTGGTCAGTTCAAATTTGAAGGTACATTCACTTTAACCCTTACTAATAATTAAATTCAGTCAGGGAAATAATAATAACAAACCAATTACATTGCATTTGTAAGTTGTTTAGAGTAAGTTGCATTGGTAAGGTGTAGGTAGGTGGAGGAGGGGGGGCCTTAGGTGGGTGTAGAAGAAAGGCCATAACATTGCAGTTAGTAACTTTAAAATGAAGTGCTTAAATGAAAAAAAATATTTGTCGTTAAAAATGTCAAAGTTTCGAGGGTTTCCGAGATTCAGGCTTTTGTGGTAATATAGCTTATATGATGCATTCTATGATACGGAAAGTTATATTTGGAGAAAGCTTAAGAATAAGGAATAAAATTAAAATAAAAAAACGGTTCAGCTCCATACAAAAAAATATGTAATCTCAGATAACTTGTTAAATAATAGCTTTATCAAAAAATGATTCACTACATAAAATATTGCTATTAAGTAAAGGAATAAGCTGGCATCGTTCTTTAAAAAAAATTAGGTACTTGATTTTTGAGCGACGCTAAGTCCATTGAGCTTCAATTTCAGCCCACCGTGCGGCGCCCCGCGGATCGCCCGCACCTCGCCCCTCAAATCGGCTCCAGCGTCGGATCATAGCGCCTTAAGGGGACTGTCATTACGAATGTGTACCCGCGCCGTCAAGGTCCTGCACCTTAATGGATTAATTTCTATTTAAAATTTCGTCTGTTCGAGTCTTGTTCAAGTACCTACAAGAATAATTAACCGACAAGGGATTTTTCGAAAATTAATATTAATCAATCATAATGATTTTCTAAAAATCCCTACAGGTATATATATATTTTGGATGTTCTCTTATTGCCAAAAAATAAACTTGTTATGAATACTTACAAAGTACTACTTACTCTCAAAGTGCTAGTAAACTTGTAAGATAATGAATAACTTTTCTGTTTGGCACTTCCCGTGACCCAAGGGCTGGCTTTTACCTTGGCCAGAGGCTAAGCATTGCCATACAACGTGGCAATGCCGCCAGTCTCTTGGGTACATTACCAGTTGACAGCGATGCGGAGGAATTTTTCGACGCCATATTTCACTTTATTTTGTTATTAGTTTTATTTCGTTTAGGTTATTATATTTTTAGTAACTCGAGTTAGTTATCACCTAAGTACACATTATACTTATAGAATCACTTTTCTGGACAAGTTACACCATTTCATGTTGATGTACGAACATCGACATGACATTGTGTAACTTATCCGTTCGAAGTAAGTTGAAGAACGAGTAACAGAATCACGAAACTACATCTGTACCTATTGGGACACAGTATCGGGTAACATATCGCGTGACAGTTGTTGCAAGACTTGCATATTTTGTGCGCGGCAGGAGAGGTCGGTCGTCTTTGTGTGACCACTTTTCTCTTTTATGTTCAAACACTATTAATACTTATCCATCAGACAAAATATCGATCACGGCGGTCATTCTCAACTGAGAGAGGTTGACTGAGGGCATTGGCGATATTATAGTCCACAAGTGTGTGCGCAATATCAGATGCACTTTCTGACGCGACTTGCGTGCTCTCCGAGGCATCAGATTCGGATCCAGAACCTCATGATCCCCAGCCGTATAAGCTAGCCACAGTACCAGCGAGGCAGTGAACAATAAACATACAGTAAACTACGCGCAGAAGGTTCACTGCTAGCTCAAGTATTGCTTTCAAAAGACTCGGAAGCATATATACTGAGGTATCCACTGTGTGGCGCGTGGAGTATAGCTTCGGCTTTTCCTGTGTAGTGGCGACCGGAACTGAGTGGATTACGTCCTAACAAGATAATGTGGTTGATACGCTTTGAGCGCGTTATCGTGAACGCGGGACTATTGTGTGACAGTGATGTTAGTCAACAATAACATTGTTCAGGCATCGTGCTACAATTTGCATATGGTCATAATACCAACTATCTGTGCTTTAGGTATATCTAATTTATTACTGCGCGCATCGTTTTTAAATATAATTTGTATTTATAAAAAAAATATGGTTTGATTATGTATTGTACGGGACGTCCCACGGCTGCCCCATGGAGGGAAAGTACCTTAAATACTGTAGATAGAAACATTTACTGAATGACTAATACATTTTTATTAAAAAAAAAATGTACGAACTGCATTCAAAGAATTTTTAGTAATTGCCTGTCTGAACCGGGAATCGAACCCGCTAAATGTAAAAAAACCCTGTAATTTTAGTGTTCCTTCCGATCAAAAGGCTCAATCATATTATACATTTATTTATTCTAAATAACATTGCATTTAAAATAAAAGGAAAGTCTTCATTTAGTAAATTTTTCTATCTACAATATTTAAAATACTTCCCCTCCATGTGGCAAAGTCGTGGGACGCCCTGTATATTGTTATTTCTAGATGAAGCATTAAGTTGGGTGCAACCAGAATATTAGCGAGTGCTTTGTTAAAGTAGCATAATAAAGGCTATATAGAAGCTAGTTTTCGCACAATAGCTTACCTGTAGTGTGTTGTGCTGACTAGTATAGTGTACGTGTACGTACAGAGAGGCGCGCGGGTCGCGTGCGCTCATCACTGACATTGAAAGGATTCTGTGATTCCATTTGTGATCGCGCCGAATTACGAACATATCTATGAGCGCGGAGCGGGCATCTTTTATTTATCTGACGCATCAGTATATACTTGCGTATTTCTAATTATCGTTTTATAGGTATTGATTAAAATGTGTTGATCTTTCGTGTAACCCTTATCTAATTTAACTATAAATTACCTCCGTATAGAGAATAAAAAAAATATGCCGATAGAAGTGAAAACTAAGTAACTAAAGCGTTCGGTGACGATGACGCGAGTTCCATGACTTTTATTCACCCAAAAAGTGCTCAACGCGCCTAAAGAAGTTTTCACTTCAAAAAACCTGCTTTTCTTTTGTTGAATGAGTTTATTCTGATATCTGTATGTGATTCAATGACAGATGCATTAGTAACAGCAAGCATCATGTTGTAGCGTGGTTCAGTAAACAGCGCGGAGAAGTGCGCGCAGAGCATTCGCACGTCCGCGCGCGCGGTCAGCGGCGGGCGCGGCTCACTCTTACACACATTGCTGACACTTTTCACATCGACCACTACTCATTCAATCACACGAAATGAATTGGGACTCCCTTTATTTACTTGTCATTCTAAGCCTCGCTTTGTACAAATGGCTCGTAAGTACGCATAATTATTAAGCAAATTCACGAATGTAGTTCAAAGTCTATTAATATGATTTATGTTTCGACAGAGATTCTACCGCACGCTGAGCGAGATCAAGTCGGAGGTGGAGTCCATAATAAAGACGGGCCGCAAAATGGTGGAGGAGGCGGCCGTTCCGGCGCCGCAGGAGTTCTCCAAGAAGATCGACATGCTGAAGGAGCTGTACAACAAGCTGGGCGCGCAGATCACGGAGTCCAAGGCGCGCCTGGAGCGCGCCCTGCTCACGGCGCGCGAGCTGCAGAACGACCTGGCCGCGCTGGCCGCCTGGCTGGACGGGCTGGGCGGCCTGGGCCAGCAGACGCTGGAGCTGGAGATGTCGCGCATGCAGGCCATCCGCGACAAGCTCAACGCCAACTACGCGGACTTCGCACAGAGCTGCGAGCCCGCCTACCTGGACAAGCTGAGGCAGCAGGTCGAGGGGATCAACGCGCGCTGGGAGCAGCTGAAGAGGCACGGGCTGGCCCGGCGCGGCGACGACGCCGACGAGCTGGCGCGCTGGCTGCGCGAGGCCGAGGCGCAGCTGCAGGCGCGCGCCGCCTCGCCCGCGCAGCTGCGCGCGCTGGCCGCCGAGCTGCGCGCGCGCAGGCCCGCCGCGCAGCCCGCGCACGCGCGCGCGCTGGCGCAGCTGCACGAGCGGCTCCGCGCGCAGCTCACGGTGAGGCCCTTCCCCGCTTCTATGCCACGGCCAGCGCCTCGGTAAGTGGTCGTTGGCCCATGCCGCGTGCGGCGCGTGCACGTTGTGTACAGCGCAGACGTCTTATACATATGTACATACGATGGTGTCGGTGTAAATGTGTGGTGTGAACTACGCTTTGTGTCTCACGGCACGCAACCATTCTATACATTGGTGCCACCTCAAGCTTTTAACGGACTCACCTGTGGGAATCATGCTTTATCACGCATCTCATCCGACACCGCGGCGCTTGGGACATCAGCGGAGCGAGGTACGAGCGGGCGACACGAGTTCACTAACATGTAAATAACAGTGTGGCTTGTAACACATTAACGATGGTATGGACACTGAGCGAGACGCGGTTTGTGCTTGCAGGCCGCCACTGGCGCCACCACTAGCCCTACCGACCCCGCCGGCCCCGCCAGCCCCGCACACACAGACGCCGCGGTCGAGTACGAGAACGTCACAGACACTATTAAGAGGCGCCTCGAGAGCCCCGTCAACACTCCCGAGACTGAGAAACCTGAGTTGAAAAAGTCTAAGATACCGCTGGCGTTGAAGAGCCCCGTGCCCATCAAGAAGGAGATCAAGCAGGGCGGGCACCGCAGCCGGGGCGCGTCGCTGGAGCGCCGGCGCCCGGCCGCGGGATCCAGCGAGCCAGGCCCTGGGCCCGCCTCGCCCGGCCCCGCCTCGCCCGGCCCCGCCTCGCCCGGCCCCGCCTCGCCCGGCCCCGCCTCGCCCGGCCCCGCCTCGCCCGAGCCCGCCTCGCTCGGGCCCGCCTCGCCTGCCGCGCCCCGCAAAGACAGCAGCACCTTCAATCTGCTCACGGACAGCGAGCTCTTCACGCAGATCTCCAACGACCAGATACGACCGACGCCGGCGCCCGAGCCGAACCACCCGCAAGCCGACCCCTGCACCATGGTAGAGGTGAAGGCGCACGAGATAGTCAAGTCCACCGTGAGCCCCATCGAGCAGGAGATCTACCCGTTTGAAGCCATCGACGCCGTCGTGGAGTTCATCCCGCGGAGCGTCGAGACCGTCGACATCATCGACGACACCGAGAACGAGTCGCTCAGCGAGTCCGACGAGGAGGACATCCCTCTCGGGGACGACGACAGGCGACGCACCGTCGACCTGGGCACCGAGCCCAAGACCTTCGTGATAGAGGTGAAGACTCTCGAACATCGAATGAAACCGACGCTCGGTATATTAAAACGGAAAAACAGTTCGGACGATGACCAGCCGAAATCGACGGTCCGACCCGATCTGATCCCCATCGCGGAGAAGGAAGGCAAGGACGCGCGGGTCGAGTGCCTCGCGCTGGCCTCGGGCCTCGCGCTGGCCTCGGGCCTCGCGCTGGCCTCGGGCCTCGCGCTGGACGCGCCTTGCGACCAGGCCTCGCTGCCCGAGCCCTCCGCCACGGGCGCTCGCGCCGGGCCGTCGCGCGACGGGCTCGGCTCCAGCGAACAGATCATGAGCGAGGCCGCCGGCCCCGAAGCCGAGGAAGAGCTTATTTACTCGGAGGTCGAGGACGCATCGCAGGTAAACGATTTACATGTATACGGGCTTTTTATTAATTGGCGTAACTTCCCACGTTGGTATCGTTGGCATCTTATAACAATAACCAAAATATAATGATGTTAACTATATACGGTATGGACCACATATATGCAATAAATGACACCACAAGTAATTCTACTCCACAGAAGTATAGCGTAAAATTTTCCAACAAAATAAATATCAAAATAAATTCAGTAAAAGTAAACACTGTTTAGACAACGTTCCCGGGAAGGAAGAACAGCAGCGATGCTCGCGGGCGGCATGGCGGCTTTTTTGTCGGCTGTTTCGTTTGACAGTGTGCGACGAAATTAAAATTCACAAAATTCACTCACTCTAAACGCACACCCAGCTTGTTTAAGGTCGCAGGTTGGGATCCGATCGAAATGGTCGAAGACTCGTTCAAAAGGGGATGAAACGTGACGCGGAGCAACTCCTTCATGAGTGTTGGGCACACTATGTGCTGATTTTCCCTGATCCTTTGGACCGTTCCCAGGATTGTCCGGACACAAGTAGGGCAGACGCGAGTTGCGCCGTATCTCTTACGACAAGTACGTAGAGTTAAGGCTGAATTTTGGCGGCATTCGCCATACAATAAAACCATGTCTGTTTACTCTGCAGCACTGTAAAAATGCTGTTTTCTTGGCATTGTGTTCAAAAAACACACGCGTACACACAAAACTTAAATAGTGTCGTAAAGAAAGAAAAAATACAAATGAACTCAAAAACACAATTTACACACACAAATGTTAAGTATCTAATAAGTGTCCATTTCACCGTAATTTTTTTAAGTAATTTTATTTATTAGTTTAGTTTATTTTTATTAACTAGATTCACTTGAAACAATGCGCGCAAGTAGTTATGAAACTGCGAAAGGCACACGTACACTATCCAGGAAGACCAGCGGTGAATTGACAAACTACAAAGCGGAACTTCCAAAAGGCGAAAAAAAATTAAGTCGTAAAGAGGGCAAACGGCGCAATTATCGTTTATTGATACTTTAGAAGTCAAAGTCAAAACATTTATTTCGAATAGTCACACAAAAAGCACTTTTGAACGTCAATAATTACTAAAAAAATTGATTCTTAGTTGCCCCTTCCAAAAGATAGTTACGTATGGAGAAGATGGCCTTTTTTACTGTAATACCTAAACAAAGCATTAGAATACAAGTATTTTTGTGTATTTCAAATATTTTTAACAATAAAAAATTATTGATTGGATAAACTATAAAAGCTAAATAATGTTCATTTTCTACGATTGAACTTACGAAACTACCGTTTTGTGACTTCCTGACCTCCTTCCTATACGCAATATGTAAAAACAATTCATAAATCTTTATGTTTATTTTATTTCTAAATCTACATAATAAGAACACACTTAAACTAATAAGCTGTTTAGCTTTAAATACTTATAGAATCGTGTTTTTAGAATTATCATAACAACATAGTCATTCTAAAAACAGAGTCGAAGTCAAATCATTTATTTCAAATAGGCACATAAAAGGCACTTTTGAACGTCAAATACCATGAACTAAGTATTTAAAGCCCTTTTGACCTTTTTTGTTTATCGAACATTATTCCCTTTAAAAGAATTGTCGATAACAGGTGCCCTGCCCACGCCCGCGTCCGTCGCACCCTCCCGCTCTCACAAAATCGTTCCCTCAATGGCCTTTGAAGAACGCTCGGCCGCCTGCCCGCCTCTTGAAAGAAGCCGCCAAAAGACCGCTTCTGACGTACACCCGCAGAAAATGAAGGCGCGTCCCAGTGATAGGTTGTGTGTGTAAATTGCAAAACAACATTTCGGCCGTGGCAGGTCAAGGACTTTGCTCAGGAAGAAATTCCAATTTTAAAATTCTAGGCAAATAAGTAGAATAATACTACAGCGCGTCGTGGTAGTTTGCACTGCGTGGCAACGTCGCTTTCCAATGGGTTTCAAATTCATTGAAACATTGACCTAGTGGTCCAATTCTACAGTGTTCTGCTCAAAGTTAAAACTCTACTTTTTGACCTAATTACTGGACCAATTTCTTGATTTAATTTTTGTTTGTTTTATTGCACACCTGTGATGGCTTCGCCAATTAATCTAAAAAAACCCTGTATAAACTCTGAACCGTTTCTACGCCGTTCCTGTAGAATTTTAGGTAGTCAAGTTACCTTAGAAATTAGAATAATGTAAGCCATTGCAGAAAATCAATAACCAGGATTATTGTGTGTTGTATTAATGTATTTGACCAGAATATCAGATCAGGTATCATAGTACCGGTAATGTAACCTAGGCCGCTTGAAAATAAATAGGCAGTCAATAAGCTATCTACACTGAGGCCCGCTTGCACCACAAATCACTAAATACATTTAATACTAAACAAATTTAATACATTTTTGATAGATAGATAGATTTATTTATTTGCATAGAAAGTAGGTAATTAATACAATTAGGTGTTACAATATTTTGAATCCTTGTACATTCTGCCTCATGGCATGCAAAAAAATTTCATTAGCTTATACTACAATTATTATTCTACTAGCTTCTGCCCGCGACTTCGTCCGCGTTAAATTTCTTGTTCCCCCGACCCACCCCGTCACAACACATTGCCTGCCCGTGCTTTTACTTCGTTTTCGCATAAACTTTCATAAGAAAAATTGTGTCCTAGTTAATAGGAATGTAATGCTTCCTCAAGAATTGGGCTGTAAAATGCAAAAAGATTTTTTTCAAATCCAACTCGTACTTCCAGAGATTAGCGCATTCAAAAAACAAAAACCGGCCAAGTGCGAGTCGGACTCGCGTGCGAAGGGTTCCTTACCATCCATACTAATATTATAAATGTGAAAGTAACTCTGTCTGTCTGTCTGTATGTTACGTTTTCACGTCTAAACCGCTGAACCGATCGTCATAAAATTTGGCAGAGATATAGCCTGGGATATTGAGAAGGACATAGGCTACTTTTTACGTGATAACCGACATCCACGCGGGCGGAGCCGCGGGCATTATCTATAAAAACGGCAAAAAAATCGTGTCCGTTGTTTGGGAGCCCCCCTAAAATATTTATTTTTTCTGTTTTTTAGTATTTGTTGTTATAGCGGCAACTGAAATACATCATCTGTGAAAATTGCAACTGTCTAACTATCACGGTTCATGAGATACAGCCTGGTGACAGACGGACAGACAGAGAGACAGACAGACAGACAGACGGACAGCGGAGTTTTAGTAACAGGGTCCCATTTTACCCTTTGGGTACGGAACCCTAAAAACTAACTCTTCAGCTTTAGAATAGACTACCTCGCAGAGTTGATCATTATTTTGCTGCGGAGTTATTATAAAACAGTTATATCTCGTAAGATATTCATTGAAATTAAATGCTGTAAGGGCAACTTTGTTCAAAATTAAATACTTGTGATGAATAACGTATTTATTTGGATAAGGATTAATACCATGTTTATGAAAACTCCTTCGCAAATAATGCATTAATTTCGAACAAACTTGATTACCATAAAAAAAGGTTATAGTGAGTCAATCTTAAAAGATAGACATATGCTGTCGCGGACTTTTTTTAGAACTTTTAAAGAGGAACAATTCCATCATACATGATATTTTCGTAACTTAAACCGTTTACGCAGCGCACGCAACAGAAGCTCACAAAAAGGAATATTTTTTCCCGTTTTTGCAACATTTTACATTTATGCTCCGCTCCTATTGGTTGTAGCGTAAGGTTATATAGCCTTTAATATTTCTGAATAAATGGACTATCCAACACAAAAAGAATTTTTCAATTCCAACCAGTAGTTCCTGAGATTAGCGCGTTCAAACAAACAAACAAACTCTTCAGCTTTATAATATTAGTATAGATTTACTTAAAGCTATTTAATTACTTAATAATCACAATATAAAAACATTGTAAATTAAAGAGTCTTGTCATAAAAAAAATCTGATACAGAGAGTAATAACATTTTTGAATAAGTCATTTTTTTAAAATAATTCTTAAATCTTCTTAAAGGTTGTTGTTTAATCATTTTTGGTACATGGTTATAAATAAGAGGAGCCATGCACATAACACTCTTTATCAGTAATGCAGTGTTATATCCACCTATGCGTAACTTGTCTTCGTATTGAGTTCTTAAACTTGTAGTCCTGGTTCTAGTATTTTTCAAAGTCGGGAATAAGTGGTCATTTGTTTTGACAAAAATGGCTATTTCTAGTATATATAGGCATGCAACAGTTAATAGATTATATTTTTTTAAACAGGTATGCAGCTGTCGGTCCCTATGAGTTTAAAAATTGATCTAATACAGCGTTTTTGCGCTTTAAAAATATTTTCTCTCTCGCTACAGTTGCCCCAGAATATTATACCAAACCTCAATACAGAAACAACTAGACTGTGCTATCAATACTGTCTGAAAGTTAACTTGTTTTGATTAAGCTGTATAATGCATAAGCAGCTGAACGTAGTTTTTTGCATACATCATCTGCTTGAATTTTCCATTTCAGTCGGCTATCAATTGAAATTCCCAGAAATTTTGCGTCATTGACCTTATCTATTGTTTGTCCATTGTAATTTACATCAATATTTGTGTGTAATATTCTTTGATAGAAATGAATTACTTTTGTTTTATCAAAATTTATAATTAAGTTGTTTTTATTAAGCCAGTTTATAAATTTTTCAATCGTACTATTGACATTAGCCTCATAGGAATCTTTATTATAACATTTTATTATCAAAGTGCTGTTTTCTTTTTCTCTCAATTGTTTGAAGATGACAGATCCAGAATATTTTATTTAAATACGTTTAGCGCTAAATATGTTTATAAAGAAAGAAAGAATAACATTTTATTTGGCAACAGGTCGTAAAACAAAATATAAATAAAAACGCGAAATGTTTTGACAACAACAATATGTGCCTCACGGCTGCGCCAATAAGTTGTATAGTGGTATTTAGTGATTCGTGGTGCATGCGGGCCTAAAGTACAAGAGGGTCTCGTATCTCACCCGTGTGTACCGTTGCAGTTGCGCATGACGTCGTGTACAAGGGACGAGTTCGAGGACAAGGCGCCGCTTTCCACGTCCACGCCCATCAAGCAGCACGCGCAGGTGGTGGCCATGTCGCCCAAGCTGGCCCACTCGCCGCCAGCTCCGGCCAAGCTGGCCCACTCGCCGCCAGCTCCGGCCAAGCTGGCCCACTCGCCGCCAGCTCCGGCCTCGCCCGACGCGCCGCCTGCGCTCAGCGACCAGTCTCCGCCGCTGCCGCACAAGTCGCACATACCCATCAGCAAGGACCGCATCAAGGCGCAAACCGACAAATATCAGAAGACTGACGACTCTATCAACGTATGTATATTCCTACTCCAACTTATTACTTCAAGCACACAAATGTACAGAGGCCGAGGCATTTTCTACCAGTCAATCTTTGACTAGCTATAGCTTCGATCAATAATAGCACTAGATACAGGATCAGGAACAAAAATAAGTCATTGAAGTGGCCACGTTTACGCACACTATACATATTAACAACTTCAGTTCAATATAAACCTTAACACTCAACTATAAAGTTTTATTACGATTGCAAAATATTTATATTTAAGTCCTTCTATCATCGGAGAAAGGTAAATAAATAAATTTTAAATGTCACTTGAAAATAAAAAGTCATTTTTATAATAAGTACAAAAATATTTATTCTAAAATGAAACATAAAACCTAAGCAATGAGGTTAAAGACATTTTGTTGACAATTTCGTGCTTACTCTATTTTGGAACTAGACGTAGTTCTTGGTATGACATTTCAATGCTCAGAACACAGTAATCATTGAAAGACGTAGAGTTGCAGAATAATAATATTATTTTTTTTAAGCGAATGTTCTTTTTTTAACCCATTTGGAACCAAATACAAACTAGTAGTAAAATTTTGATAAAAACTTTATTGACATAACTATTGGAGGCTAGTAAGACATTTTATAAAGAAAAAATAAATAACTTCCTTATGTATTAAAACCACCGTCCTCAAATGGGGCTAATGGGCTTATGTATGGTATTTTTCAAAGCATACTTTTTCGATGCACAATTTTTTGATGCATTTTTTATATTGCTAACGTGCTTTCATCTGGCATTCGTTGCATCCTAGCTGGCTTGGCAGTTCCTGGGGGAAGTGTCCAACACTATCTAGATTCATACTTGGCACCACTGAAGAAGGTTTATGACGCTTTTCATCGGGTCTTTACTGAAAGAGGAGTGAGGAGTGTAGGCATTGGCCTACACTCCTCAAATAAAATCGGGCGATATTTCGGCGAAACTGGAGCTGGTCTAGTTTCTCTTCAGCGGTCAGGACATGGAGACGCCAAGCACTAGCTACAGCCAAATCCAGCATGTACATAGGTAAACAGAACTCACTACCATTTTTTGCCTCGTATAGCTGTTAGGTATACTGCGATTGACTGGTCAGCTTGATCAACTCCGCCCATGTCTTTGGTGTAGTTTTGGAAGACAAAAGGGATGTCCACGTCTACCTTTCTTCCTTCTGCAGAGCTCCATGTTTTTACCTTACCAAGAGGGTAAACAAAGTCATAGTTTGTAAATGTTATGAAATGTTCACTAGTGGCTTGACAAGTGTTTGTACCATAGGGGTACAAACACTTGTCAAGCCACTAAAGGACATTTCTTCGTCCTATTTTCCTTCACAGTACCAGTCGTACGATAACTAGCTTCACGCAAATCTCGCAGCAATGCGTAACTGGTAAAAAAGTTGACGAAATACACGATATCCTCATGCAAACGAGCGATTACTTTTTCCAACTGGCCCTTTACCACTTTTGATCCTAAAGGCTCATTACTGGGTCCTCCTACTGATTTACCACAGTATACATCGAAGGCATAACAATAACCATCAGCAATTGCAATCATTCAGTTTTTGTTCCCAAATCGTACGGGATTGCCTCTTATGAACTGCTGCCTGGAGGAATGGCCACTATGACGTTACTAACAGCTGGATCATTCACTTCATTCAGAATGTTTTCGATAGCTTCCTCGAGTCCTCGATAGTCATTTGCAACATCAAACGATCGGTTAGTCATTGTTCATGCCGAAACTAAACCTGCGAATAAAAAAAAATATGTTAGCAATCAGCCCATTGGACCCATTCGGGGACACCATACTAAAATATCTCCCTTTATTGTAAAATCTTGGAAAACACTGGATATAATAGCATTATTTACTAGGCGAAACTATGCCCAAGTGATAAATACAAAAAAAAAAGAGAAAAAACATTGTAAATATTAAAAAAATATGACTTACCTTTGGTCCAACACCTATTTGCTCAATGAAGTGAATAAAATCACTCATTTCATCCACTAAATCCAATAAATCACAAAAGTATAATTTGTTTTACAAAGCCACACTCTTGGGCCCTACGAATTTGCCTGCGAACTAAGGATAGCTAAAATAAGTTAAAAAATGTGGATACTTAAAGAAGTGTCCCCAAATGAGGACAGCGGGCGTAAATGGGTTAAGGTAGCAAATATTTTTGATCAATTTAAAAAAGTTGGTAGTAGGACTAAATTAGTACAATAGTTATTTTAATAAGGGGGATGCGCTGTGGTAGCCCGCGAAATTCAAATTTTCTTGCGTTTTATGCAATTTGCAGGTCCGTGTCAGGTTGAAATATTGATCAGTTCAGTTATGTCCAATTTATCAAAATGAATTGAACAAATTGTTGAATAAAAAATTCAACAATTTGTTACTTATAACTTTTTCAAGGTTTAAATATTTCTTCTCCTCTTTCTTTCGCGACAGTAGATACCCATTTTGCATTGCGAAATTGGTCGTTTAGAAATCTACAAACAAAAATAACATATAAAATAACAATACTACTCCATGCATTTCCCTGTTCCAGAACAGTCGATGTTTGTTACAATAGTTGGTGCGTTGTCGCAAACATTGGCCAAAAAATCATAATATTTGCTAAATGATGTATAATTTACTATTTAATTGTTATTATTTTAAGAAAAACACAAACATAATGATATAAACTTACCGAAAAAAAGATATTCCTTCCAAAATCTCGGTGTTACGGTGGTTATTTACACAATTTTTGAACGCGCACTGCGGCAATTTGACGTCTTAACGTTGGCTATGTTTGGACGACACTAATTTGAAATAAGACCACAAAAGTATTTGTGCTCTTATTTTCCGGGCCGTTTTTGAAGCGCTTATCGGGAATCTAGTGCTATTATTGATCGAAGAGCTATAGTGATTAAACTATTTGATATATTTGGTTGAATTTTTGTATGCAGACTGGAAACGTCTTTAGAGGTCAGTCGTAAATAAAAAACAAATGCATATAGGTACGAATCAGAAATGGAATGAATGTTTATTGCTCTATAACATCGCCTTATATTAACATAGGGAACACAAATGTAGTGGTGGTACTCATGAGAATACTAGGAGGTGGAAGACCAATAGGCGATCAGGTTGGGAGCTCGCCGAGTATGACGTAGGAAACGCGCGGGCGCGCGCGGGACGTAAATACGGGTGGCATGGCTTCCAACGCTCAGTGCCCGATGGTCTTCGACGCTGGGATGTTGTCGCCATCTGATACGATCGCCAGTGCAGGCGCAGAGCGTGGAGGTGTCGCATTCCTCGGAGTGGTGGCACACAGTGCGCGCGCCCTGTGGCGGCGGCCGGACGTGTGATGCGCTCTTGTGACTGTGTAGGTCACTACACGTCATTAGATAAACGAAGTTTAATTATTGTCGTATTGGCGGCTCCACTTTTTTAGGCACAAAAAATACACATAACTACTATCTACTACTTACCTGTTACCTAGATTTATCGGTGCTATGCTAGTTTGAGGTTAACCCATCGAGTCGATTAACACAACCTATTGAATTGCCTGCGCAGCCAGCGCCAAGCCCCGAGAGCCAGCCGGACTCAGCCGGCGCGGCCGAGCCGGCTGACGAAGAGCTGGCCGCTCGGGAGGCCGCGGGGCCGCGCGACGACGAGCTGGCCGCCTGGGAGGCCGCGGCCGGCGGCCTGGCGCGCCGCATGGACGTCATGCTGCTCACCGTGGGCGGCGTGGCCGCCGAGCGCGACCCCGCCAAGAGGCTCGAGGTACGCCAGCTTCAAACCATAAGGTCTTTCGCGGGGCCGCGCGACGAAGAACTGGCCGCCTGGGAGGCTAGTTCGGTTAAGTAGTGATTGATTGAGCAAGCGACGTACAATTCTATGTTCTATGGTAAAGGGTTTGGTTTCCGCACTTAGTCCTTCAGGTGGACCATTGTACATGGGCCATGGCGGCCATCAGTGGTTATTCCAACCAGCCCACCCACCTCCCTCCAGAAGTTAATTACGTCTCCCGGTATGTTTAGAAGATCAGGGTGCTCCGAGGGTCTCTGTTCTAATCTGGGTGACGCCTGTGTATTCAAAGAGCACATGCGCGACGGTTTCCTCATTCTCCATGCAAGCTCTGCACAGAGGATTGTCCGATATGTCTATTGTGTGGAATTGTTTGTTTAGCGTGCAGTGTCCCGCAATGGTCCATGGTACGGAGCGAGAGTGCATTAGGCTGTCACCTCCTTCTGCGAAGCAGTAATGCTTGCGAAGGATGAGGCGGAACGCGTGAGGGAGAGGTAGTCTGTGCGCCCTCACTCCCTTAGTCGCCGCAGAAGACGCCCTGGGCGGCGGGAATCAATTGGCGATTCCCGGCCACCGTAGGCGCGGGCTTGCGGACGGCGAGCAATGGGCAGCTTGCCGTCGGGTAAGGGCCAGGCCCAGGTTGACGGCAGAAGTTATTTGATCATTTCCCACCCAAAAAAAAAAGTCCTATATAGTTCTTCGAACTATCACAATTACAGTAACAAAATGTAAAAAACCGGTCAATAGAATAGAATAGATGTTTATTTCCCTGGTTCCCTGGTTCATATGTTACATTATGTCCACAGGTCGGTGGTGTATTCGGCCTGTGGGTGTGTCAGCTACTTACAGTCTACCTATGTTTGTCTGAAAGAGATCTATATAAGTGTCGTGTAGTGTGTGCTGTGAGCTTGTTAGTGTGTACAGAATTAATTTATATAAACTAATAATGTTTTTCTATATTGCCCTATCCTATTTACAGCTAATTATAATTTATGGGGACGTGGAGCGGTTGTTCGCTTGCTGAGCAGCCGACTCCTGTCTTTTTTTTGGTACATAATCGATTTCACCTAGTCTAGTATTAGTTAGGAGGGGGTTGTGCTGTCCGTATCCGAGGTAGGTGTCACCAGTGGTCTCTAGATCCTCGATCTGCATTTCGCGGAGTCGGCACAGCACGTCCTCGTTTAAGTCTTGTGCACGGAGGTGCCATGGATCCCAATCGAGCTTATCCCAGAGTAGTGAAGTTTCTAGGCGTCTTGGGAATTGTCCGCTGGTCTTTAGAGCCATTCGGTATTGGCGTTCAATTTTTAGTAAGTTGCTCTTACTGTAACGTGAGAGTAGTTGTACCACGCCATATTCTAATATAGGAAGTAAGCAGGCCTGAACGACAGCCAGTTTCACAGTTATATTCGTCTTTGCGTGCCAGCCTATGATGGGGTATAGCGCACCGCGTGCTCGTCGCGCCTTCTGCACGACGTAATCCGTTTGTTTGCCCATGGTCATGGTCTTGTGTAAGTGTACGCCCAGATATTTAATGTTTTTTTTTTATATTCGATTACCTCGCCTTTGATGCGAATGGTTCTGCGGTAGTTTCTCTTGTGAGTGAACATAGCACACTCTGTTTTGTCTACGTTACATTTTAGCCCCCAGCGACGGTAGTAGTCGGTAACGGTTTCGGCGGCCCAGCTCGAGCGCTGTGTCGCGCAGTTCGGGTCGGGAGACCTGTTAAGGATTCACAGGTCATCGGCGTATTGGGAGAGCTTGAGTCCGCGGATACGGTCCCGTGGGTCCCAAATGTCGTGTACGTACAGATGGAAAATGACCGGACCCAGGATAGAGCCCTGGGGGACCCCGTATGGCACCGGTTTTTCGTCACCGTTGGTGGTTCTGAAGCGTCCGTAGGTTTTGCGACCGCTCAGGTAATTCTCTATTAGTTTAATGATGTTGTTCGGGACGTCAGCTGTTTGAAGCTTCTTCGTCAGACCTTCGTGGTTTATTGAGTCGAAGGCCTTCGAAAGATCCGTCAGGACTGTGATCGCCACACTTTCCCTCGCTTCCAGCGCATCCGTGATGAACTTGCCGGTGCGTAGGATCTGTGTACCTGTTCCTCTGTTCTTAGTAAAGCCATGTTGGAACGGTGGTTGGAGTCTATCGGCCGTCTGTCGCAGACGCGACAGGAGCAGGCGTTCGTGTAGTTTACCCATGATGTTTAGGAGAGTGATGGGTCGGTACGATTTGGCGTCCCGGTGATTCTTGCCTGCTTTATGTAGGAAGATGCATGCCCCGATTTTCCATCTATTGGGATAATAACCTGTCAGTAACAGGTAGTCAGCTATTATTTTGTACCTGATGAGAAAGGGGTCGCCTCCGAGTTTGAGGGCGTCTGCTTTGATTTTGTCCGGGTCAGGCGCCTTCTTATTTTTAAAGCGTCTCAGCGCGAATCTGATTTCCTCTATGGAAGTGAGGTCGAGAGGCTGGAACGGTGTGGTCTTCTCTGTGCTCTTATCTTCATTGTTTATCTCGGCTTCTGTGACGATCGCTGCGTCGACCAGGGCGTCGATGGTTTCTTTCTCACTGTTACAACTCTCAATGTGGGGGAGTCTCTGTACTGGAGCCTTCAGGTTGCGTTGGATTCGCCACATCTGGGCTCTGTTGTTCTGTGGATCGTTTATTATCCTGGCCCATTTTTCGTTGTTATATTCCACGAGTGCTTGTTGGACCTGAAATTTCAGATGATTTTAGTTTCTTCTTTGTTCCGTTATTCTGTCCTGGTTGAAGCGTAGTCGCCACGCTTTACTTTTTGCTTGGTTTCTTTTGTTGATCAATTCATTAATCTCTTCTGTAAGTTGATCTCTTCTGTTGTTTTCATGTAGTGGCGCATACTCATCCAAAGTTTCTGTTATGGCTTTTTCTAGTTGTAGTATATATTCCTCGCATTCTGCGTCGGTTGTGATTTCCTTTGGTAGGTGCGTAGTTTTATCCCTTAAGGTTTGTTGGAATTGTTGTCTGATTTCTTCGTTGTTTGTAATAGCGTGGGTATTTCTTACCAGTGTTTTCTCTCTGTCCACCATAATGCTTAGGTCCAGTAGCCAGGGCATATGATCCGAGCCAACCGATGTTGTTTGTCGGCATGTTATGGTATCGAAAGCTTGCGCATCGTGCGAGAAGATGGCTGCATCAAGGATGCCATAGCCCGCACTGTTAGGTCGCGAGGATAGGCCGGTGTGGTGTATGGTGCAGACGTCGGAGTTACAGAGGTCGCGGACAAGTATTCCCGCCCCTTCGTCTCTCGTCTGGTTGAGTGCGGTCATATTAAGGTTGAGGTCCCCGATGGTAACGTTTGAAGCTTCGGTTATAATGTCTTCTAGCTCATCATTAAGCACTGCGGTGTCGACGTGCTCTGATCTGTGGGGTATGTATATCCCTTAATTTTTAGGGAATCTCCGGTCAGATGATCATAAGTGAGGTTGATAGCGACGCCTTCGATGAGGCGGTCTCTTTCTTCGGTACTTGGGGTTACATCGGTCTGACTCCAGCGTATTCCTCGCATCACATACATGGCTGTAGTTAGATGCGACGCGATTGAGTGCGTGATCTTGTCGTAGTTCAGGAGATTCATGTGGGTTTTGGAAAAATCCACCCGACACTCGTTGACTACTATTATATGTGGTTTATAACGGTCGGCTAAAGATTTTAGCTCGAGGAATTTACCTTTCAATCCTTGCACATTGAGGTGCAGTATGCGCAACTTATGATATTGATTTCTCGGATTATTTGTTGAGAATTTTTAAGAGAATTTCGTGTTGTAGCTGTAGCTGGTGTAATATTTGTTTCATAGTTGTTTGTAGCTCTTGCCCTAGGGGCTCCATGCTGTTTTCTTTCATTGTTGTGTGTTCATTTAGTTGTATTGGTGGCTGCTGCTGTGGTTGTGATTGTGATTGGGGGGGCGCCTGTTTGGTCAACGGTGGAAATTGTGAAGTGGAGGTTATGTTTACGTACGAGACGTTTTCCCGACGGTATCTCAGTGCTGCGTATTTGCGTTCAGCTGCTTCTTTTTTTTTCCTTTCTTTTTCTTCGTGTTGTGCCAATTGACGGTCCACAGCCTTCTGGAATTTCTCGCATTTGGCTTGGTTGGCCCCATGGCCCGGTTTTTTGCATGCTGTGCATATTTCAATATCTATGCCTTCTTCGTTTTGAACTGTGGAGGTGGGGTGTTTCTTCTCACCGTGACACGCTGATGTCGCATGCGTAAAGAGGAAACATTTCTTACATTGTACTACTCTCCTGGGGTCATCTTTGTATTCTTGAGGTTTCATGCTGAAGTCCCCGAAGTACGCATGCTTTGTTGTCTTCATAAGCGTGGCGATTTCATCGAATGAGTGGGCACCATCAAAGATAAATAATTGTAGGTTACCTTTAATTGTTCTCATTTTGATCGGTCTCACACCGATGCACCTCTCCATTTCCTCAAAGCATACTTCATTCGTCTCATCATAGATGTTCGTGATGAGCACAACCTTCCTCTGATGGGTCTGCTGGGCTTTAGGGACGCGTGCCACGAAGCGGAGCCCGTCGTCAAGTTTCCTTAACTCTTCTATAATTATTTTCCTTATGTCCGCGGTGTATACGCGGATCGTGATGGTTCTTTTGTTACTAGCCATGGCGTGTCTTGCTCCATGCTCTGTGGTTATTTTTCTAATTTTGTTAAGGTATTCCGGATCATTGATTTTCTTGACGTCTGTTATGATTATGTCGGGGATGTGAGTGGATGATGTAATCACTCTCGGTTTTTGCTGGGTCGCTGTCGAGTTAGGTGTGACGGCACCTCTCTTTCTCTTCTTGGGTTTGGGTGAGGTAAAGGTCGCGTAGGCATAGTCTTTTTCCCTTTCCAATTCGTCTTTGTGCTCCTCTTCGGTGGAGAGTGAGGAGAAGCGGTTGCTGGTTGTCGCTGCGAGGCGACGGTCGGACTGGCGGCCCGCGCTAGCGCAGTTGCGTGCCCGAACTGAGTCGTGGAGTCGGCGCGCAGAAGCGTCGAGACGGACATGCGAGCTTGCGCAACAGCGGTGGCTTCATTCGGTTTCGTTCGCGCGGCGCAAGCGTCACGCCGCCGGGCGCCGTCGCAGCAATCGCGCCACCAAAGTTTTGACGCGGCGTCCGGCGAGTGGGCCGGCCGACCCACACATCAATGGCTCAGCCCTTGTACTTTGGGTCCTGGGTACCTCTCTATATTTCGATACTATTTTGTTCACTGTGCCACATTCACAAGTCACGTTTTCTTCACTTTCAAGTCCTATAATTGGCATGTACTTAACATTTAGCTGTCCGTTGCACTTGCGGCAGTCTATCTTATTTATTTTGCAGAAATTTATATTACTTGAATATATATTAATTTCGTTTACACTGTTCACTAGGTGTCCGTTTGAAATATTTGCTGAAGTTTTTATAAAACATTTCACGGCACTTCTCTTGTTACACAATCTACAAGTTAATTGTTTAATCTTAGTTTGGAGTCCCTGCCACTCATGGAATTTTTTAATTACGTTAGTTTTTGCGCAGTACCAACAAGCAACTGCGTATTGTCCCTCATTGTCCGGGGAAAGTTCACTTACACTAGCAAATTTATAGATATATAAAACCGGTCAAGGGCGAGTCGGACTCACGCACCGAGAGTTCCGTGTATAGCTTTATTCGTATTAGTACCTAAATAGTTATGTACCCAGAAAAAACTACAACTTACTGTGCTTAACCGTAGGAAGGAGGACATTTTGGTTGTGAACCGTGAAATGTTTTTAAATTTTCATCAGCGAGGTCAATATTCATCAGAGAATTTTAACACTGCGGTGTACAATATTGTAGTTTTAGGTCAGCGCCATCTTTTGACCGATAATGGAACTAACGTAATTTTTGTTGATGATTTCTGAAAAAGTGTGTTATTTAGAGAAATCGTTTTATTTTTCCTGTAATCTTTACATAAACTACTATCACATAAAATAATTTCAGATATTGTCTATGCAAACAACGGAGATAAGGGGGGGGAATGGTTTTTTTTTTGTCAAAAGTCGAAAAAATTTAGACTAAAAAAATTATGAGTATGTGCAAATAGTGCACTTTATACGATACCCCACATACCTTAGTAGTCCCACTTCGATTTTTTAAGACACCCAGTTAAGTCCCAGTTGCAAAAAAAAAAAACTCTTATTTGCAACATAGTTGGGCAAACGTCATCTAAAATTATTACAAATTTCAAGTTGATAGCATTAGTAGTTCTTGAGATATCTAGCCGTGACAGACAGACGGACAGACAGACTGAGTCGCACCATAAGGGTTCTTTTTTACTAATTTGGTACGGATCCCTAAAAAAAAGCATATAAATATCAATTCTTTGGAATCGAAATCAGATTTGCATTGCTTTGTTGAAAGTTGACTGAAATAGCATAATAATAAGTTGGGGAAAAAGTTTCTTCGCATTTTTTAAGAAAATTCAAAACATTTTTTAATATAGTTTACTTACATTTAACTACCATTATGTAGGTCCATTTTGTTCGATAACTTTTTGCCATCTGGTAGGTAGGGACATGATCCCATTGCTATAGAAATTTTGGGACTTTTGATCAAAATACCGCGACAAGTGGTTTTGGCAGTCCTCTCGTGATGTTAACCTTACACTGCCTAAAGAATTCTGAAGAGACCGAAACAGGTGGAAATCTGAAAGTGCAAGGTCAGGACTATACGGCGGATGCATTAACACCTCCCAGCCAAACTCTCTTAATTTTTGCTGAGTGGCTAAAGATGTGTGAGGTCTAGCGTTATCATGATGAAAAACCACACCCGTTCTGTTGATTAATTACGGCCGCTTTCTCTCAACTTGTTGCTTTAATCTCATCAGTTGTTCGCAGTAGAGTTCAGAATCGATGGTCCTGCCTGGTGGTAACAGCTCATAATGAATAATGCCCTTCCAATTCCACCACACACACAGCATCAAATTGTTGCGAGTTAACCCGCGTTTCGCCACAGTCTGTGAAGCCTGACCGGCCTTTGACCACGACCTTTTTCGCACGTTCTTGTCGTACGTGATCCACTTTTCATCACCAGTTATCAGCTTCTTCAAAAATTGTTCGGTATCATTACGTCGTAATAAAGAATCACAAATGAGTACACGATTCATTAGGTTTCTTTCAGTGAGCTCGTGAGGTACCCAAATATCGAGCTTTTTTGTGTACCCAGTTTTTTTCAAATGTGCCAAAACTGTTTTGTGATCAATTCCCAGTTCTTCAGCTACGTCGTAACTACTGATATGCCGATCTTGCTCCACTTTTTCAAAAATGGTATCCACTTTATCCGTAATAGGGCGACCAGAGCGACGTGCATCTTTGACATCAAAATTTCCGGATTGAAAACGCTTAAACCAAATTTGTGCTACTCTCACAGACACTGCACTAGGTCCATAAACATAGCAAATTTTTTTCGCGGCTTGCGTTGCATTTTTACCTTTTTTGTAGTATAATTTTAAAATGTATCGAATTTCTTCATTAGATTCACTCATCTTGACAGTACGAAAAACAAATGAAAATCACACATTTTCCTAATTTGAATTTGGAATTATGTTCTTTAAAATTTAAACTTTCAATGATACCAAAACCAGCCAGATACAAATAGTATAGCCAAAGAGATTTTATTACAAGTTCATACATACTATAATGCGAAAAGACTTTTTCCCCAACCTAATATGTCATAATTGACTGCTTAGATCCATAAGGTATGATAATCATTTCAAAGATTAAATCTGTAATTATTTGATAAATTCGTTTCCTATTCAACACAGCGAAGTAGTAATGGAATAATTCGACTGTTGTCATACACTGATACATTGTGTTCGTTCTCACCTCAGTTTCACCTACGACCTGTATGGAAAAACTTTTTTCGTTTTCTGACTTTTCTAGTACTCAAACCTCAGTTGGTCCCATAGAGTTTTTGATCCTCGTAAGAAACAGGATGAACTGGCATCAAAAAACTTTTTGTGAAAATTGCCCATTTTCTTGCTGACTTTACATTTTTTTCAAAATCTGTGAATGCAGATCAATTTTTTTCTAAAAGTTAAGGATAGTCAGTCAATCAATCATTTATTTTGTTAATTATAGGTATGGTTACAGATAATATATTGTCTAAAATATGTGCACTATGTTTTGCCAATTTATGGCGTACAAAATTAACATAAACTAGCAATTACAATTAAGGTGACATGTCAATAGAATACAAAAACAAAACAAAAAAAAAAAAACATTCAATTAAAAATATGTCAGATATGTAAACAAGTAATAAATAAAATCATAAGTGTTTAATTAGCAAGTCGGACTCGTCATACCTCTGTTTATCAGTAAGTAAAGGCTCCCAGACACTCTTTATTTCTAATAGCTGCTGGTATACTATTATATATTTTTGGGGCCATACCTAGCACACTTTTGCTGAAAAATGCGGTTTTATGAGAGGTAACATGAATGGTGTTCTGATAACGGCAAGAGCGCAGTTTTTCAAATAAATACAGGTTACAGCGGACAAACACCCCCATTTCGTATATGTACATAGACGGTAGAGTGACCAGACTAAGTTCCTTAAATACTGGTTTACACCTATCAATCGATTGTAATTTGGTAAATGATCGAAAGCATTTCTTCTGAGCTTTAAAAACAATGTCTCTGTCAGTGGAGTTGCCCCAGAAAATAATTCCGTACCTAATGCCTGAAGCCACATAAGCATTATAAGCTATTTGTACTGTAATGCGGTTAACCGTTTTTGATAGTTTGTAAAGAGCATACGCAAACTGACTAAGTTTCTTTGACAAAGCGTCGATATGATTTTTCCAAGTCGTAAAGGCCCAGAAATTTCTTGCTGTTACTTTCAGAGATTGCTACGTTACCATATTTTATATTAAGTTTAGGTTTATTTGTTCTTTGATTAAATGTCATTATTTTAGTTTTGCTAAGATTTATTTACAGATTATTATTAACTAACCAATTTATTATATTTTTAAGATCGTCATTTATGTCATTTTCAAGAATATCAATGTCATTATTAGAAAATAAAATAGTGCTGTCATCAGCAAACAAGACCATCTGGTGCTTACTGACCTTAGGCATATCATTTATGTAAATGTTAAATAATGGAGGGCCAAGAATGCTACCTTGGGGAACACCATAAGTAGTTTTCCTAGGACGTGACATGTATGTTCTTTCAACTTTCGAGCTCGCACATAGCCTATCAAGCGCTGTGACTTGAGTGCGATTAGAGAGATAAGATTGTAATAGGTTTAATGGAGTTCCTCTAATCCCATAACGCTCTAATTTGTTTAACAGTATACGATGATCTACATGGTCGAACGCTTTAGACATATCCATAAACAAGGCCGCCACTGGAGTTCTAGCATCAACACTAGAAACAATTTTCTTGATCACGTCATAAATCGCCATATTAATTGATTTACCTTTCCTGAATCCAAATTGTTCTCTGACTATGAGATCATGCTTTTCAAAAAACGATGAAAGGCTATTGTATATCACCTTTTCTATAATTTTGGAAAAAATGGGTATAAGTGCTATCGGTCTAAAATTACCCATGTTACTTTTATCATCTTTTTTATGGATAGGTTTAATAACAGTTACTTTTAATTTTTCTGGAAAATTACCATATTCAATGCAAAGATTAATGATATGACTCATAGCAGGTCCTATTAATGGCGCTACATGTTTGACCACTTTTGTGATGATGCCATCATATTCATGGCTATTGGTATTATTCAAAGAGCGAATAATAGCCACTATGTCTACTGGTACTGTAGGAGGAATAAATATGGAGTTAATTAGACTCAATATTTGTATAGGAAGGAGCAGAATTATTCGGTTGAATTTCGTCTATAAAGTAGTCATTAAAAGCTTGTGCAATTAGTCGAGGTTTATGTATTTTATTGTCATTTATTGTTAAATATTCAGGTATATTTGCTCTAGGATAGTTAATCTTATTTTTATTGATAACGCTCCAAGTCGCTTTAGACTTATTCCTCGCCGAATTTATGTGAAAGTCATTCTGAGATTTTTGGGTCAGTGTTATTATTTTCTTTAAACGAGCAGTATATTGCTTTAATAAAAGTTTATTTTTAGAAGTAGGGGCTCGCCTGTATTGCCATAACATGTCTCTCTTTTACGCTTGCTACTGTCGCTAGTCTCTTAAGACCATTTTCTTTTAGCGACCACGGTTAAGGTACCTGCCCTTATGGACCCATCTCAAAACATAATGCAATACTGCTCATAGCAAATAGCGTGATAATTTATACGTAGTAACTTGACCAGACCTATAGGAAATATCCATGCAAAATTTGAACAAAATCTGTCCGGTAGTTTTTTCGTTTACCTGGAACATAAATTCAGACAAACAGATAATCAGACAAAAATTTAAAAAACTATATTTTCGGCATCAGAATCGTTCCCAGACCTCATGGCAATTACTTTTTTCAAAAATATTCAATGTACAGTTTTGACTTCGCTACGATTTTATTATATGTATAGATGTATAGACTATGACAATGAGTATCATTCGTAAGCATCAAGTTTCACTTTATATTAGAAAAATGTACTCAAAAACACGAATTAATCTTTGAATAATATTTTGACATGACGATATTACAGTGTCATGTCTTTGGCTTCGTTGCGGTAGTGTTGTGACAGTAATTAGACCGTAGACCGAAATTATGATACCCAAATACAGATTAACTAAAACTAGCAAGTCATTTCTTGCAAACAGTATCCGCTTTTATAACAAGTTGCCGAATTCTGTTACAGAACTTAGCGATGGAAAGGTAAAACTCACATCAAACGTGTCCTTATCAAAAAAGTATACTAACCTAGCTGTGGAGATATCAGTGAACTGCTTTATTTTTCTTACTGCATATGCAGCTGAACTTAATTTATTAGAAAGAACTCTAATGTGGACGCCCCATTGCAATTTTGAATATAAAGTAATTCCTAGAAATACAGTTTCCGTAATAGCATCAAGTTTTAAATTTAGACCCACTTTACTGAACTGAACTTAAGACATTTCCTTTTGTTCGCATTAAGTAAAAGATTATTAGCTGCGAACTATTTCGAAAGAACAGCCAGACTATCGTTGACATGTAAGACATCCGTATAATATCTTCAAAATAATTCAGCCACCATGTAAGGAAGGTCATTAATATAAACTGGAAATAGGAAAGCGCCAAGAATTGAACCTTGAGGCATGCCCATCTTAACTAGAGACCCCGGGGATGTCTCCCCATTAACGTTCACTTTTTGCTGCCTGTTTAATAGATAGGACAGAACAAGATCAGCAGCTTGTCCACGAATCCGTAGTGGTGTAATTTACAGATCAGTATAATATGGTCAACGCAGTCAAATCCTTTTTAGAAGTCACAGAAAATGCCAATTGCACCCTGGGACTTTTCCCAGGATTCCAAAATGGACTGATGAGTTTCACTCCTGTGTCAGTCGTCGCCTTACCTTTCGTGAAACCCAACTGGCGACTATGTAAAATATCATCTATTATATTATCATCAAAAAATCTGCCAAGCCTTTTCCCAACTATGTTGGGGTCGGCTTCCAGTCTTAACCGGATGCAGCTGAATACCAGTATTTTACATGGAGCGACTGCCTATCTGACCTCCACACCCCAGTAACTGGGTAACACGATACCCCTTGGAAAGACTGGTTGTCAGACTTTTTTTTTGGGCTTCTGACGACCCGTAACGACTGTCAAAGATCCACGAATGACAGCCGGGACCAACGGCTTAACATACTTTCCGAGGCACGGAGGAGTCTCGGTATGTAAAGATGGTCAACCATCCACGGACCAACCCCGGCAAGCGTAGCTTAACCTGACGGATCGACCCGTACGGCTGTTATTACTTAGCCACGAGCTCCTTTATTATATTATCATCAGTAACTATAATTAAATGAATGTGCCACTCTGTCACGTGTTGTTCCGCAGATCCTCAAGAACCAGTTAGGCCAACTGGCGCCCGACGCGGCGGCGCTGATCTCGCGCGGGGACTCGCTGGTGTACGCCAAGCACAAGGACAACCCTTTGCTCGCAGACTACATACAGACGCACTTCCAGGTACGCATGCATGTGGGAATGGTAGGGCAAATTAAATTCACCGCGACATTCGTCTCATTCAATGGCCTGCTCGGTCAGCAGATATAAACCTGATTGATAATCTGTGGACATAGTAGTTCAATGCTGGGATTGTCAGAACGGAAGAAATCCTGAAGCTCTTAGATCACATTGTGCACGGATATGGGATGATATCAGGGGGACTTAATTATGCGCGCGCCTTGTCGCATCTAAGCGAGATAGACTACGTGCCGTTATAGTTGCTGATGGAGGCTATACTATAGTTATTAAAACAATCAATTGTTTATAGTATAATTTTGTATAATTATGTTGTTATATGCACGACATAGTCAGAGAAAAGGCTATTCAATATTCTGAACAAAACTTTAAATCAAATGTAAAATTTCACGGTCTTCCTTTTATTTTAGAAGCTATGTTATTTAGAATAAATAAATGCATATGATTGAGCCTTTCGATTGGTACAGTAAAATTACTTACAGGTTTTTTTTTTTCACATTTAGCGGGTTCGATACCCGGTTCTGACATACGATTATTTAAACATCTTTGAATGTATTTCGTATTGTTTTAAAATAAAAATGAAGTCTTCATTCAGTATTTTTTTCTATCTAGAGTATTTAAGGTACTTTCCCTCCATGTGGCCAAGTCGTGGGACGCCCTGTATATAAATGACCTTTGCTAGAGCCTAAAACATAATTGTACACTATTTGCTGATGACACTACTCTGACCATAAAATCTTCAAATAGGAATGACCTAGAAACTGACACAAACATTGAAATACCAAAAGCAATGAAATGGCTGGAATCTAATAATTTATTGTAAAGATAGAAAAAACAAAGTTAGTACAATTCCAAACATACAATTCTTTAGTAAATCCACCTAAAATACACTACAGTCATTCAATTTTGAAACCAGTATCACCAAACTTATTCTTGGGAATAGTTATTGTCGAAAAATTTAATTGGAAAGAACATATAAAAAAAGTCTGCACTCGACTCGACAAATTTATTTTTGCTCTTCGTAAACTGAGACGAATAGCCAGTAAAGAAGTAGCCCTTAATGCATATCATGGCTATGTTTCATCAGTGCTGCGTTACGGCCTTGTGATATAGGGTAATTCAGTAGACGTGAACGTGTGTCTTACTAGAACTTAACAATAACAACCTTTCGATTTATTTAAGCTGATCTCCTAGGCATGCGATTCGATATGGGCCAAGATCGCATGGAAGTGAATCGATTAAAAAAATCTTAGATCGTATAGCTAAATGTTAACAATAGTTTGTATACATTAATTAATAATTATAGGTGAAGACGATGTACCTAGAATAAAAATAAAAATTACTTACCACAATTGGTAAAAAGAATGAAAAGTGAAGTAATGACAGAAAAATTAATAAATGCGATAGGTACATGGTGCTCACATATTTACAAAAATTGTATATGATTTTCCAAAAAAAAAATTAAACATATAATAAGTGTGTGAGTTAAATTTATATTAATCACAGAAAATAAAAATTAATATCATAAAAATTATAAATTATACAGTTAAATTAGCAACCAGTTTGATTTTGTCTAGACTCTAAATTGTCCTATGGAGCAGGACCAGCATCTTTCCAAGCATTCTTATCTTGGATATAATCCTCTAATTTGTGATATGCTTGTTTACAAAGTGTGCTTTTTATATGAGTTTTAAATTTTCTTTCATTTAATTGTAATATATCAGAAGGTATTTTATTGTAACACTAGCTTCTGCCCGCGACTTCGTCCGCGTTAAATTTCTTGTTCCCCCGACCCACCCCGTCGCAACACATTGCCTGCCCGTGCTTTTACTTCGCTTTCGCAGAAACTTTCATAAAAAAAATGGTGTACTAGTTAATAGGAATGTAATTCTTCCTCAAGAATTGGGCTGTAAAATGCAAAAAGATTGTTTCAAATCCAACTCGCAGTTCCAGAGATTAGCGCGTTCAAAAAACAAAAAACCGGCCAAGTGCGAGTCGGACTCGCGCACGAAGGGTTCCGTACCATCCATACAAATCCTTATCCTTACTAATATTATAAATGTGAAAGTAACTCTGTCAGTCTGTCTATTTGTCTGTCTGCCTGTCTGTATGTTATGTTTTCACGCCTAAACCGGTGAACCGATCGTCATGAAATTTGGCAAAGATATAGCCTGGGATATGGAGAAGGACTTAGGCTACTTTTTTACGCGATAACCGACATCCACGCGGGCGGAGCAAACAAAAAAACGGCAAAAAAATCATGTCCGTTGTATGGGAGCCCCCTTAAATATTATTTTTTTCTGTTTTTTAGTATTTGTTGTTATAGCGGCAACAGAAATACATCATATGTGAAAATTTCAACTGTTTAACTATCACGGTTCATGAGATACAGCCTGGTGACAGACGGACCGACAGACAGACGGACAGCGGAGTTTTAGTAATAGGGTCCTATTTTACCCTTTGGGTACGGAACCCTAAAAACGAACTCTTCAGCTTTAGAATAGACTACCTCGCAGAGTTGATCATTATTTTGCTGCGGAGCTATTATAAAACAGTTATATCTCCTAAGATATTCATTTAAGATTTTAAATGATGTAAGGGCAACTTTGTTCAAAATTAAATACTTGTGATGAATAACGTATTTATTTGGATAAGGATTAATACCATGTTTATAAAAACTCCTTCGCAAATAATGCATTAATTTCGAACAAATTTGATTACCATAAAAAAGGTTATAGTGAGTCAATCTTAAAAGATAGACATATGCTGTCGCGGACTTTTTTTTTTGAAAATTTAAAGAGGAACAATTCCATCATACATGATATTTTCGTAACTTAAACCATTTACGCAGCGCACGCAACGGAAGCTTTAAAAAAGGAATAATTTTTCCCGTTTTAGCAACATTTTTCATTTACGCTCCGCTCCTTTTGGTTGTAGCGTGATGTTATATATAGCCTATAATATTCCTCAATAAATGGACTATCCAACACAAAAAGAATTTTTCAATTCCAACCAGCAGTTCCTGAGATTAGCGCGTTCAAACAAACAAACAAACAAACTCTTCAGCTTTATATATTAAGTATATAGATTTAACACAGTACCCCATAAAAGATGTACGTACTTTAGATAATATGAAAAAAAAAAAAAAGATGCACGTAGCTCTGGTCGCCCTATTACGGATAAAATGGATGCCATTTTTGAAAAAGTGGAGCAAGATCGGCATATCAGTAGTTACGACGTAGCTAAAGAACTGGAAATTGACCACAAAACAGTTTTGGCACATTTGAATAAAACTGGGTACACAAAAAAGCTCGATATTTGGGTACCTCACGAGCTCAGTGAAAGAAACCTAATGAACCGTGTACTCATTTGTGATTCTTTATTACGACGTAATGAAACCGAACCATTTTTGAAGAAGCTGATAAGTGGTGATGAAATGTGGATCACATACGACAAGAACGTGCGAAAAAGGTCGTGGTCAAAGGCCGGTCAGGCTTCACAGACTGTGGCGAAACCCGGGTTAACTCGCAACAAGGTGATGCTGTGTGTGTGGTGGGATTGGAAGGGCATTATTCATTATGAGCTGTTACCACAAGGCAGGACCATCGATTCTGAACTCTACTGCGAACAACTGATGAGATTAAAGCAAGAAGTTGAGACAAAGCGGCCAGAATTAATCAACAGAAGGGGTGTGGCTTTTCATCATGATAACGCTAGACCTCACACATCTTTAGCCACTCAGCAAAAATTAAGAGAGTTTGGCTGGGAGGTGTTAATGCATCCGCCGTATAGTCCTGACCTTGCACCTTCAGATTTCCACCTGTTTCGGTCTCTTCAGAATTCTTTAGGCAGTGTCAGGTTAACATCACGAGAGGACTGCCAAAACCACTTGCCGCGGTATTTTGATCAGAAGTCCCAAAATTTCTATAGCAATGGGATCATGTCCCTACCTACAAGATGGCAAAAAGTTATCGAACAAAATGGTACCTACATACTATAGTTAAATGTAAATAAACTATATTAAAAAATGTTTTGAATTTTCTTAAAAAATACGAAGAAACTTTTTCCCCAACCTATTATATTAGGATTCCCTCGCTAAGTTTGAACTGTGTTTATATCAAATTGAATATTGTTAAAGAATACGCACATTGTGAACTCAGCTAACTATCACTTATTGTTAGTGATTTTTACAAAGTGCCCTTAGAACAGTGGCGTGCACTCCATACATGCAAATAAGTTCTGCATACCCTGGAGTCCCTCCATACATATACGGCCCTCTAACTAAATTAAAATATAATAATATAAACTGATAAACAGTGGCGTGCACAGAGATTTCAGACAGGGTATGCACAGCTAAAATAAAAAACATTACCCTCCTTCTGGGGGTTATAACAGCAACAAAATCGGTTTCACTGATTTCTTTTTTTATCTCATCGTACATTACAGATGCAATACTAGAAATTAAACCTTGATAAATAAACACATGGTAATTCATTAATTTAACTTATTCGCCATTTCACCGCACACGGCACTGTCTTCGCGTTTTTATTTGCGCGCCATGTATTGCTTTTTATTGGAACTAACTCCTTCGAGCAACGATTATTATCAGCCGCCATGCGTCACCGCGCAGAGGCAGCGCTCCCGTGACCAAAAGCAGTACTACACCTTGCTTGTTCTTCAAACATCGCATCTCGTGTAGTACACAGCAAAAGTGTGACTGTGTGCGTGAAAATGTGTGCGCGTGATAGAGTTTTGGAAGCACTGCTTTCGTTTTAATCCTTCCAAATTAAGAAGCCGTAAACGCACCATTTCTTTGTTGATTCAAAGTGTCGTTTTTTTTAGTCGGATTGACCAAATGACCGATTGATACATTCGTTCGATAGTTTGTAATTGCATTATTGCAGTTTTTTTAAGTTTTATCGCCATAATGATTTTCTTGGCGCATGTGATTGACTGTCTTTAACTGTCTTAGTAATTATATTAAGTAAGTTTATTGTAAAAAATGGAAAATTATACCTGTGAGTGAGACCTGTGCTGGCGAAGTGTGTTTAAATAAATTAAAATCTGCCGCGTTTTCGATGTTATCTTTTGAGGAAAAAGTTACAATAATTGCAAAGGGAAGGTGTGTACCAGGGTTGAATTTTACTCAAAAAAAAAAGTAAAAAAAAGGTATTGTTACTCGTTATTTTCACAAAAAGTTTTATGATAATTATAAATGGCTAACAGGTTGTGTACACACAAATACATTGTATTGTTTCCCTTGCATTTTGTTTACAAAACAAGATAAAAAGAATGTTTGGACCTTTAACGGATATTCCGATTTAAATAATTTTCACAAAGCGGCTTTTAAGCACGATTCTTCAGAGAAACGCCTTGAATCATGCTTGAAGTTCCAAAGTTTTGGTAAAGGTAGAATAGAGACTAGTTTGAATAACCAGTTTAAGTTAGATATTGAAAGGCACAACGCGAAAGTTGAAAGAAATATAAACATTTTCAAACGGTTCGATTGATGTAGTTTGTTTTCTGGGTGAACAAGAATTAGCATTCCGTGGTCATAACGAATCAAGCTCATCGCTTAACAAAGGCCATTTTCTGGAACTTATAGATTTGTTGGCTCAGTATGATGAAAATTTGGAAACCCACTTACAATCAACATCGGATAGCGCATTCACGGGGTTATCGAATAGGACCCAAAATGATTTAATTTCTAGTATTGCATCTGTAATGTACGATGAGATAAAAAAAGAAATCAGTGAAACCGATTTTGTTGCTGTTATAGCCCCCAGAAGGAGGGTAATGTTTTTTATTTTAGCTGTGCATACCCTGTCTGAAATCTCTGTGCACGCCACTGTTTATCAGTTTATATTATTATATTTTAATTTAGTTAGAGGGACGTATATTTATGGAGGGACTCCAGGGTATGCAGAGCTTATTTGCATGTATGGAGTGCACGCCACTACCTACGTCTAGCAGTGGAATTAAAAGAGCTGATTATGACGATCATAGGCCGTGTCTCCGACACTTTACATAAAACATTGTTTGGCAACGGTATTTTGTTTGCATAGTTCTTATAATTAATTCACTTTAATTTCATAGATGATTATTTACAAAAAAAAAATTGACAGTGACATTTCTTGACATTAGTTTGTTTACATAAATTATCTGAATTAGAGACATAAGGTATAGGTACTTAAAATAAAACAGGTTGAGGTGGTTAAAATTAACTTATTTTAATTTTATTTATTAAGACAATTTAAAAAGATTGATAGGTACCTACACAACATACGTATGTTGTGTACTCAGTAGTCACAACATTTTATGTAAAAACTTACTGCAATACTTGAAATAACCCCTTTCTTTACTTTCCGAAAGCCTTTATTATTTATTCATTTATTTTATTATTTATGTACACACAGTTAAATACATAGAGATACGATATCATTATAATTTCAGTACAAAGGTACTGCTTATTTCTTTTCTTCTTTCTTTCCTTTCTTCGTATAATTCATGTCATTTTCTGAGAAGTGACAATAGCAAACCACACTAGAATCATTTGGCTTAAAAAAATCTTCATTCCTCTCATTAGCTATAATTTTTCGCCATTTTTTCCTTTCAATTTCATTTTTAGGAAATCTGGAATAATAAATAAAAACATAATATTATTTAACTATAATATAAAAAAACACCAATCACTATTCAAATAAATTTTGCCCATCTCCGGACCGGCTATAGTTATTCAATATTAATTCCATATTATTGACAAAAAAAAAAACAATAAGCGACTCTATTCATTTAATATTTGACTATGTTCCACTTCATACATCCTCCATTCCCTTTCCACTTAATACAAGTGCTGCGCGAGGGAAAAAGCCAACTGCGTAGCGTCAAATGAAGAGACGTAATGAAAATAATTAAAAAAAAAATGTTTTTTATGAGTTTGAAGGCGTATTTTGCCACAAATTCACTACATTATAAAACTATTGTCTAGTACTTACCGAAAATACGATATGCCATCCCTTTTCCACGTGGTTAAAGTATTTTTGCACTTTTTTACGGAGCACTTTGGCATGTTCACCCGATAACGAAGCGCGCGTTACTGAAAGCGCAACTGTGCTTAGCAGCTTTATCCATACTAATATTATAAATGTGAAAGTAACTCTGTCTGTCTGGATGTTACGTTATGTTACGTTTTCACGCCTAAACCGCTGAACCGATCGTTATGAAATTTGGCAGAGATATAACCTGGGATATGGAGAAGGACATAGGCTATTTTTTACGCGATTACCGACATCCACGCGGGCGGAGCCGCGGGCAAAAGCTAGCAAATTATATAGCTGATCCGCGCCACTTCGTCTGCGTCACCTACTCGTAAGAGAGAGAGTGGTTTAAGTAATGAATTTTTTACTTTTTTGTTGCGGAGTTATTTTAAAATTAGGATATCTCCTAAGATGTTGATTGAAATCAAGTGATGTCAAGGACAATTTTGTTTACATGTAAATACTTTATTTGGATAAGGATTAATATTATGTTGATAAAACTCCTTCGCAAATAATAAATTAATTTCGAAAAAATTTGATTACCATAAAAAAAGGTTATAGTGAGTCAATCTTAAAAGATAAACATATGCTGTCGCGGACTTTTTTTTAGAACTTTTAAAGAGGAACAATTCCATCATACATGATATTTGCGTAACTTAAACCGTTTATGCAGCGCACGCAACGGAAGCTCTCAAAAAGGAATAATTTTTCCCGCTTTTGCAACATTTTTCATTTATGCTCCTCTCCTATTGATCGTAGCGTGATGTTATATAATAGCCTTTAATATTCCTCAATAAATGGACTAACCAACACAAAAATATTTTTTCAATTCCAACCAGTAGTTCCTGAGATTAGCGCGTTCAAACAAACAAACTATTCAGCTTTATAATATTAGTATAGATTATATATTATTATATTAAAGGCGTTAAATTGGGTATGAAAGTTTGTATGGAAATTCGTCATTTTTGCCTATGGAAAATCTAATCGGGCGCATGGCTTGTTTTTGAAAGAAATTTATTTTAGCTTTTTGCTCACAAAACATACAGGGCCTTTTTAAATTAATTGACAAAACTTCCTGTTGTACATTTAATAACAATATAAACAAAAAAAAAAAAAAAAACAAAAAAAAAAAGAAAATCGAGTAACAACTTACCGTTACTTGAAAGGTGAGGCTAGTTGTCTTTACCGTCACTGAAATTACGTTCATATTTGGCACAGGACAAGCTGCGCAACAAGTGGTCGATGGTGATGTCGGAGATTGAGCTGAAGCGCAACCTGGCGCTGCAGGCCGAGGACGAGCTGAAGGAGCTGGCCCAGCTGCTGGAGCAGCTGACGACCTGGTGCCACGGACTGGACCACAAGCTCGGCAGCGACCCGGTACGATATTGTTCGAGCTTGGGTTTGTTAAGACTGGGATTACTGGGTTGTCTGCACGTTACAGGAACTGGTGGACGCCAAACTCGTAGCAAAGTGTTCTGGGCCGACTATTTCATTGCCATGGACACGGCATGCTAAGAAACCTTGTGAATTTTGTTTGTAGAATGGTTCTAGCTAGAAATATCAAAACTCGACCTGATTTTGTAAATGATTTTAGGTAAATAAATATTTTTTTAATAATTATGCATATTTAATAATTACATAAAGCCAATGGTCATGTGACATTGAACGCGAAACAGAATGACAGGATGCCGACGAAAATAAAGTATGAAGACACCGAGCTGCCACGACAGTATGACCCGTTTTGGAAATCAAAATAAAATTGCGTTACAACAATGAAAAATTTGTTTGATATTGTTAATATTTCGCTGAAATACTGAGTTATTTCGCTCAACTAGCCTATTGTGTTTAAATCAAATCAAATAAAAAAACGTACTATATGGAGTGCCGCAAGGTAGTGTGTTAGGTCCACCGCTATTATTGATCTACATAAATGATCTGCCTACAGTTTCACAGCATCCCATGATACTTTTTGCTGATGACAGCACAGCCATCTTTACACTTCGATCAATAATAGCACTAGATACAGGATCAGGAACAAAAATAAGTCATTGAAGTGGCCACGTTTACACACACATACACATTTACGTTTGTAACTACGAAATATAGAAAAAAGTTTTATAATATTAACAACTTCAGTTCAATATAAACCTTAACACTCAACTATAAAGTTTTATTACGATTACAAAATATTTATATTTAAGTCCTTCTATCATCGGAGAAAGGTAAATAAATAAATTTAAAATGTCACTTGAAATAAAAAGTCATTTTTATAACAAGTACAAAAATATTTATTCTAAAATGAAACTTAAAACCTAAGCAATAAGGTTAAAGACATTTTGTTGACAATTTCGTGCTTACTCTATTTCGGAACTAGACGTAGTTCTTGGTATGACATTTCAATGCTCAGAACACAGTAATCATTGAAAGACGTAGAGTTGCAGAATAATAATATTATTTTTTTAAGCGAATGGTCTTTTTTTAACCCATTTGGACCCAAATACAAACTAGTAGTAAAATTTTGATAAAAACTTTATTGACGTAACTATTGGAGGCTAGTAAGACATTTTATAAAGAAAAAATAAATAACTTCCTTATGTATTAAAATCACCGTCCTTAAATGGGGCAATGGGCTTATGTATGGTATTTTTCAAAGCATACTTTTTCGATGCACAATTTTTTGATGCATTTTTTATATTGCTAACGTGCTTTCATCTGGCATTCGTTGCATCCTAGCTGGCTTGGCAGTTTCTGGGGGAAGTGTCCAACACTATCTAGATTCATACTTGGCACCACTGAAGAAGGTTTATGACGCTTTTCATCGGGTCTTTACTGAAAGAGGAGTGAGGAGTGTATATAGGCATTGGCCTACACTCCTCAAATAAAATCGGGCGATACTTCTCCGAAACTGAAGCTGGTCTAGTTTCTCTTCAGCGGTCAGGACATGGAGACGCCAAGCACTAGCTACAGCCAAATCCAGCATGTACATAGGTAAACAGAACCCACTACCATTTTTTGCCTCGTATAGCTATTAGGTATACTGCGATTGACTGGTCAGCTTGATCAACTCCGCCCATGCCTTTGGTGTAGTTCTGGAAGACAAAAGGGATGTCCACGTCTACCTTTCTTCCTTCTGCAGAGCTCCATGTTTTTACCTTACCAAGAGGGTAAACAAAGTCATAGTTTGTAAATGTTATGAAATGTTCACTAGTGGACATTTTTTTGTCCTATTTTCCTTCACAGTACCAGTCGTACGATAACTAGCTTCACGCAAATCTCGCAGCAATGCGTGACTGGTAAAAAAGTTGACGAAATAAACGATATCCTCATGCAAACAAGCGATTACTTTTTCCAACAGGCCCTTTACCACTTTTGATCCTAAAGGCTCATTACTGGGTCCTCCTACTGATTTACCACAGTATACATCGAAGGCATAACAATAACCATCAGCAATTGCAATCATTCAGTTTTTGTTCCGAAATCGTACGGGAAAAATGAACTGCTGCCTGGAGGAATGGCCACTTTGACGTTACTAACAACTGGATCATCCACTTCATTCAGAATGTTTTCGATAGCTTCCTCGAGTCCTCGATAGTCATTTGCAACATCAAACGATCGGTTAGTCATTGTTCATGCCGAAACTAAACCTGCGAATAAAAAAAAATATATGTTAGCAATCAGCCCATTGGACCCATTCGGGGACACCATACTAAAATATCTCCCTTTATTGTAAAATCTTGGAAAACACTGGATATAATAGCATTATTTACTAGTCGAAACTATGCCCAAGTGATAATTACACTTTTTAAACAGATTATACTTTTGTGATTTATTGGATTGAGTGGACAATCCAATAAATCACAAAAGTATAATTTGTTTTACAAAGCCACACTCTTGGGCCCTACGAATTTGCCTGCAAACTAAGGATAGCTAAAATAAGTAAAAAAATGTGGATACTTAAAGAAGTGTCCCCAAATGAGGACAGCGGGCGTAAATGGGTTAAGGTAGCAAATATTTTTGATCAATTAAAAAAAGTTGGTAGTAGGACTAAATTAGTACAATAGTTATTTTAATAAGGGGGATGCGCTGTGGTAGCCCGCGAAATTCATTTTTTTTTGCTTTTTATGCAATTTGCAGCTCTTTCTGTCGCGTCAATAGATACCCATTTTGCTTTGCGAAATTGGTCGCTAAGAAATCTACAAACAAAAATAACCTAAAAAATAACAATACTACTCCATGCATTTCTCTGTTCCAGAACAGTCGATGTTTGTTACAATAGTTGGTGCGTTGTTGCAAACATTGGCCAAACAATCATAATATTTGCTAAATGATGTATAATTTACTATTTAATTGTTATTATTTTAAGAAAAACACAAACATAATGATATAAACTTACCGAAAAAAAGATATTCCTTCCAAAATCTCGGTGTTACGGTGGTTATTTACACAATTTTTGAACGCGCACTGCGGCATTTTGACGTCTTAACGTTGGCTATGTTTGGACGGCACTAATTTGAAATAAGACCACAAAAGTATTTGTGCTCTTATTTTCCGGGCCGTTTTTGAAGCGCTTATCGGGATTCTAGTGCTATTATTGATCGAAGTCTTTACAGGTCAAAATACTGATTCTTTTGAAAATGACCTAAATTCCACTCTTCGCAATATAATTAACTGGCTGACGGATAATAACTTAATTATCAATTTAGGAAAAACTAAATGAGTAAATTTTGGGTGTAACAATAAAAATAACAACATCAAAATTAATTATAATGGGACGAACATTGAACAGGTCAGCTGCGTAAAATTTCTAGGGCTTTGGATAGATAACGATTTGACTTGGCAAACACACATTGACACAATATGCAATAAACTTAATCAGTAATCGTATGCTTTATATAAATTATCCAAAATTGTTGATCAATCAGTTCTTTTGACCGTATACCATGCTTATGTTTCGTCGACACTGAGATATGCAGCCATATTATATATTGGGGCAATGCCACTAATAGGGATTTAGTATGATGTGTACGTGCGATTGCTGGTATCCGTGTTCCTGATTCATGTGAACCATATTTCAGCGAATTTAAAACTTTACGTTTTCGGCAAAAAAAATTTTTTATTAAGTAGCCGTATTTATTAAAACAAATGAAAATCTATAGGTATGATAAACTCAAATCTAAAAGATATATGTTAAAAATTTCTAATGTATCACATAAAAGCTTCTTTTGTATTGTATCAAAAATATACAACAAAATACCTATTGATATTCTGAGCTGAAGTATTTAAAAATAAATTACGAAACTTTTTAATTGATGAAGCATACTACACTATCCAAAATTTCTTGAATTATTGATTGATTTGTTGACCATGTATTAATTTCACTGTATTTTGACTTATGTATATAGTAACTAAATTTGACATGTCAAATAATTTTAAATTTAATGCCAATACATAATTTTTGTATGCCTATTAGGCAGGACATATTGCAGCTGGATTATTAAAGGAAAGGGACTCAAACAAGGCTGTCCTCTGTCCCCTCGCCTTTTCACATTAGTTATGGACGAAGTCCTAAGAACCCTAGAAGAGGAAACTCAACTAATCAAATTAGACCAAGATCGTGAAATCTCACTCCCTCTAGTATTATCATTCGCGGACGACCTTATCTTCATTTCAGATGACCTAGAAGGGCTAGAAGGAATCGTATACCATATTAAACCTCTACTAGCTAGCGTCGGCCTCCAAATTAACGAAACAAAAACAAAAATACTTATTAGGGACCCAATAGCTACACAGAAAACGACCGATGTAACCATTAATGGAATAAAACTACCTACAGTCAACGAAATTAAATACCTAGGCACATATATAACATCTACGTTAAGCAGGAAAAGCACAATTAAAAAACGTTGTGAACAGGCCACTAGAAATGCAAAGTCTCTACTACCATTCATAACAAACTCTAAGATGGACTGGAAACTAGCCAGACTCATGTACCGAATGGTGATCGTGCCTTGTATGATACATGGTTTGAAAGTATCGGCACTTACCAAAGCCAACAGGTCAAGACTAAGAAGATATGAGAAAGTAATCATGAGAGACTTGATTAACCATGCTAGGAATAAACCAAGACAAAGGAAAATGCATGAAATATTAGACGGAAAAACGGTAACCAAACGCATCAAGAACCACAGGATGTGCTATCTCGCACATGTGCACAGGCGCCATGAACCACATCTGTTACATGCAGCTATGCAGTACAAGGCCAAATCAAAGAAAGTCGGCCGTCCTATTTTTACATGGAATGATAACCTAAAACAGGACATGACGTACTTCAGCAAGGAAATCAACTTTTGGATGGACACGGCTGAAGATAGAGACAAGATCAAGAAAGCTGCTAACGATATTTACAAGAACCCTGAAACGGATAGTAGCGAGACTTCAGACGAGGAAATTGGAAACAGTAACGTGTAACACATTATAAAAGCAGCACAAGAACGAGACCGAGGAAGCAGCTCGACCTGATCGGAGCCAACATGCCGGCGAAGACGTGAAAAGATGCCCTCCCATAATTAAATACACCCGTCTCTCCACTATTCCTTTGCCTACTCAAGGATGCATATCCGGTACGGCTCTAATAATCCTTCCATATCCTATGGGCACGTCTTCCCTACCATTATCGTGCCCCCCGGTCTACTCTTGGATATGTAATGGTCACTGTAGCACCATGAAACATGAGGCTCCAGGTGCTAGTGCGAATCTTTGGGTTCATTCGAGTAATCGAGTCTGGTTTAACCACGCTGGGGTCGGTGCATTTCATTCATTCATTCATATTAGGCAGGACATATTGGAACTTTAATTTTTTAGTTAATACCTGTAACTCCTTGTGTATCAGTACTTCCTTGTGGGTTAGCTGGGAAGAAGTGGCATTTTGGGCGATTACCGCTTCCATGTTATCAACATACCTCCTGCTTGCAGGACGCTGTCCGCGCCGAGTACGAGGAGTGCCAGGCGTCTGTGGAAAGGATCCAGGCGCTGACCCGCTCACTGCGCGCGGCGCACGTGGGCGTGCCCGACCGCGCCGTGAGCGACGCGCTGGCGCTGTGGGCCGCGGCCGAGCGCAAGTGTGAGCCCGCCGAGGGCAAGGTAGGTGCCCGGCATACTGTAACACTGGACAGGATCCAGGCGCTGACACGCACTTGGGGTTTTTGTTCTATAAAATGAAATGTTGCGTGCATTACATTACTTTGCGTGCTGACATAAACTGCTCTGTAACGAGCCTATCGTGGGTGTCGCAGGAGGCGTCGGAGTCTTTGAGCGGCGCGTACGTGACGCGCGCGAACCTGGCGCGCTCCGCCATCGCAGGGCAGGCGAGCTGCCTGCGCGCGCACCCGCTGGGCGGCCGCGACTACGACGACTTCCCGCTGCAGGAGGACGCGCTCGCGGTACGTGCGCACTACTGAAGTGTACGCACTCCTACGTGAAGATCACTACATCGCGCTATTTCGTTCTTGTGCAGCGCGTGAAGGCGGCCATGGCGGACATCGCGGAGTCCGTGGAGGAAGCCGAGCGCGAGTTCGCGCGCCTCGGCCAGCGGCCCGAGCAGGCGAGTCGCGTGCGCGACAAGCTGCGCGACGAGTGGGCCGAGCTGCAGGCCGCGCACCAGCAGAGGCACGACAGGTGCGTCTCTGTGCCCTGTGCGCCCACGAACGCCCCGAGCCCTAACCACGAACACCTCGCCGTCGCAGGTGGAGCCAGTGCCAGGCCGCGTGGGCCAGCCTGTACGCCATGCTGGAGGCGTGCGGCGAGTGGCTGGACGCGGCCGAGCGCCAGCTGCAGGCCGCGCACGAGCCCGCGCTGCCCTTCAAGGACCTCAAGCAGAAGGTCCGCGACCTCGACCAACAGGTTCGTACTCGCCACCTGTGCAATATTCAAATTAAGAATCCAATATTTTCAAAGGGTATGGATAAAGATCGGCCCAACATTGACTATTTCAAATCCCACCACAGCTGACGTTACTCCGTAAAATATCGCAGGAAATATTTCTATTTTAAAAGATTAATATTTTGATTCAGGTAATCAGGGAATTATGTATTTTAGTTTTGGAAATGGGATGGTAATTCGGACATGTTAATTTTGAGAATTGATATCATTTCACTAGTATTAACGCACCCACAATACAGGAATAATGTGGGGAAACAGTACAGATGCACTGTCACTGTTTACAGTTCAAAAGAAAGTCAGTATCTTAGTAAATATACAACAGATGCTGCAATACGACAGCTGCAAACCCCTTTTTATTAACCTGAACATTTTAACTATGCTGCCTTGGAAATATGCAAATTTGCTCATAGACACCAAGACCTTCTGGGCCGAGCTTGTATGGGACCGTTATACATCTTCTTTTTGTCCCCAAAAATCATAAAAATTACAAATAAAAAAAATCATGGCCATCTTGGATTTAGAAATGGTCGTAGTCGGTATGAGCGAGCACCCTCGAAAACAAGAAAATGATACCAACTTCGAAAAATTCACATTTTTGAGGATTTTTTTACTTACCGATAGTATACCCGGTTAAGGCGAGGTAAGCCGAGCGTCGTAGGCATGTAACGCTTACCCATCCCCGCAATGAGTAGCGATACGTAACAAGTTACGATGCGCGGGAGACGCGCGTATTAGAAAGTGGATGTAAACGACATTTATATATAGGTATTGATATCCACTTTATTAACAAGCTTTGTGTGTCAGAATGGTAACTAGTAGTTTACTATGTATGAAAGTCCCTATGAATATAGTGTGTTGGGAAAGGACTCAATAAAGAAAAGCACAGAAAGACAAGACTAGGCATTTATTTCAATTAGGCTTGTCAAAGTAACGTTATTTGAGAAAGCTAGTTGTCCGTTCCACAACTAGGTCTTTGTAGAGAAAAATGGACAAGAAACTCCACGGGAGCAGCGTTAAAGTATTCTATCATCATCAATCAATCAATCAATCATTTATTTTGTTAAACATAGGTATGGTTACAGATAATATATTGTCTAAAATATGTGCATTATGTTTTGCTAATGTATGGCGTACAAAATTGACATAAACAAGCAATTACAATTAAGGTGACATGTCAATAGGTTACAAAAAAAATAAAAAAATTCTATTAAAAATATGTCAGATATGTAAACAGGTAATAAATAAAATCATAAGTGTTTAATTAGCATGTCGGACTCGTCATACCTCTGTTTATCAGTAGTAAACCGCGACGTGGGTCCATCATCCCAAAGCCGTCCGAGGCCGTCGAGGTGATAGGGTATCTGAGATTGTTTCTGTAGTCGCGCCACGACACTGTTGCACAGTGTCGCCTCTTCACGACATCTTGGCGGTCTGTCCCCGCCAGGTGAGACCCCCAGTTACCTGGGGGAGGCCCAACGAGGACGACCAGCGACGAGATGGCGACTTTAGGGCGCTTCTACAGATCAATGTAGCCTATACCTGACCCACTTATCAGAGCTAACCAAACCATGACCCGGGTAATAGGCGGAACATGAGTGTGAGAGCGGTATAGTATTGTAGTGTAACGCTGCCCGGTGAATACGTATACCCGCGACCGCAGCTGCGACTCTATGTGCATATATAGGTGCCTGTATAGAGGTGAATGTCTGTTGTTGTTACGTATTCATACCTATATTAACCTAGAATACAAATACGTAATAGATGCATGTTGTTTGTGACATATTAATTGTCTCAAGCAAGCCGCATGTAACCCGGGTGCCGCTTGCCTGGGCGTCATGTCCGGTGCGATGGGCTCAGTCGGCCGCTAGCAGGTCGCGGGGCAGGGTCTCGCACCAGGCGGGCGCTATCTGCTTGACATAGGGCCAAGCAGATACGTGGGCACGCGCGAATATGCCTTTCGCGAGGTGCCGTACGATCTCATCCAGGCTCTCAATCCCGAGGTCCCGGTGTAGTATGCTATTCCTCACGTAGCGAGGAGCGTCAACAATGGTCCGCAGCGCTAAGAATGGGCTCTGACACACGGAGCTCTGACCTCTTATAGTCGAGAACAAAGAACTTTGACGTTTCAATCTACCGTCATCCAAAATATCAACGACATAAAAGGTGGATTTCCGTTTAGAATATTTCCTATGTTTTATATATAGGCTAGCTATAACCAAAGTCTCTAATTCAGATAATTTATGTAAACAAAGTAATTTCAAGAAATGACACTGTCAAAATGACAGGATGGTGGTGCAAAACATATTATCATATTTTTTTTTGTTTGTCTTTGCTAAAATTAAAGTGAACTATGCAAACAAAATACCGTTGCAAACAATGTTTTGTGTAGTATGTCGGAGACACGGCATATGATCATCATAATCAGCCCTTTTAAGTTCAGTGTTAGACACTGTCCTCCCATACCTATTATCACTGTTATTTGATAATATTGTAAAGCCAATTATTTTTAAAAGAGAAACCGTGGAGTTACTTGCCGGCTCTTCTCCATAGGAAATGACTAATTGGAACCGTGCACCTAGCTTCTGACGTTTCATAAGTGCCCATGTAGGTTTATGTGAAATAAAATATTTTGATGATTTTGATTTTGAGACGTAGGCCTCCCAAAATCGGTTTCCATTCGAAACAGTTTATAGCCGTTTTCATCCAAAATGTGGCTAGATATGCTACTTACAATATGAATCTATGAATGAGAGTTGTAATATTAGTGTTGTTGAAGATGTTTGGATCTCCTGCATTGTTACCAATATCATAAAATATTTTATACCAGAAAATCTCCTTTTTTTAATAACTTTGTATAAAACACAAAAAAAAAAAAAAATGAAAATAATTACGGTATGATTATTTTTTTATTATTATTTCTTGAAATCAGTACTTAAAAGAAAGTGAAACCTCTTTTTTCGCCGTTTTATGTGAATTACCATTACGAAGATATTTTTTTGTTATGTTACTCGTATCCCCTTTGTTTACATAAATTATCTGAATTTGAGACGTATACATTATTCCTTAATATTTTAACTAATCTACTTTTACCAAAGACATTAAATTATACGTAACAATAGACGAGACATTGCGAACAAAATCGTAATCCGATACTTATGTCCTAGTGGTAATAAGTCGCTCAGTCTAGTGTGGTACGCCTGCGCGTCAAGTCGCATTCGTGTCCACCAAAGCATTGACATAAATATTAAATAAAAATATTTTCTAAGGAAATAGCGCGATAGTTGCGCATTACGTTACTGTAAATCTTGTTATAGCAAAACGACTGGACCTAACTTCGGCTTTTTTTCGTATGAATTGTTTTACTCAGTAATTAGAATTAAATAATTTTCATAAATAGATCTAGAACAGTTGCAAATTTTGTAATAAACGCCCTCTTTTGCTGCGTAGCTTTACTTATTGCCTTGCAGAGATGTGATGTTATTTATCGAATTTGTTATCGATAATATTTATTAAGTTAAATAATAAATATCACTTAAAATATAATACTGTTTGAACATAATCATGTAATTTTATTTAAATTTCAATAAATGAACAAGTACTATTCGTTCATGTAGGTTTCTGTTACTAGGTTTCCGAATGTTAATAATCTAGAACGTGAAAAGTGGATACGGTTTGTTCAAACAAACAGTAGAGAAGAAAATTGGCTTCTGCTTCAGAGCTAAGCTTCTTTGACAATCTATACTAATACTAAAGATGAAGAGTTCATTTGCTTGTTTGTTTGAACGCGCTAATCTCTAGAACTATCAGTCGGATTTGAATTTTTTTTTACATAAATTCATCGCATACATATTTGTGTCCTGTAGGAATCGAACCCACGTCTAATAACGATAATTTAGTAATTTGTATGAAAAATGGTCAAAAAAAAAAAAAAAAATATTGTCTTAGTAGGTACCTAACTTTTTTCAATATTATCGATACCTATATATCTATATGGTGAAATCCCTACCATAGGTTTCTACTTGACATCACCCGGCATTGCCAGACCTACGAATTTATCCATAGATCTACGGATTTTGGACCTCTCCTCGGATATACGACACTTTGTGATACAATAATTCGGAGGCAAACGAACGAAACTGCAACGAGGCACGTTTAAAATTATTTTATTTAAAAATGTACATAAAAAAAAAACACTGAAACTGATACCTAGTCACATTAGTCATTGACACGGATGACAGTACCGTTTCAGAGAGATACTTGTCCAGCGCAAAAACCAGCGAGGCTGAACTTCGTTCCGTGAGAGAGGCCATGGTTGAGCGGACTGATTTGACCTTGAGTCTTGTCTCCCAATGGGGTGATGACAATCTGGTCTCTTTTAATGCCACCAAAACACAGGCGTGTCTCTTTACCGCTAAAAGGAGTCATTTTGATCAAACTCCTACTTTTCGGGGTACATCTATTCCTGTAACTGATCGGCTCGAGCTCCTAGGCATGGAGTTGACATCTGGTCTCAACTTCGGCTCCACCATCGAGTGCAAAGCTCAAACTGCGGCCATGAAACTGGGCGTCCTAAATAGGGTGAAGCGATACTTTACGCCTGGACAGCTTTTAACCCTTTACAAAGCACAAGTCCGTTCCTTCATGGAGTATTGCAGCCACCTTTGGGATGGCTCAGCAAAGTACCAACTTGCTGCGCTTGACTCGGTGGAACGCAGAGCTAAGAGGCTCACTGGCGACGTAAAACTGGTGGATGCCAAGCTTCACAGCTTGGCTCATCGCCGCAAGGTTGCCTGCTTGTCGGTCTTCTACAGATTGTACTTCGGAGAGTGTGCCCATGAACTCCACGACCTCATTCCACCGGCCCTCTTCTACCATCGGACATCTAGACGCACTGCAAGTTACCACCCTTACCTAGTTGATATTCCACCAACTCGCACTAAGCGTTTTCAAACGTCTTTTATAATGCGCACAGCGAAGGAGTGGAACTCTCTGCCTGCGTCTGTGTTTCCGAACGCATACAACCATAATCTATTCAAAGTGAGAGTGAACAGGCTTCTTCTGGGTAAGCTCACTCCATCGTAGACTTTGTCTCTGTCATCCAGACCTAGACTAAAGTCAAGAGCAAACTCATAGTAGAATAAAAAATAAAAATAAAGTCATAGTTGGTGACACGAACAATGAGTAGCGAATAAAATTCTAAAATATTTTTTTCTGAGACAAGTTTTGTTTAGTTTCATTAGTTTTCGACATTTATTTACCTGATTTGAACTATAATAGGTTTTTCAGGCTTAATCGACCGATTGAAATCGGATCTGGCAACACTGGCCACACTGGCGACCTACCGAGCGATAGCAGAATAAATAAATTAATGTTTGCTGTTTTTTGTGTTATGATGTTTCCAATTGCCGCTCTAATTTTGCTATATTATGCTAGATGGCGTCACTGAGTCATGGGATCACTGTTTTTGTATGACATTTCTTTGCATAGCCTCTCTATTGTATCTTAAATCTCTTTTACTTTTACAGACATACTGAAATAAATAATTAAAGAATTATTGGAATAATGTTAATTAGGTATTCACAGTTGTTACAAGTTTTAGGTTATGCAAAACATTACAATGTTATCAAGTTTTAACAGTGAAAGGAATACTCTTGACATAACAACAATACCTATAATTACTATAATCTATTACGCGCTCAAAGCGCACCGCTCACGAGTTCACGAACTCGAGTTGGTTTAGTACCTACTCGGGTTGCGACATAGAATAGAGCAATGCAGTAGATCAACTTGATTTTTATGTTTATTTTGTTTTTGATGTGTAACATCTTTCCTCTCCCTTTCCTGCAATCTGTGGGAGTGATTTCGTGAAAAGGGACGGAAGTGTGTAACAGGAAGCCGGGGAAGCGCGCGTTATTTGATTTGAACAATGAGCGCGAGTGTGCCCCTTTTTTATTTTTAAATGCGCATCAAACGAAAATTTGGTTTTACCACCTAAATTAAAATTTTAAATTTTAATTAAAAAAAATATATTTCAATTCAAATCCTAGATGGCGGATGCCATGCCATCATGGGTGTCGTTTTCATAGTTTTCGAGGGTGCTAAAGCCGATAGTGAGGTCAAATTGAAAATCCAAGATGGCGGTTGCAAAAAATTTCAAATTTTTCATCATGGGTGTCGTTTTCATGGTTTTCGAGGGTGCAAAAGCCGATTGTGAAGTCAAAATGAAAATCCAAGATGGCGGCTGCAAAAAATTTCAAATTTTTCATCATGGATGTCGTTTTCATGGTTTTCGAGGGTGCAAAAGCCGATAGTGAGGTCAAAATGAAAATCCAAGATGGCGTTTGCGAAAGGTTTCAAATTTTCCATCATGGGTGTCGTTTAAATAGTTTTCGAGGGTGCTAAAGCCGATGGGACTTCTCTACGTCACACACATACATAAACAAGGAGGCTTTGATATAAGAAATTGAATGTGCAACAGTCGAGCCGTGGTAAATACATTGCAAGCCTACGTTCGACAGACGTGGCATTCAAGGTCGGACAAGCAGAATACGACGGTGAACGTACACTAGGATTAATCTGGAATCCAAAAGACGACTCATTAAGATTCGACGTTTCATTTAAACGTATCCCAACTGCTATTATCACCGGGCAAAAAAGGACTACGAAACGAGAAATGTTAAGCGTCGTTATGTCATTATTTGATGTTTATGGCTTTCTATCGCCGGTTACAATTAACGGAAAAATCATTTTGCAAGAGACATGGCAATTTAATATCAGTTGGGATGATCCCGTTAGCGACGATATCTACGAAAAATGGATTTATTTACTAAAATCACTGCGTGACTTAAGATTGCCGAAGCACTATCCAGCAGCTACCGTCTACATTCCAGCAGCGAGCGAGACAGAATAACAAACCCGCGCGCGCAGCTATCGTCGCACCTTGAGTCTACCAGTGCTACGCGTACAGCTGAGTACAGCGCTACGAGCGTAGAAGATGCTACACGCCTGCCTATAGAAAGACTATTACGCCGTGTGGTTATAGGCACCTGCAGATGCATACTCGTATATTTTGCGACGCTTCAACAAAAGCTTTCTGCGCCGTTGCGTATTGGAGATGGATTGACGAGTTAAACGTGCGCGTAGCATTCATTGCTAGTAAATGTCGCGTTGTGGGGAGCAAACCAATTACAGTT